>VXBB01022792.1:534989-592697 GCA_013399915.1 Illadopsis cleaveri
TTTTACGAAGGTTTCCTTCAGTCTCACTCACACACTCCTGTATAGCTTTATTTATTTGAGAGCCTGAACAAGACAGTTTTCTCTCACAGGAACACTGAATTTGTTAATCAGCAGAGAAAACGCCCGAGTAACAGAGAAAAAACTCCCACAGGTATACAGGGAGATACCATGGACCTTAATGTCATGAAAAATAAGAAAGAACATCAAATTGATTACATTCAGAGTAAAAACATATTTTACTTATTTTTCATGCAGACATTCCTCTCAAAAGCTAATTTTAAACGATCTTCAGGTAGAAGAGATTGTATATACCTGAGGAACTGATGACCTTTATTCATTGAAAGTGAAGATTCTATGTCCATTCACTGCTTGTGATGCAGGATGGAGTCACCTGGATCATCTGAATATCTCAGGCAGCCTCATTAATCGTGACTTCAGGCATTTGTCTTGATTATTTCAGACCAATATCTCAGCAATAAAAAAGCAGGACAATAAAGAACATGGGATGTCATGAAATTTCAAATATTTCAAATTTTATAAACATTTTAAAATTTAAACAAATTCCCTAATGATTAACCAAAATGCTTTTGATTTCTTTTTTTTAATCCTAACTAGAAATATATTCCAAATGTTTCCTGTTTTAGAGAACATCATTATTTAATTCCAACTCTAGAAAAAATGAAAGAGAAATGGCTATAACTTGTTTTGTGTTTAACTCCTATGTTAAAGGACTATGAATAGTGAGACCCAGAAAGGGGACTAAATGGAAACACTGGGGTGAAGCTGTGTATCTACATTTCATTCAAAGGAGGTGTTCCTGATTACATCACTTTGAAATGTGGACTGCTATTTAGAAAATCCTCAAAATGCAGTGCACATTTGCTTATACCCAGGAATTCCTTATCAGTTTGGCAATAATGCAATAATAATATGAAGAGATGCCAGTTGCACTTTATGCTACGCAGTGCTATCATGACTTCAGAATAATATTTGCACAAAAATTAAACTTGATTTTATTTTACAGGCAGGAATATTTTATGGATGTGTGTGTGTATGCATGTCTAGGCAAAGCACACAATATGGGACTTAAGTTTGTTTGTTTTGCACAAATTAAAACCAGAGCAAACAAACTTGTGTTACTGGAATAGGTTTAGATTGTAGTCTAACCAGACTACAGAAAATTTCAGCAGAGAATATTGCACCTGTCAACTGCTTTTCATATCAGGAAATTAACCAAGCTGACTGTTCAGAGAGTTTTTGAGGATGTTCATTATTTCAGTTATTAATTTTTAAAAGCAGCAAATGTTGCAAGTCAACAACATCCATAAAAATTGATTTATTGTTCAATTTACCTCATGCTACTGGAAGGAAAGAGAAGGGTTTGTGTATCTACTACTCCCCCTCTCAATTTTGTAAGGCATAGAATGTATATGAGTATATAACTTTTAACGAAAAACGAAGTAGCTAAAAATAATAGAACCGTTTTGCATTCATTTTATACCCGTGTGGGTGGCTAATATTTGACTACTTGAAAGAACTGCAGAATTGAACATTAAAAACAATGAGAAATAAAAGAAATTGCATAGAGAAACTGTCAGAGAAGAGTAATCTAAAACCAGTGAGGTCTCAGACTGAGTCATCAGTTGTCTGTTGCCTCAGTCTCGGTGAAGTCTATTAAGTGCCATTCTTTTATAATGTGTATTTGTTGTATTTGCCTGTATGTCTCATAAAAAGAAGTTTTACCTCATTAAAGCAAAATGAGCTAGACAAAAGTTTCTGTTAAACTTTTGACTTAATGAAACTTCTTCCTGCAGACTCTGAAGTCTGTTTGTGTTGGAGGGGAAAAATATCTCAAATTTAGAAATTTTTTCTTATCAGACACATTAATTCCCAGCATCTAAAGTGCCTGAAATACGGCCTTAATGATGCTAAACATCATTTATAGTTGTTGCAATGCAGTTACCTGGAACAAAATTACATCCTGTAAGAAATTTCAGTCTCTGGTATGAATTATCTTCCATAGAGTAGTGGGTGAATTCCTGGTCCTGCTGTGATTTTTGGGAATTCAGTTAGGGCTAGGATTCAACCTCTGCTTCTTTGGGTGATGTAGTACGGGCTTGACTTGAGGGCTTTGTCATTTGCATGTTGATGGTAAGAGTGACAGACAGTGGAGATCTCTGTTATTGTATACAAATTAGATGCACTGTGGGGACCTCTCTCTTCCCTGAACAGCAGATGTACCATGCTAAGTCCATGCTCCTCTAACACTGATCTCATTGGAGAGTGCTGGACTTGACCTGCTTATGTTAGGGTCCAAATGGGGAAAAAAAAGAAAATAAAAACCAATAAAACTCAACCTCTGACTGTTCCAATAGATACATCCTAAGAGCTTTAGAGGGAAATGGAGAGTTGTAGTAGAACACAGACCTCCAAAACATTATAAATAATTCAAAAGGGAGACATAATATTCCTGAAAATCCTGACCATCTGGGTAGAGGACATTACACAGTTCATGAAAATGCTGATATTATTAAAGAAATTGTAGATCTCAGTCCTTTAAGATTCTAAAACTGGATCAGAGGATCAACGATCTACACTGACATGAGGAGAACGAAAGGCCATATTACATTATTATAATGTTTGTCTGCTTGATAGCTTTGCTCAGGAAAATATTAACTTACTTTAGCCTCTCATATCTGAAATATAGTTCAGATTATGAAGTGAATGACATTGCATTTGCTCTGACTGGAGAAATCTAAAGTGTGGGGACCACTATTTGTTTTGCAAATCCTTTTTATATTACATATCTAAATATCCCACAGATAAAGAAGAGATGAGAGATCACTCACGTTTACTATTTAAAAAGAAAAGACCATGTGGGATGTTATTTCCTGGGCAGTTTTACAGGAGGGAGTCATAAAGGAAGTAAGGCTTTTATGCACACATTTCTCATGCAATATTTTTACTTCCCATTAACTTTTTATTAATAACAAAAAGTCCCTAAAAACCCCAGAGAGCTTAGGCTGTGTTACAAGACCTTTGCAGAGCCATTGATGTGTCTTAGCTTCTTCAGGCTTTCATACAACCCTTGGGTGGGCATTCAATGACACCAAAATACATCTATAGGGGGCTTGTGGATTAAGTAATAAGTGGCGAGTCCCCTGTTGGGACATGGCTCTTATCATTATCATCTTGATCCTCAAAAATATTCAAGCTGGTAATGATTTTATGCTACCTACTGTGTAAGATTTCAGCTTCAGTGTAACATTTAATAAAGCATTATCTGTGAGGTTCAGTGGTGCTGTATTGACAAGAGTTGCCTTTAGAAGACTTTGTGAGGCTGAGCAGTGGTGGCTGTGTAACACAAACACAGGAAATAATGAAATAAAAACAAGCTACACGATATGCAGAGACAAATGTTCACTCCAACTAATGAAGAAAAATAATAGCAAAGGGAAAAATATTGCAGAAACAGAATGCAAACAAATAAAGCAATAGCAAAGAAGAAAGATAAATAACGAGAGCAAACTAAGAAATGTATAACAAATAATAAAATAATAACAAATAATGGAAAATAACAAACTAGACTTCAGAAGTAATCAAAGTAAGAAGCAAAGGATAAGACTGTATTATACAAGAAGCAGATAAATGCTACATGCTCTTGGGATCAGCAACTCAAATTCCTTCCGTAGATAAAAATGGGTTAGGAAATAGTTTTGTCAAAGCTTTGTGCATCACAATACACAAATTGTTCATCAAGGCAGACCTCAGAATTGTTAATATGTGGATTAGCATGCAGATTCATGGAAAGAATGTCATACGGGGACACACAAAAGCCTCTTGTGCTTGTCTCAACATTTGCTTAGAAATTAGAGGTATGAAAAGAGTTCAAGGAAATCTCTATGAAATCCAATGGCCTTTGGATCAGGAATAGGTTAAACGTACGGATGAATAAGCAAATGGAAAAGATGTATTTGTTTTGTGCATGTTGATTTCTTTACCTTTTGCTGTGAAGTGATGTCTGTTTAGCAGTGGTAAGAAAAAAAGATGAAAGAAATTCCAAGTTGCAAATAACATTTCACTGAAATCGAAATGGTTTGTAGGGGTATTCACATCCAATTGGTATTTTATTTTGGCAAAAACAAACCTTCTTTTTGAAATTGTTCCAACAAGATGCCTTAATTTCTCCTTTGAAATGAATATCATTCTATTTGATTATCACACATATCCACTGTATTTCTATATAATTCAAAATCACATTGCAAAAATAATTTAATAAAAATCAAATGCTCTGATTGATCCAAATCAATTTCCAGTTACTCACTTCAAAATTTTCTTCCTCACAGCAGTATCTCTATCCCAAGCTGAAATAAAGAAAGGTTTGAAAACTCAGTATTCTGCATTAAATACTCATGCTGCATTTAGCTCATATTATTGTGCAGCTTTTAACAATGGCATCTTCAGAGAACAAGCTGTTTAGGAAAAACACCTGGAAAAACATTATGTTTCTTCCACTCTTTTTGACCTTGAGGATATGACAAGAGCAGACAGAGAAAGGGCAATCTCAGAGGGAGGCAGGCAGGGGAGAAAGCAGCTCATGAGCAAGATAATGTAGCTTTCCAACTGCAAAGAGGCTGTGCATTCTGCTACTGAAGAAGCATGGGAGGGAGAGAAATATCAGAATTAGACCAATCTCCCACAAATCCAGTTGCCAGGGCACCCTTGACAACTGTCTCAATTCTCATGCCACCCAGAGAGCCAGAAAGAGCTCTGGTCTGCAAGTGGAGGCAATATGCACACACCACTGGAACAGGCATTGTGTATATGTGCCACAGCTGGTGGTCTCAAAGCGGGGGGGGATATGTGATCCCCTTTGTGCTCCATCAATCTAAACAAACCCTCACTTTCACTAGCCACACTGAAATATTCCTTACTTTCTCTCCCAGCTTCCACAGCTGGAGGTCCAAACAATCTCACACATGATAGCAATATGCCCACTTCATGCCACATAATCCTGTTCTTCAGTTATTGCTGTGAAGGAAAGGTTATCTCAGAGAGAAAAAACCTCCAGCCAAGATTGTATTATACTGTTTTGTTTTCTGTGTTTGAAATGGTGTCTTGGCTTCACAAAACTTACTCTTTTAAGACATTGGATTTTAATGACATGAAAAAGCACTGAGCCAGCTGTCACCATATTACAAATGTGACTTTGAGAGCAAAACCAATGAGAGTTTGAATCCGCCAGGACTTGAGTTATTGCAGAAAAGGTCTAAGGTTTTCTTTCTACACTGCTGACTGTGGAGGCATTATCAGGTTGTAGACCAACATTTTTAAAGTGGTGAGAAAGGCTATAATATTGAAATTATCAAGTAAATTATGTTTAGATTACCCTAAAGAGCCCCAAAGAAAAACCCCTTCTTCCTTACTCTCCATCCTCACAGACACTGGCAGGTTTTTTCTGCCTTAAAATGTGGCAAAGCTGTTTACAGCCCTAAATAAAGCAAACCAGCCAGTTAGCTAAAGGCATACTGACAGTGGAGCACTGTATTCGCATGTGTTGGCTGCAAATAAGGAACATCCCACAAATGGCTCACTTGGTTTCTGCCTAACCTGAATAACACCAGATTCCTGGGGCAAGGCTGATGCTCACCAGCATTATCCCAGTATCGCTACCTGAGGATGAAACTCCATTTTGCCAAAATTTGCACTGTTCTAGATAGACTTATCAAAGAGAGTATTGCTGTCTCACATGTCTTTGATTTATGCTTGAAAGCTCAAATGGCTAGGATTTCATAGGACAAAGATTTTTCTTTGTGTTTATAGCAGAACCTATAACTTCTCATTTAGAAAAGCACAAAAATATTTAAGTATCTTTACTAAACCAATACTGTCTTCCTATTTCTTTTGTTTTACAGAATTGGATGACAATGTATTGAGGTCAAATGCTGGTCATGTTAACATATTTTGTGCTGAACCAGGATACTAAAAATCCAGGACATGCATAGGTCTAACTCTTTCAATTTCATCATCTTAATTCAAGGCTGAATTTAGCAGGGAACTAATTTTGTGATAACTAGTATGATTATAATATAAACTGAAGTTGAAGTAGATATTGGCATGCAGTATTACAAAGTAAGAGTTCATGCTGGCTTGGGGCTTAGGAGTTCAACTTGGGAACAGACATATTTTGTTTGATTAAAACATCAGAATCTTTTACCTTTCTTCACTGTTTGGCTTTATAATCTGTTTTACTGTAGCTTAGACTTTACAATGGTACAGCAGTGACGATCATAGATACTACAAATTTTTCTAAATTACTTCTCTGTATATCATATTGCTGTATAATCTGATCTATAGCTGTTAAGTTAGCCCTAGAGAAGTCTAGGTTATTGGCAGGGGTGTTACATGATCATCCTGAAACCATGGAGGAAAAGATTATTGAAATATATGTAACAGCTAGATCAGTAAATCAGGTCCACTCTGGTTTATATCCTGTTCAAAGGAACCCCAGAATGCTACAAGTTCTGTGTATTTCAGAGCAATTCCAGCAGAGAGATGCTGAGCTTAAACCAGAATGTAAGTCTCAGGCCACTGTACTGAGTTTAGTGGACTTGAATTCACAGCTATGGGTCTGAGAGACAATTTGTGTCTCATAGTGTTTCTAGCATCAGGAGCAGGGCACAGAGTGTTAGAACAGCCTCTGTCTCTTTTATCTTTAGAGGAAATTTATGCAATGCTGGGTAGGACTGAGAGCATGCACTTCAATTTACCCTCTCCGTAGGGTCTGGAGGGTTACTCTTAAACCACTTGCATGGTCACTCTTCAGTGGGTTAACCTCATGCTCTGTTTAAAGTTCACTTTGGGTCTGAGTCAATAGCAAAGGAATATAAGTTCACTTAGGGTCTGAGTCAATAGGAGAGGAATTTTTAGAGGGCTGGAATGAGAGAATGTGTTCAATGATAGTCTAAATTCATGTGAAATATATAGGGGGTATTTTTGACTTTAAATCCTGCCCAAATCTCATCTTGTATTAAACATATTTAAATTATGTATTGATTGTCATCTGCTTGATATTTTGAAAATATTTAACCTTTGTTTATTCCTAAATTCAATCCGAACCAAATTACATGGGGGATTTGAGAAACATTAAAACTGGGGGAAAGTCGAATCTGAAATTAATGTGCTGCTTTACATTATTTTCCTCTCTTTTTTTTTGTGGTTCTGCCTGCATTAGAACGAATTCTGTGCCTTATTCAATTAATGTCCTCATGACAGCACTCAGAAGTGAAAAGAGTTAAAAACTCACAGGGGAGCTCTAATGGTAATGTGTCCTGAGAGATATTCATTTGGCCCCAGCTGTCCATTTTATTCTAAGTGCTAAATGCTTTAATATACATAGACTATCATTTACATAACAAGTAGCTATGCAAGATGAATTATTTATTTTGTGACAAATACCTAATACCCAATGTACTGTCAAATGCAAAGAACTTCCTTATTTGACCCCCGTGTGCAAATTTGCATTATAGAATTCATTATCTTAGCACATAAGTCACATTGAAGTTATGTGCAGATATCTGTTAGTGGAGCTGCAGATTATTGCAGCTTTGATTTAATGGCGCTGTTTGCTGTTATGCCATACTTGTACAGCAAGAAACATGATTTTTCAGCTTTGTGCCACAGACACTGCTCATATATATAGCAGCTGCACTTCTAATGTAAAAAAAAAAAAAATAGAAAACCAAACACAAATTGTGATGAAAATATGAAAATCAGTAATATGTATGTGAGAGAAATTGCCCCAGGATTTCTTATGCCTGAATGAAGACAAATCAGGACTTAAATCTTCCAAATCAAGACAATAAAATTTGGTCTGTTCTCCTCAGGCAGTAGGTGACCTGATCTTATGCAGCCAGCTTCATGTTTACATTCCAAAAGTATTAAAGAAGTCAGCTTGAGTAAGAAATTGTATAATGTCAGATTTGTTATTTTTGTACTGCATACCACTCTGTTAATTCTCATATTGATCTTTGATTCTTTTTCATTGGAATCCAAATCTCTTAGTCACTGTTTATTCTAAGTATTCAGATACCCATATTGCTCTAATGGTCATGGAAAGTCACAGAGTAGTTAGAGCTATCTGAGCAAAATATTTCACTGCTTAGCTTAGTAACTGTCTGCCAAATTTGATGTTTGTTATCATGTCCTTATGACAGTTATCAGGATAGTCCTCAGTGTTTGGTGTAGTTGAGATAAAAGAAAGTATGAGTTCAGAAACATCTTCTCTCTGAAATTGCATAGGTATACCTCAAAAGATTCTCACAAAATTCAGATGTTTATTTACATAATTTGTAACCATAAAATAGGTTTTATAAAAAGGTTAAAGATTTTACAGAAAGAGTCTGCCTTACACTCTTCTGTGTGCTTAGCCTTTTTTTTTTGTTTTTGACATTTGACATAACTTGTGGAGAGAAAGAATAAATAAAATATTTCTAAAACTTGAAACAGGTTTTGCCTGGGATGAAGTCAGAACAGGAAGGCCAGGTTAATTTTTATTGAATCAGTCCTATTTCCCATCCTCTACTGCGATACAATTTCTGAAGCTGGTGCCTTCAAGGCTGGCTCATTTTAGCAGTTCTGCAGAGACAGAGTTGAGAATACCCAAGAATTTTCATTCTGTAGGTTAGAAGGTTGGTACAGTGACAGACTGAACTCAGCCAGAAGGAGTTTAAGTCTGCTAAGTGAACTGAAAATTAATGTTGACCCTGAAAAAGCTCTTCTATAGCCAAAGAATTTGTTTATCTGCACTTTGGCACTTCTTGGATCATGAAAGCCTTTGAAACACAATAGGCCAATTACAGACCTGGTGTGAATGGGCACAATGCCACTGAAACCAGCAGACTTGTGCCCACTCACACCAGGTTTGAATTTGGCACGCTGCCTTTGTCAATGGCAAAACAATGTTTTCAACAAATTTCCTGGCAGAAGCTATGCTGCATGGAAAATGCATTCATTTATATGTTTATTTGCATAACAGATCTGAGTTTCGGCAGAGTTTATTATTCATTATGAAAGCTCATTCCCTTCCCAGCCAGCAACGAGTCACACATCAGAAAGGGTAGCCAGAGACATTCAGGAACCAAGAGACCTTCTTCTGTTTGGTTTCCTTTCTTTCTTTCTTTCTTTTTAATTGTAATCTTCCCCCTAATTCTTTCCCCACAATGAAACAGCTTGAACGATGAGCCAAAACCTTCAAAATTAAAAGTTCAAGAACAGATAAAAATAAAAGTTCAAGAACAGATAAATGTGAGGTCCTATTCAGACACCTGCCTGGCTTTCAGTAGTACTATATGCTCTCTGGCTCTCCATCTCATGCCATCTTTGTTTCTGAATCACTCTGAAAGAAATTAATGTGACCTCAACGTTCAATAAGGAAGAGATCTAAATATGGATTTATGTGCTTAACTTCAGGCTTTTATTTTCAAAACTTTTGCAGTAGATTATCAGAAAGACTCATCACTCTACTATAAGCTTCCAGAAGAAAGCTTCCATCTGCTGTGGGAGATGGAAGATAGGATATTGCTATTGTGAGGAAGTTTAATATCCTTTACTACCCTATATAAAATTCTGGATATTTGCTATTATAGTGTTGAATGGAGAAGCTTGAACTGCCAGAAAATATATATGGAGAAATTGCTGGAAGCCCATGAAGTTAGTGCTATAGCCTTTGCTTTGGGTATGATATAGGAAAATTAAATTACTCAAATGTGTAAAGAAAGAGTATCATAGTGTTAAATATCTGTTTTCTCTTACATTTACATGAATAATTAAAGTTACAATGGCATAAAATTTTCAGTTATTATTTTGACCATTCTTGGAGGTAAAGAAAGCATAGGTCCCTTAACTTAAGGGCTGTAAGAGAAAAGAAGGTGTTTTTGAGATCTAGAGGCTGTCTGCTTGAAGTAGACAATATATCACATTGGTGTCTTGCCCTTAGGGGGCAGAAGGTCCCTAGAAAACTCCATAAGTAGCGTCCCCCTTTCCTGCTCCAAATAAGTTTTTTTGGAACTGCTTATGTGAAGAAGGTTTTTCAAAAATAGCATGTGAGTGGAGTAGTACAAATAGGAGTTTTCAGGGAGAAGTTTGAGAAATGTAGGTTAACTGGAGATAGCATGCAGGTGAGTACAAGAGTACATGAATTATAAACAGAAAACCAGACCCCTGATCTTTTACCTGCTGTTGCAAGGGCCATCTGAGAATGCCTCAAAACATGCCTTTCATTGAGAAGCTTTGTGAACTCTGTTGTTAAGAGTCAAAGGGGCATTGCTGTAGGCATATTGAAAGTTTTCATCTTAGAAATTGTCAAAGATTTTTTGCAGGAGAATGTAGTTAAGTTAGGAAACATCCATGACATTAAATATATAGGGGACATTATGTTTGCAGAGTCCTCCAATGATACACAAACTCATTTGGTTAACAGAAAGTATGTTTGCCAATCCTAAGGAAAGAAAATGGCTTTTGCTGAAAGGAATTTCAGTGAGTTTCAGCTCTAAAGAGCACCTGCTGAGATCAAGAACAAAATCACTCTTCCAGCAATGTCTGAGGATCTAAATTCAAATGGCCTGATCTGCCTCCCTTGCTTGCTATTCCAGAGGAGGATCTGTTAGTGGGAAATATATACATACATATACATACACATACACAATATGTGTTCACTTGCTGATCTTATACACTGGGGTCAATCCAGCAGCTGGCCTTGTATCCCTGCTTTCTTATCCAAGGTGTTGTCATGACGACACAGTTCAGCTGTGTTACGTGGGCTTACACACACATTCACAGCCACAATCACTATGGATCCTCCCAGCAGCTGGCCTTATGCTCCAAATTTAGCTGTAAACTGGATCCTTGGCACCCCAGCTGTTTCAGACTCACCCTCACTAAAAGGCTTTCTGTACGGTCCTGACCTGTAACCTTACCAGTAGTCAACTGCCAGACCTTACATCCTCCACAGGTGCCAAACTAGACCTCCTGGTCCCTTCAGCACCAAGTGCTCAGACTCTTTAGTCTCTCCAATATCTCACCCAGACCTAAATCTGTTCTAATATCTGGTTACCAGGCTACTCTACTCACCAGCTTGTTCAGCTTTATCTTTTCTCGTGATGACACATCAACATATGACTCAATTTCTGACATTGTGAGCACGTGGTGCTTATGACCTGGTCATTAATTCCTGGCACTTAGACATCCACACACACATGGTCACAGAATAGACAGTACACTCATTCAAGAAAATAGTTAGAAATGCAGTTTAATGAGAAGACTGACTGCAGATCAGATGCAGGGCATGGCCTGACCTGAGTACTAACCAGCCACCTGTTTATGTACTTGTTTCTCTGTTTTATCACCTTTTTCCTCTGTCTATCATCTATTCCACCTATCAACAGTTACATATAAACCCATGTAAGTAGGTGTTATCTGTAGTTAAGTAGGTAAGGTATATTGTAAGATGTATTTTGTTGGAAAGTCCTGACTGTCTTGTGGTAGTTCATGAGGTAGACAAATAACTGTGACTACTTTGACTGAGTGCTATGAAAGCCAGGATACAAGCAAAGGGGTGAAGGGAGAATCTGGCACTCTTTATGGTCCAGATAGCATTCTTCTATTTTGCAAGAGGAGCAGAAGTGGGAGAATAGCACAGTCATGAAAGAAAGCAGAGGGGAAGACTGTGGAGAGAAACTAAATCCAGGTTTATATCTAGTAGTTAAAAAAAGCAGCACAGAACTCTCCATTATCCAACAGCTTGGGAACAGAGTACAAGATGGTGTCACCTGCTTGTTTGCTTGTGCTTCTTTTAACATACACTGAAATTTGAAAAATGTGGCATGATATATTACAGAGCAAGTTTCAAAGACCAAGTGAAATGAACTAGAGAGGATGTATGAGAGAGAAGAGTTACAAAGGAAGATGATAAGCTGACAAGTCTGTCCCTGAGGTCAGGATATCTGAAGGTGATCTTCATTTAACATTCCATCAACGATCTGTAGCAGAAATAGTTGCTATGATAGTGACTGTGCAGTGTGGAATGAGCTTCATGTCCTCTAAAATACACCTTAACACTTTAAATTCCATTCAAAATACACATTGTTTTTAGTTCTATGTGGTTAAATGCAGGAAAAAAAATTTCCTCTTTATGGTTTTAGAATGTTTTGAAGCAAAACTTACTTTTCTAAGCCTTGTCCCGGGGCAGTTATTGAGACCACGAATTTTATTTGCCAAAGCTGCATATGCAGATTGTTAAACTCATGTTCTTTCATACCCATCATATTCACAAAGGACCCAGGACTGCAAATGTAAACTTCAAGTAATACTTTACCTCACTTTACAGGTGACCACTTTGGCACACATTGACAAATAACTGTCATCATGAAAATCAGGGGTAAAAAATAAAAAAATCTCTGTGCAATCAAATTGTATGAATAAATGAAATCCATTCCTGAATGAAGGCCTTATTTTTAGACTTAAAGATTAGGATTGAGCTTTCATTTGTCTTGGAGGGCTTTTGGTGCTGGGTGGGCTTGGAATATTCTGTCTTGCTTAAAGTATGGTTGGAGGGAATTTTTTTCAAGGTATTAACAAGGGAAGAATAATTTCTGAAAACTAAGTATGATTAATCAGAGTTGGTGTGAGTTGTTACATGTGGACTCTAAATTCAATTAAGAATGAACAAATTCCTTTTCTGGTGAACATGGGACCATAAAAATTACATGTTACTTGTTAGGCAATAGATTTCGTCAATGAAATTACCATTTAATTAAATATTTTCTTCTGTCCTGCTTTAGTGTACCATCACAGATTTCTCCTATATTTCCCCAGTTATAATCTTAATGGACCTATTAAGATATGATAGAGTAGACAATAAATTGAGTATGCAATCATTTCATCCCAGTTGTTCTAAATCTAGAACAGTAACTCAGAGATAGGCTCTCTGATGGGATAGGATGTTGAGAATGGACAGCAGTGACAGGTGTGGACTTGGAATCATTCCTGAATTCATCCTTCCTAATTCAATTCCTGTGTCACTGACTTCATTCAGGGGTACTGATCCTTGTCTTGTCCAGTTATACTGTGATTTCCTACTAGACTTTCTCTTTACTGCTCATAACTTGTCTGAAATGAGGATCCACATTGAATGTACATAATGATAGTAAATAGTAAAACCAAATAGTTTATTCTAGTACAAAATTTTACCATAGAGGCACTTCCTTGCAAACGTCCACAGTCTTCTCAGTCTATATTCTTTATATTGAGCCTTATATATCAGCAACTTATATGTTAGCGGCGTATTTTCTTTTCCGGATGTCAAATTATTAAATGACTGTTCTAGCATCAAACTATCTGCTCAGGTCTTTGAGAAAAGTAGTTTCATGGCCTAATGATTTATTGAAGATCACATGATATTGCTCTGTTATGTTAGCAGTCTTTGTTGCAGCAGGGTTGTGATGTTCAGCCCAGGCTGGGGGTGGAAATGTGGTGCTCGCATGCATTTTTTACTGACTATGAAAAAGGATCAATTTAAAGTTCCTTTCATGAGTAAACATTCCTTCCCTCCTCTTGTCTCCAGTTGTTCACCCTGGAGCTTACTGCAAAACTTGTCTTTTGGGAGCTGGGTTTTTGTTCAGAATAAAACATAGTATGAAGTAGCATTATAATCCATGTTGAGTCTGCCAGTTTCTGATTTGCTTGAGATGTGATCACAGTTGTAGAAAGGGTGCTGCTGCTATTTGAATTGATTACATAACCTTGCTTTGTTGTGCTTTAAAGCTTATGTCAATGCTATGCAAAGATGTAGACAGATGCTCTTCTAGATGGCGTTTAAATCAAAAGGGAAAATGATGACATAATTAAGCTGTCTGGGTAATTTTTTAGAGTCCTAATAATGAACTGAAAATTAGGATTTCTTTGCCTTTCTGTAAAGAGTAATGTTCAATAAGGTCCAAAAATATTTTATGATAAAGAAATAAAATGTTATAATAAAGAAAATATTTTTTTATTTCTTGACTAATTTTCATATTTCAAGGGTTCCATACCTATCAGAGTGAACAACCAAACAGAAAATAGATTTTTACAAGTATGCAAGGTAGTATTCATAAATTCATGTTCTTTCCATGTTAAGTACACAAATTACAAAATTGTGAATAAACCAAATTGAAAATTGGTCTTGTGAAAACACTTAGACATGAATATAATGACTTTCACACTGCCAGTTGTGGCAATGAAGTTATCTCACCTGTAATCTAATATACTGAATTTGGCTTTAAAACTTTGAGGAAATAAATGTTCTGTGATGCAGGAAGAGAAGGGTTTGGAGAGAGATGGAGAGAAAGAAGGTGATCTAGGCATCAAAACTTAAAACAAACATGAGTTTTGTAGCTTACAGCATGATAAAAATCCTTTTCTTTCCTTCTTCTTTGAAATATGATTTGCTAAATTTCTGTTGCCAGCTTGTAGTAGTTCCTACAATGTATTGTATCACAGTTCTTTTGGGAGGAATGCTGGATGCTGCAAAATAGTATTCATTTGGCTGTTTAGTCTTCAATTAAATGGTGCAATATGAACTGTAGTAACACAGGCAGGGGGATGGCCTAGATGAACCAATGCTGTTTCAAACAAAAACGTTTGCCATTCTGAACACAGCGTATAAGCCAGATGCTGTGAATAAATGTTCTCTTTTTATGGCCAGTTAAATCAGCACTTGTATTTCTGAAAAAAATTACTGTAAAGGAAATTGTATAGATGGGAGAATTACTCTAAACAGTATTTCAGGAAAATGTAAGACAGACATATAAAGACATGCTTAGTTTAACTTCTTTACAAAGATTAAAACAAGATAATGCATTTTATAAACAACAGAGTAGGAAGAGTACGAGGAATTTTTAAAAAAATGCTTGGGAAACAAAGAATTATCCACTGTAGTCAATCCATCAGGCTTCAATTATGCCTCTCAAAGGACTTATTAGTCAGAGGAAGAGCTCCTTAACAGTCTCAAATGAATGTGTCAGTCATAAATTCCCAGAAATGTTGACCTGACACTCTAAATATTCCCTTTGCATGAAATGACTCCTTTTTTTTTCTAGATAATTCAAGGAGTATAATGCTGGGTAAATGTGTCCTTTTGTAATTCTGAAAAAAAAAAAAAAAGAAACTCATAAGTGTTTCGTAGTGTTGCCAAAACTTAGCATGTTTACAAAGTTTCTTCCTACTTGTCCTTAAAATCCACCAGAATGCAATGACGGATTACAATGGTATAAACTTGAAAAAAATTTACAACGCAATCGAGTTTTGAGAGTAGAAATGCAGCTTGACTATACTGTGTACACCACATTTCAATTTTAGAGGTTGTGTTCTTTAGTGTATCTACAGCACACAAGCATTATGGAGCTAGAGCAGAACACGACTAATCCCAGCAGCAAAAGTCTGTATTAGGCATATGGCTGAGGGCTTTCTAAAAGCAGCCCTGATTTTTCTGTGCCCTCCCCTCCCTGCCATGCCTCACATGTGTAGAATCATTCATGTCAGTTAAAAGGAAGAGATAATGTTACCAGGAGTTTCTACATCTCATCTAAGCAGGCAGTGACCGTGCAACTTGAAGTGAAAGAAGCAGCTTTCACGTGTAAGGAGTGTCTGGTGTTTACGCCATACACATGTAGGGCCATATTAACCCTTTCTATTCAAGTAAGTTTGCTGAAAGACTCGCTGTACCAAATGCAGTTATCTTTGCACAGTCCTGCATTCCTATGTGCCAATTCACCGTTAGATTCACTGTCTTCAGCTTTATGCAGTGGAGACTGAAAAACACTTAGTGCAGAGCATGGAAAAGATTTATATATCCTGGAAAGTTATTTGACTTCACCTTGGGCACCAAAGCTTGACAATGTTGTCTATACCACTGAGAGCCTTGAGATATATGAGGAAATACTAACTAGCCTTGGCTACTCAGTTGGGATGAGTACATCTCTGTCTTTTAGCTCAGATCTCTAAAGGGTCCCAAAACAGACCTCAATTCAGAGAACAGCAAATATGTAGGGTAAAATTGAAATGTTCAGATTTTAATTGCTAAAAACAAAAAGAAAAATTATGTCAGTATTCTGCTAGACACTCCTTTCTGCCTTTATAATGACGTAAAAAACCCTTACAGTAGTACACCGACGTCATTTTCAATATGTAATTGTTGTGCTGGATCAGATTGCACTACATCAGTAAAGTTATCCTCCCAATGCACTTTTTAAATTATTGTGAATCCATGACATAGTGCAACTAAATCTCTCAAATGAAGACGTCCTTTTCCACACTGTCTGTCAAATAGTAAAAAGGAAGAAACAAGAACTGCCTGATAACATTTGGAGAGAAATTTTGAGAACATCTTTCCAGTACCTGTGAAATACAGATGCAGCTCCCCTCTCCAAATCACAGCTTTCCCATAAGTTTGGGAGAAGCAGATTTTGCCGGTTTTTTGCTCATCACCCCGTGACAAAGCCCACAGCAGATGAATTTGCATCCCAGTTGGTGTCAGAATTGCTCTGTCTCCATAGACTTAGCAGTGAAGATGGGATTTCTTTTGCAGTTTCTTTTTGCAACTGAAGAAGGAAAAATGTTAAAACTTACTTTCAGATGTCACAGCAAAAGAAGTAAAGAAGTAGGGGTGAGAGAAATTGCTCCTCCTCTGTTTTGCTGTTATGCCAGGGAAAAAAATTCTGAATTTTATCACCTTCCTGTGTTTTACTGCACCCAATTTACTTTCTTATCATAGGAAAATTTTTGTTATTTTCCTATTGTTGAGATATGATTCCTTTAATTATCTGAGACTTCAGCTTGCCAGTTTGTAACTGATCTTCTCCCAAGGGTTTCCCATAATGTGTGGTGAAGGTGCCACCCTGACCTAGCAAGCCCTGGGAGTTGTCATCTCCTCCACTGCAGATGAAATGCTCCTCCTGCTGAAGTGAAGCCCATGCTTGGACAATTATTGAGTTAGCAGTGCTCATCTCCAGGATTTCATCCAGGGCCTAGCCATATTTATTATACAGGCTTGGATCTTGGCTCTTGTATGCTTTATCCCTGTCTACATAGATGCTTCCTTTGCTTTCCTGGTGCATTACTTTTTGAAAGACATTTCAGCCGCCTACAGATTGATACAGAAACTCATATATTAGTTTTGCCACCTCATGTTGTAAAGATGTCATCAGCTCACAAAGGGTTCCCAAATGAGCTTTACTGGCTTATTGGACTAATAAAGAATCTATGATGAGTGTAAGATACTCTTGGATTCTCAGTCACTGTGACTGTTTATTTCCTGTATACCCCACTTCTGGCCAAGAAATCTATAGCTGAATCCTGGGCTGTTCTGACCTTGTGCATACTGGAGTCAGGACTTCATAAACCTCAGAAAAAACCTTCTGAGTCTAATTTCTCTCTTACTATAAATAGGATGGTGCACATGCCTAAGAAGGCGAACACTTTTTTC
This sequence comes from Illadopsis cleaveri, assembly GCA_013399915.1. Lineage (NCBI taxonomy): Eukaryota > Metazoa > Chordata > Aves > Passeriformes > Timaliidae > Illadopsis > Illadopsis cleaveri. The sequence goes on from VXBB01022792.1 coordinate 552,508, forward strand.
TGTCTTGTCTTTGACATTGCCCACAAAGGGTGTGATACTTTATTTTCTGATCTAATAGATGCATTATGCTGACCTAAAATATACATCCCTGACTTGGTTTACACTTAATTATTTAAATTGGCTAGATTCGTTGGTCTTTCCAAATCAGAAGGTTGTTGAGGTCTATATTATTCTAGACCATTCAATTAGCCAGCGGCATCTAACATTCCTGGATGTTACAAATTTACTGTCTATGCTTTAAATGGCTGTTTAACTATTTACAAAATCCTACAATTTATGGGACACATTGATAGCAGAATTATAATTTTGTGCTCTTTCCTATGTCTTTCAACTAATTTTGAAATTTTAATCCTGAGTTAAACGAAAACTTGGAAGACTAATAAGGAAGTATTGTTTCAGATGACTGATCCTTATATCTTTGCATTCTATTACTTTAGGAAAAATTTGATCCCAGCAATAACAATATCACCCTTCTAAATATATTATTTTTACAAATAAATCACATATTTAAATGCTTTCCCCGTAATCTGGGATTTTTGACAGTTGGAAGAGCTTCTTTCATACGTCAAAATTTCTTGCTCATTTTAGGTAGTGACTTTGTACGGGGTCTGGCTGTTTTAGAGTTTACCTTTTTCATAGAAAGGTGTATGGACTTGTGTCTAAAATGGTTCTGATGGCACATCAGTGTTTTGACAACTGCTGAACAGTAATTTTGCAGCATAGAGGCTTTTCCTATTTATCCCTTTGGCTGCCAGCTGCCAGTGAATAGGCTGGGGGTGCATAAGAAGTTGAGAGGGGACCAAGCCAGGATGGCTGACCTAAACTGATCAAAGGGATATTGTGTGCTATATTACATTGTTACATTACAACATTACATTACATTACAGTGAAGTTGAGGATATAGATTTTCCCAAAATTGTGCTTGCTTTGAGACTGGCTGGGAATGTTCTCCTGGTGGGCGTTGGTAAGTGACTGCCTTTACATCACATGCTTTTTTTTACCTCTCCTTCCTTTAGTTATGAAACTGTTTGTATCTAGACCCAAGTGTTTACTCTTTCTTTTACCATTCTGGTGTGAGTATGGAATGACTGATCATCTGTGTTTGTGCTTAGCTGCTGACACACACCCTTATATAGACCTATTTTAGCTGACCGGTAGAGCCTATGAGCTTCCTAACATTACGGAAAAGAAAAAAAAAATCAGTCATGAACTGACTTCTGAAAATTGCAGAGGAATTGAATGTATTTCACTGGGGAGCAGATGAAGTGTTGAGGATATCACTGGCCTTGATTGTCTTAATTGTTAGTGTAACACCTGGCATTATTTTGAACCCAGACCAAACAGCAGCTGCAAACAATTCCAAGGCAGAGTTCAGGAAGGGCATTAAAACAGGTGCTGTTCCTACAGATACCTTCCAGGCCCAGTGTTAGGCTGAATAGGAAGGTTTAGTAGTAGGGAGGTGGGATGTTCCTTACTGGTGAATCTCAGTATTAAGGCCAGACTGGGAATCCGTAATTTACTGATGTATGTATCACCAATGGATCTAATTTCCCTATAACATGAACTCAATATCTGAAATATTTGCAGGAACTGCAATAGTGAGGAACAATGCCAGGTATTGATGTAAAGCTTATTTAAATAAGTTAAAGATTCTCATTCAGACTAGGACTTAAATCTAGAATCCCCATATTTGAGGCAGGATGCAATTATTGAGTTATTCCAAAGAGATTCTTCCTCGCACTCCAATTTTTGATAAATAAATAAATAAATATTATATTGAGATCTCATGTAAATAAATTTGTTTAATTTATTTGTTTATAAATAGGGCTTATTTTATAAAAAACACATAGCTATAACCTCCACTCTCCTGACTAGGAGAAAAAGGATTTTTTTTTTACTCAATTTCAAAAGCCGACAGTGTAGATAGGTATACTTGAGCTTTTTAGACGTGTACTGGCCATGATTCATTCTTCTTTAATGAAAGAAATAATCCACCAGAAGGTACTATTTTTTGCTTCAGCTACAGAGATTGTTTAGATGTTTAGTATAAGTAAAACTCTACATTACAGATATCTAAAAAGCTGAGATGTAACCCTCAGTGCAGGTTCATTTTTCAGTATACAATTTAAAAATAATCAGGATGTAAAAACCTGACTGTGTAAAACCTGATCATTACAACTCATGTAAACTCTAGTCTGCTAGATATAGGCAATTTTGCAAAATGTTCTTTGGCTGTGAATTTATAATTTCAAAAACATGTTGTGTTGACAGCCAGAAGAACTGGACTCTTCATAGAATAAGCTTAGCGAAGATACTCCAAGAAGGACTTTTTTTCTGGATCCGTACATGTTACTTCTTGGGATAATAAAATATTTAAGATTTTTGTGATAAATGAAAATACCACATGGGATATAGACTAGCACGACTGACTCATTCATCACTACAGCCACAAGGCCTGTAAAAGGTAACACCTTCAAATTTCTTGCGTCAGAATTGCATTGGCAGTGGCAATCTTCACTGAAAAGGCCTTACACACTGTCATTGATCCCAGCAGCACACAAAATAATTATTTGAAGGTATGATATTCAGTTAAATAGGATTGGTGCAGCTCTCCCAGATCGAATGCAACCAGTAAGGAGGTGTCAGGGGACCTGGTCTAGGAAAAGATGTTTTAATAAGTAGTCCAGCACAGAAGAACACATGAATTACTGGCCTACAATGGCATGAATTTGAAGGTTATACTACAATGCCCTTACCAACATCAAAAACTTAAAGCATATATTAAGGTAGCTTCCCCAGATATCATGGCCTAAGAGAAATATTTTTTTAAATGCAGGCTGTAAGCACAGAAGGTTTTAAAAACTACACTATGTCCAGCTCAAAGTTTTCTAATCAGTGGAGCATTTTTCTTGTGCATTGTCAAGCTTCTACTGTCATTACAGTCCATGTTACATTTCACGTGCTTTTTGCATGCCTATAAAATCAGACCCTTCCTGCTTGTGATTTCACCAACATTCATCATAGCTTTCCTTGTGGCTGGCTATCCCCAAGGACTTTTAAGTCCTGTGATGTTCAGTGCGCCTGCCCAGTGGCACAGCTCAGTGGCACTGAAGTTTATTGACATTTCTTTTTGCTCTTGTGCAGCCCTGCTCTGTAACATTTACTCTGTCAATTACATTCATTTTGGTATTCATAGTCAATTCTATCTCTGTGTGACTTTAATTGTATTTCACTAAATTAAAGAGGCATTATAAAGTTGTTACCCTTTGATTTTGTAGCTTTAATTTCATTTTTCTTTAATCTTTGGAGCATATTAGATTATCAATTAGCATAATAAAACAGTCACTGTGGAATTTAGTAACAATACTGGATATTCTGTGAAGTGAATCATCCCATTTAATGTTCATAGCATGATGGCAGCATGTGCACCAAGTGAAAAAATAGGCAAAATTCTATTCCACACTTCTATTGTATCTCTATACATGAATGAGGGATTTTGAGATTTTTTTAAGGAGTTGTTTCCAATGATTGTGGACTGCTTTTGAAAGTTTTGTATATTCTAACGTTGTAAGAAATTTGCAAGATCTTAATTATTTAAACCTTTTTTCATTATGGAAGATGCAGTCGCTCTTGTTGGTTGGCAGAATGAAGGCAATTGATATTTCAGCTTTTTCTTAGAGTGCTCCTTTCAAAACAATGGTCTCTGCCCACATTTTGGGTCTTAGAGCTTCCTTCTTTCTAGTGGTCAAGCCGTCCTAGCCTGTTTGCATTACTTGCCCTGGATACATCAATGATCTTTATGTTTTTCCGGTAGGTGAGTTGGGCTTCTGTGTTCCTTCTCCTGAATTATCTGCTTTTTGTAGGCAGACTGGTATTACTGGTGCATACTGTGCATTCACTGAGCATGTGGAGGAAAATTAGGTACAAAGTTTCCTCTTTCTTCTGTCTCAGCCTGAATGCTTAGGCAATGGGGAGGCCAGACATTTAAAGTGCCAGGATTATTCTAAACAGCTACATTTTAAACTTCTTGATGAAGGTGAGATGCTTGTAGTAGATTTAGCCTCCAGAGCAATATAAAAGCCAAGAGGAAGGGAGAAGGTTCTAGAGTTATAGGTCTCTTTGTAGTACTCCGAATCTATTGTGTTGAGTGATTTTACTGAAAATTCAGAAATTTATTGCGCCATATAAAACATATATTTCAAAATATCTTCCAGGAACAGCGGCAACTTGAACAGATGCTAATAACTACCTATACATTCTTTTAAACAACAAAGACTATTAATGTGGCCAGGTAAATAATTATGAGTGTCATTGCAGTTGCCTTTTATTTCTGAAGAAGTTAGAGAAGAAATGGGAGAGAAGACTACAAAGCAAAGAAGGATAGAAAGATATAAAGAAAAGGAGAAATGTAAAAGGAAGACCAACAAACGAGGAATCAGTCTACTTATTCACCAAAGCAGTGGTAGTTTAGCTATTTTCCTAATAAAGAATAAAAATTCATTGTTGCAAGATCATAATATTTTCTGAGTCATTGTTAAATATTTCTGATGGGATTTACCGCAAAACTTCCCAAGAAGTTTTCGAACATGCATACACAAAAAAGATCAATCTCTTTTATTTGATTTTTCCCCTTTTCAAAAATTATTATTTATAATAATTTTTGGTTGAATTCGGGAATACTGGATTTCCTTACTCTTGCCGTTTCTTCTGCTTATTGTCACCTTTTGTCTACAACAGAATTTTTTTGGGAAGAGAAAAGCTTTGGTGTCCTGAGATTTCCTGAATTTACCTACATCACCAGTCTGGCTGATTTTCCTGATTCTGGATGAGTCACTTACAGGGAGTGGTGACACTGTCCTGTGACACTGTGACACACACTGCAGGGTCAGAAGAGCTGCACTTCCCTCCACCAGGTTTCACCTCTATAAAAAGCACAGGGCTGCCAGACAGAATGGAGTCTATTTAACATGTATGAAAGGGGGGAGAGAGATGTGAACGAGAGCTCCTCTTCTGCAATATTTCTGTGAAAACATGTCAGTTGTTTCCCCCCCTCTGTTAACACCAAAGATGATGTTAAACATGCTGCATTCCAGACATCATGTGCTTTCTATTTGTATTCATTGCAGATGACACTAAAACTACTGCAAATAATTCAGGTAATTGACAAACCACAGGGGCACTTACCCTGTTCATTGGCCTATTTTAGGCTGGCTCATCATCACCATTCTAATTGATGACAGGTCTCTAGTTTTTCACTTGCCAGGCTGTAAGACAAGGAATATTAATAAAGTATTCTGGCAGTGGGAATGTTGGAAGTATTTCCAGTCTTTTGAAAGAAATGAGCTCCTCCGCCCCCAGCCCTGCTGCTAATGTACAAGTGATGTGGTGGGGAACTTTTTCAATGCAAGAACACTCTTTTCTCCATTGGCTCAGCCCTTGCAATTACCCAAATCTAATGTGACCATAGGTTTTTAATGTAGTGCTGTACCCTGCAACAGCTTGTTATTAAAATGTAATGCCACCAAAGTAGCTGACATCTTTATGAAATAACAATATAACATTAATAATATATATATAATGTAATATAATGTCTTACTTATAATAAAGAACATTTCAGAAACTGAGATTGGTTTTATTTACTGTTTACCACTACCCTGTTCCCTAGATACTTAGCATTAGTATTTATTAGTAGGAGAACATACCTATTTGCTCTCCACTGTGCTTTTTTTCCTGCACAGACTCACAATAGAAGCCATTTCCTAGCCCAGATTATTTCCCTGTCTGACTGGAACACAGATAATAGAGAGCACTATACAGTATGCAGAGGTAGACAAGTCACAGGTCTGCAGCAAACAGAGGAATCTTGGACCTATTAATCAATAGTTTGTCAAATCCACTTTCATAGCCCATGGACAAAAGTATCTCACTCCATCCTAAAAGAAATCTTTTAAATAGTTCAGCTCCCTGTTTCTTCCTACTGACTATAGAGGGAATTATAACAGCAAGCTCAGCATTGTCCATCTGACTTAGGGTGAGATGCAATTCACTTTCAGTCCTTTCGTTTCAAACACTTCCTATTGACTTACTCACCCAACCTGGCATGTGCATGCAAAGTGATGTGGTGTAGCAGGCTTCCCTGCAGCGGCAAGGTGTGTTCTATCACTTTTTCTCCTGTTTTGTCATACAAGGACATTTCAGCCAAATTAATGAAGAGAAAAAAGCCCCTATACTGTCTTTGGGAGAGTCTATGCTTTTCCTTGGAAAAGAAGCTATTCCTTTGTCAGGAGACCTGAGTTGTAAATCTCACAAACTTTTCCTGCAAGACTCAAAGTTGCTATGATATTTTAACCAGCTTGGATTGTGGCAGATGTTGAGTGATTCAGTTCTGATATTGCTTTTGTCCCACCAGAGGAGTTCAGTAACTAGTAAGTTAATAATAGTTAAGGCCATTATTCTACTCGCAAAGATAGGTGCCAGATTTTATAAAGCAAGAATTGAAGTTCTGAGAAGAAACATTCTTTTTCAGTCTCATTTAGCAAAATGTTAGAAAGTAAATCTGCCATCCCTAACTTTTGCTTCTGTGACTCCTGTTACGCAGTGCTGAATTTATTACTGTGTTTCAGAACTGTAGCCTGAAGACCACCCATGTAGCAAAGAAATCCTCCTGCCATTTGGCTCTGTCTGCCAGGGATAATTGGTGATGGAAAAGGAAAGGAGTAAGTGTTCATTTTGCTTAGCTCTTTTCTAAATCAGGCTTGAAAGGAGAAAAGTAGTAGTGAAGGGGGGGAGCATAGAAGGGAATGTTATTTTATTCATTAAAAAAAAAATCTGGAATTTAAACATGTCGACAGACTGAAGCTCTGTTCTGTGAGACACCAAATGCTCTTGAACCCCTTTGATGTCGGTGGTACGTGCGGTAACTCAACGCTCCATGGGATTGAACCCTGAGGATTCTCCTGAAGAAAAGTCACAAAGAAGGATGCCCATGGATTTTGTGCTGAACTCTATTTCTACCCCTTTCTTTCTGTTTCATAGATCTAGATCTATCTAGATATGTGTGGTTAATTCATTTGAATTAAAGATATGCATACTAGAAGATTCAGTGTGCAGTTCAGTAGGGTGTCTTTTCAGTTCAAATAGATGAAAGGAAATGGCTCATTTCTCAGAGACGCACTCTTATTATTCCATCATACAACAAGGGAGGCAATGCTTGTGTAATCCAAGCTGTTTACTGTGTGCTCCAGTCTTGACACATTTTACTGAATTTAGCAGACAACTCCTGTAAATAAAGGAATGTCTGGAAGTAGAAGGAAAGTGGAATTCGATCCCTGAGGGATTAATGACTTAGTTATTTTTGAAAATATGAGATATCTGCAGAGATATTTCTCAAATTATTCCTTGCAGCAGTTCTCACACGCCATGGAAAGGAACTGCATAAATACTTTATGGATTTCCTCAGGTTTTTATCATTACGATACTTTATGTCAACAAGTTGCAAAATCTAGACTTCTCTGGCCTGGTGTTTGAGCATGCTCATTGTGAATTCTTTTCCTTATATCAAGTATCCACGGCTTCTCATCCTTTCACTGTAAATTGCTGGAAAGGGTTTGACTTTATCTTCCCTACATCTACCCCATAGGTAATGGTAGAGTGTTGCTAGAGAACATGAAAAGAACCACACTCACCCATCAGGATGTGAGATGAAAAAAAAAAGGGAAGTTTATTTGAGAATCTCAATTTATATAGTTTTTGGGATTTGGTAAAGGATTGGGGGACGTGAGGAACACCCCTCTGACCTCAGTGGTCAACTTAGAAGTCCACCAATTTGTCCTTCCTCCTGGAAAGGAATGCACTATTTACCAAGCATCAGTCTTTGTTTTTGTTATAAGAGTGAGAAAACTTCAGTAGAGATAAGAAACAATCATAAGGCTGAAAAATCAAGGCGACAGTAGAGTATGACTCTTGTTATAGAGAGTAACAAGATCAACCTGCTTTACAAAAGCTGTGCAACTCCATTGGTGTACAGGCTTTGTTTTGGTTAAACTCTAAAGTGTATCAGCATTTGAGGGGAAAATGAAAAATTGTTTGAGGGAGAGGATCATCTCCATATTCCCTGTCTGAAGATGAAACTCTACACCTGCTTTGCCAAGGGCCTAATATTTGTGGTGCTGTTGGGTTTGTAACAGATGTCACAATTGTGTTTGGTCCTTTCAGAGGACCAGATGATGAATCCCTAAGTGGAAAGAGCTGTGTATGCTGCTGCTGCATAGCCAAATTGCATATGAATATGCTTGGGTAAACATGTACACACAGAGTATAATTTTAATGTTATATATAGTGCAGACAGTAATCAGATTGCCTACTTTTGTTTTGTTGTATACTTGGTGAAAGTTGATTTTTTACTTTGTTTTTAAAAGCAGAATTAGCGACTGAGTGCCTTTGGTTTCAATAGTGATAAAATCAGCAGGAAACAATTAATGTTTCTTATATGAACTAATTGCAAGCATTCAAAATATTGGGTAAACATACTTGCAGTTTTCCCATGTTGCATGAGGAAATGATTGTCTGTCTAATCTGAGGTTTATATACATTTTATATTTAAACTCTTATTAAACAGTCAGAAATTCCTTAGTTCCTTTATCATCAAAACTCAAGTGTCTTTTAATGGCACTGATTTCTTCCATTTCCAATGAAATCAAAAGAAAGAGAGCCATTACAGTAAGCCCTTTGAAGGCAACACTGGGGAGAATAACATAATGTTTTTCAAAGAAATTTCAATTGTTAAATATGTGCATTTCCACAGCTCACTACTGTATTTACTCTAAAAGTGACTTCTCTTGGTAGATTGATTTCTCTTCTGAAGAATGTAATGTGGAGTATTTAAGAATCCAACAAAAAAAATCTCTTTAATAAAGTCTGGACCAATAGGCACCAAAATCGGTAGCAAAACTCGTCCCAAATTAAATCAAAACAGCTCAAAATGCTGTGCAATCAGAATTCCTCACTGTAAAACAGGTTACCCCTCCTTTCGATCCTTTCTGACTTTCTCTGTGTTTTTTATATCAGCTGTATGAAAGTGATGGAAGGAAGAAAAGGTTGACCCTGATGCTAATTGAAGAAGTCTTGGCTGGAGCCAGCTGTTTTTCAGCATCTGTGAAAACAGCATGAAAATGGAATTTTGAATAAGTCATCAAGATTGAACACTAAAAGCAAATATAGTTGATCATGCAAATCCAATAAAGAGATTGAAAAAGAAAACAAAAACTACAAAGTTTATTATAATCAACTGAAAAAGGTCTGAAAATGTCCTGAAATGGCATGAGAAAATGTGATCACATTTAAAATTTTTTATTAGAATAAACCACATTTTTATTGACACGCAATTTTCACTTTAAAAGTTAAGTTCATCTGCAAATGTCATCTGAGAAATACTAATGGCCAATTACAAGATAATCCATTTCATAATCATGTGTGATTTTTCTCAATCTAATCTTCAACTCAGACTTGTTAATGAAAGAATAGTATGAGGGTATTGCAATGTAGAGCAATTGTCCTGCTAAGTTAGTGAGCAGCAATACAAAATGAGAAGAAAACCCTGAAATGGAAAATGTGAAGAAGCGGTAGGTCTAGATTTGTTTGGGGTTTTTTGTTTTGTTTTGGTGTGTTTTTTTTTTTTTTTTTTTTTTTTTTTTTTTTTTTTTTTTTTTGTGAGAAATGGTCAAAATTCATATTNNTTCTTTTTTTTTTTCTTTTTTTCTGTGAGAAATGGAGCTCATTTATCTCAACTGATAAAGGTCAGGGGAAATGGAAGCAGAGCAAGTATATGTCTGTGCTTTTGTGGGTGAATACAACTATTCTGGTATTTTGCTTGTGACCATTTCACCTCAAGGATTTTTAGAAGCTTAAAGTCTTGGAATATTAACATCTCAGTAATTAGCTTCCAAAGGAACAAAGAAAGGCCTTAAGGGGGAAAAAATATTGTTAGGTAGAGTCTTTATTTTACCCTGGATGGGAAGTATAAGGAAACTTAAATGCCAAATCTGCCCATGGTCTGCCTATTCTACAGGTTTTTGTTCAGTCATGGATTGCTGCTTTTGAGATCAACCAAGGTATAACTCAGGGTTTATGTTGGATTATTTCCTTATTTATTTTTGTTAGAGAGTTGTGTATAGGGACAGGTCTTCTTTCCCAGGTATGATTGCTAGGGATTGTATTGGGTCTGGCTGAGATGGGGTTCATTTTCCCACAGCAGCCCTCACAGTGCTGTTGCATTGGTAGCTAGGATAGGTGTTGATAACACACCAGTGTTTTTGCTGCTGCTGAGAAGTTCTGGGCCAGCATGAAAAAAATAATATAAAACTTAAGGAAGTTTAGACAAGACAAGACAAAAAGCAGATTCTCCAAAAGACAATAGAACTATTGCAAGAACCTAGATCCAAGCTAACTAAACACGTACTGAACATAGCTGTGTACTAAACTAAGCTTGTACTAAATGTGACCAAGAACACTAAAGCAAAATTAAAGAGTTCTTACTTTAACCCATAAAAGTTTTAATAGCTTCATAATATCATGACAAACAATATAGCCAAACAAGCTTGTTCAGTAAGACATGTGTGAATAAGAAATATTATATAATTTATTATTCATGAAGAACAGTAAATTATTTTAATCACATTTTCTCTATTATGAAAATTCCAAAAAGTGGTGCTGCAGGCAAATAAATGGCCATGGAAAGTGTGATAATTCATTCCAATCTTTTTTTAATAAACTTTATTCAAATTAGAGGAAAAAAATAATTAAGGGGAAGCAAATACCTAAAGTCTATGTCTGGGAAATGACCATACATTTTAAAAGGACATCAGAAGTTTCTTCAGAGTAAAAATAGCTAGTATTAAAGAGTAAGGAAGAGTAAAAATTTCTAGTATTAAAACTTTAGACCAGGTCCAGAGACAGTAATATCTGTCTTTAGTAAGTTGATTAAAGTGCTTTGATCTCCAATACCAGTTAATATATACTTTAGAACTCCTCACTTTGCATAGTCACAGCTCTATTTTGAGTAAATGTATATAGCAGGCTCCAGTAAAATACGGTGAATATGAAAGCTTTATTTTTATTTAATAAGTGGAAAGATAGATCAATGGCTTGGCTAAATGAAGCCAGGTGAAGGTTCACCTTCTGGATATTAATAAATGGAGTTTAATCTAAATGGGTATTTTTGATATTTCATAAAACTTTATTGTGTTGAAAAATTTGTGTCTCAGATATTTTTAAAGGGTTCAAATGTTATTTCACTTGTGTATACACTGGACAGATGTTTAAAAGTTCAGTTTTTATGGAATCTTATGATTGTTATTTTGCTTTTTCTTCTAGATTACAGAAAATAGATCCTGTGCTGAAAGTCGTTGCCTACAGAAATGAGAGACGACCACTGGAAAATTCCTTGAGGGCTTTAATATTGCCATTCTAAAATACTGACAGGTGCTCAAATTGAGGGAACACACTAGAAAACCTCCAGACAAAATTTTGTTCCTATCTTGTATGTATGCTCCTATATGATCACTAAGATCAGCAGTAAATGAGGATTCTAACAGCATTCCAAGAAAGGTATTTTACCACCTTTATTTTATGATGTTTAAAAACATCCTGAGTTTATGCTTTGACTGAGAAATATTTTTATTTTCACAGTTTTTGTTTTGAGTCCTTCTTACTATGTCCTTAAAATCCTCTGAGTTCCAGTTACAACAACATGCTTTAAAGGACAGCTTTGAGATGTTATTTTGCTGTAAGAATAACAATAGTACTGTCTGTACAGAGCAGAAATGCTTAGCCTGCACTAAGCTCCATACTGTCTTGATTAAACTGCTACTATACCAGGAACTGCTATTTTAAAAATAGCTGAGATGTGTAAGTTTGTGACTGAAGTATAGACCCAGTCTTTGTGTGGTCAATTAACATGGATTTCATTATAATCAAAACACGCTAAGCCTCAGGAAGAAGAAAGGGATCAGGACAGCATCTTATAAGTAGGATTTTTTATGAAGGACACAAAGAGAAAAGAAGATTTATGCCAACAGCATATACATTTGGCTCATCAATGACATGACACAACGCATCCTGAAATGAGTGTTCAGTACAGGCGATGTTCTCTAAGAAAGGTACCAAAATGAATATGTTAAGCTAGAGGGCACTTCTGCATGGGGCCAAGCTTAGGTGAAGTGAATCCGTCACAATGGTTATTGTAAATGGGAAGGTCAGCAGCCTCTCTTTTTCACTAGACAGATGAAATGCTTTGTGGAAGCCAGCAGGAAAATAGCATAAAAGTATTAAAGGTATAGCTATTGTGAGGCATTATTTTCTTAAAAGAACCTGGGCCACATGTTGATTAAGAAGGTAGCCACTGCCTTTATTACTACTGATTTGCTTCTGTCATATTTTTCTTAGAGCTATTTCTCTATCACATGCACACAGTGAGAAGAACAGAATTTGGGGTCAGGTCATGGCTTATTCAGCCTGCAGGGAACTGTGCTGATACCCTTTTGGCATGACATGCCACAGCCAACTGTATTTAGAAAAGAGATGGTATCACTCTGGTGACCAGAGAGTGCAAGAGTGGGGAATACACGAAGTGTCTGCACCTTCAGTGTGCTTTCTGACATGAAATATGGAAGGGAGGATAATGCATGCATGCAGATTGGTGCTTGTTCTTGTCTTTGAAGAAGCTGGGAGGTGGAGTTATACCCTGTGACCCACAAAATGACAATTTCCATTTCAGGTTCATACTGCAGAAATGCAGCTGCTCTGTACACTGGACTGGGCTGAAAGCTGCAGCAATGAATGCCCTCCACTATTTAGCCTGTCATCTCTCCCCACCTTTCCTTTCTTGTTAAGAAGATGATGCTTTTCCCATTTCAGGAAAGGCCCCTGCAGACCGCACAGAAGCTGGATCACGCTGCAACATGTTTAATGTTACAGGACAGCACAGTGTTGCCATCAGAAATAATCACAGCAGCAGCATATCAAATCACCCCATTTCCATTTAGCCTTCATCAATATCATACACAGACAGATATGGACTTGGTCTAGGGAATGGCAATGGCCTTTGAAGTCCTTTTTAAATTTTTTTCTTTTTTTCCTCTACATCATGCATTCAGGTCTAATAGAAAGTTTCTTTTCAGTAATGAATTCTATTTAGTTGCTGAGCATGTATCGGCTACACTGCTGGTCAGCAGTGTGATAGGGAAATTTTAGGTTTTCTCTTCCGCCTAAACCTTGTCTCTTTTTCTCTGCTTTGCATGACTGTTCATTTTAACATGTGGCAACTTAGTTGCTGCAATTGTTCCAGAGATTGCTTTGTATTTCCTCTTTTGTTGTGCCAATAGAACAACTACTCTCTCTTTACTTTGACCTTGTATTATTTAGTCAAGGCTTTCAAGCCCCATATTCTTCTGTATAGGCAGTCCTATTTTTTGTAAAGCTTTAATTACAGATTAGTCCTTCCTGCAGCATTAAAAATGAAGATGTTTAGGCTGTTTTTTGACATTTCTCAGAGAGAAGCCTAACATTATATATATATATATTTCTGGTCCAGTAATTAGTCACTACTGAATTTAATTTGTTCTTGTATCTCAGTGGTGTATCTTAGAACAAAGTCAGATATTTACTTTCTTCCACAGGTTTGGTCTTGCTACTTCTATTGTGTTGATTTCTCGGTTAAGCACAACTAGGTGTGGCTAAGTCAGAAATTATAGTTCTTTTCTTGGCTTCCATGGCATAATAATCATTTTGAAGTATGGTTCATTTTTCTATCATTGAAGAATTTTATGCTAGCAATATAATTTGCGATGCTGCAGAGTACACTGAGTATGCTTTTGCCCCTTTGTGAAAACTTAGAGCCTAGAATGGAAAACATTCAAGCACTAGTGTGGTCTTCGAAATAATGTTTCAAAAGAGAACATAGACAGACTTGAGGAACTACAGATCTGTGCAGTATCATTTTTAGGGTTTCTTTTGCATCAAGTCACTTTTATCAATATTCACATTACTGCCACAGATACCCAGCATTCTTAAGCTATTTAACCACAATCTCTGAACAAATTTTGTGGTATGTTTCAGCTTTGTAACTGAATCTTTTATAGTAAGATCTTGTTCTCTTCCTTGAATGCTTTCTTTTTAGATGCTTTCCTCCTCCTGCTCATGAAATCTGGGTGGACTGGGGAGGAATCCTTACAGTATAATGATTTATCTCAGTTTAGGGTTAAAGATGGGAGACGTATTATAGTACTGGTGCAGGCTTTTCTCAACTTTGTTAGCACTGTGTATTAGGAGCAGATATGCTTATTGTTTACATAATATTTCAATTATTTCTGAATTTTACTAGGTTACTGATCTTGTAGCAAGCTGTTTCAAACTATAAATGTGTTATGTAAGAAGATAATTCTGTTAATCAGATTTGCATTTCCACTTTATTAATTTCTTGCTCCTCTTTAATTTTCATTAAAAATGTCACACCTGTAAGTCATTATGAAGTAGAATTTTGGGAAAGGAAGGTAATATTTTTGTATATAGGCATCTATGTATAAATGTACGTGTCTCAGTCAAATTCTTTGTGTGTCAGGCTTCCCACATCAACAAATGAATCTGAAATATCCCTTTCTGGATTTTAAAGTCTCCTTCAGGCCAGATCATGTAGCATATTTTGAATTTAAAATGCAATTTAGAATGCTTGGTTTGTTTGTTGTTTTCAGAAATAAAACTATTTGTTTTGTAAGAGATTAGAAATACATTGCATTGCACTTTTCTTTCACTTTTTGTTATTTCTGACAATATTTCTAATTTTACCCCTTTTGTTTGCTCATTAAAAAAAACAACAAAAAAACCCTGAAAATCATGCTAATAAGGAAATAACAAATATGCTACCTTATGCTAAAGAAAGAAAAATGACATTGTAAACCAGCATTCCATAACATATATACAGGCCTTATTCAACATGAAAACAAAAAACAAATAAGGGTTGTGGAAGCATTTATCATATTTGCTTTTCTTATGACTAAAAAACTATCTTAAGATAGATGAAATTAAACAAACAAACAAAAAGTAAAAAAATAACTTTTTTTCCACTAGACTTGAAAATAATTAGGGAAATCATATGAATGAAACAGCACAGCCATGTGAATTATCTCCCAAATTACGGTGTAAACTTCTTTTGATATCCCAGATTATCCTCACTACAAATTCTTTTACTTTTACAGCAAATTCTAAAATTAAATATTTCTTATCAGGCTTGGTCTAGAGCATAGATTTTCTATTATGTATCACTTAGTATGTTTTCCCCTATTACCATTTCTGGTATAGTCACATTGGTAAAAACATTTGTATAAAAATTATTGTATAAGCAAAATATTCTTGTTGTCTGTGTGATGTTTGTTTATTTCCCAATAAATTGATGCTAGCTCAATCTATAAAAGAACATTCCCAAGGTGAACTATGTCTCTAGCATAGTGGTTTGTTACTATAATTCTATTGGCATAACTATAATTACAATTCTTTTTGATTGCACACATGGTCTCAGAAGAAAATAGATATCTGCTGTCTTCCTCTCATGTCCAAAAGTCAAATTTCACAGCTTATATTCATAAATCAGTGGCCTATCTCGCAGCACAGCAACAAACTACTATTTTGCCTCAATCTATTTCAGGCCTTGGCCTTCATGAACAGTTAATGGCAGAAAAGAAAAGCAGAAGAAAATCCAAAATGTTAATCCATTGTGGTCTGAAAATTTTGGAAACCTTTTCCTTTTTTTTTTTTTTAATAATTGTTTTGCTTTGTTTTGTTCTGATTTCATACATCCCTCAAATTCCTTTTTGAATCTTAACAATTTTCTTTGACATTACCTTATTTAGGTAAAGGCAAGAGTCATAGGAAATTAAGTCTACTTTTAACTTATTACCCTTTCTAAATTCATATAAACAATTTTTTAAATGACATTTGTTTTCCCTCTAGAACAGTGATGAATACCATTAACTTCATTGCATTTCAAAAAAATACATATGTAAAATACATATGTAAAAAAATAGATATGTAAAATACATATGTAAAAACAACTGAGGAACGTGTATCATTATGATCCAGGTGAAAAACCTTTAAAAAAAAATACAAATATTTTAATACAGTTTTTATGACCCATGTTACATAAAGTAAAACAGAATGCTATTAGCTTTGCATGAGATATACTCGTTTAGAATGGCTTTTTGGTTAGTTCAGTTTTTCTTAAGACTTGGGAGCAAAGCATACACAGCAATATTGTATACAACTTCCAGAGAACATTTTTCTGGCATTGAAACCTCCTGGGAAGGAAATGGTGAGTTTGAGCCATGTTAGCCATACTAGACTTAGCAGAAAAAAAATGTATGTTTAAAGCATAATTTCTTCATGAATTAAACAAACTATAAATGTTTGAACAGTCTCTGAGGATATATTTATAAGATTTGTAAACATTGAGTAATATACATAGAAATACGAAGTGATGGGGATAAGACAAGTGCCATTCCTCCATTTATTATTTGGACCCAATGAAATGACTATTATCTGGGACTTCTATTAAAGTGTTTCAAATTAATTATATTTGAATGCATGAAGAGTGGTTTAACAGATAATGGACACTGCCAATGGTAGGTGTGTGGCGCTATACCTTATTCAAGAATTCTTTATGGTTTGAAAGGCATGTTTCTTCTTACTGTCTTTATATTTTTCCATTCATCCACAACATAAAATATGAAAGCATGTGGAGTTAAAGGGTTGGAAATTAAAAAAGTATTCAGATTTTGTCCTAGTTAGTTCCTTAAGAGTAGAAGCAGTGTTTTTCTAGAGTAAATGTATAAGGTGTTTCATGACTGAAACACCTTCAATATTTCAGTCATGCTTTCAACACTGAAAATCTGCTTTCCATATGGAAGTCATGAGATACTCCTGGCAATTCTACTGTACAGTGTAAAACTTGGCTTGTACTTGAGAAAGTCCAAATGCATTCATACATTTTTTATCAATTGTTTAAGGATACTGAAAAATGTAAGTGGAAAAACTTAAAACCCCACTGCAGTTCCCATATTGTAAACATACATACAAAATTTCAGCCTCATTCTATACCAAAGGCATGTTCAATTCCTGACCACTTCCCCACTCTACCTGTTTGTTCTATTCTAGCTACACAGAAGGACATCCTGAATTCACCTATGTCATTTGCATGTCACATCTCTTTCAGTTTCTAAGCAGTAATTCATCTTGGGAACAAACCAGACTTTTATTATGGCTTGAGCAAAACCACAGAAAAGCCAAATTTCCATATTTTTCCTGGCCAATTGCTTCCACAGACATTAATATGGACTGTAAGACCATTTTCCTGAGCCACAGCTGTTGTCAGTAAGAACCTTACTACTTTTAAAATTGAATTGATACCTTTATCCTCAGTTTAGAAAGGAGAAATAATTGTGATGGTGCCAGAATACATTGATATAAAGCTTCACACCTTTGAGTCTCTTGGGGCTTCTGTGCTGGGTCTGAAGCACAGTCTGCAGGACTGGCTGGCATAACAAACCAGTGTCTCAAATGGGAGCAGGCTATTTGCCAATGCTCAGATATTGTCTCCAGATATGTAATAGATTTTTTTTTTCCTGGATGAAAATATCCTTTAGAACCAAGCCAGTACAGAGAAGACACAGATCCTTTTTTCATCTCAGCTTCCTGTTTAAAACATGAAGGTGAGTCAAACCCGTGGTGGACTTAGATGTCAGAGACAATTCAAAACACTGATCTAGGTTTGAATTTTTTAAGTGGAATACTAATGCTCTACTGGGCCAGCCTGTTCAGACCTATGCACGGCAAAACATCAAAATCTGCCAGGATGGCACACATGAAGTTTGCAGTGGGAAAATGTTCAAAACATTTTTCAGGCTTGCATATTTTTCTCTTTTTTTAATGGTTTGTGGAGATATTTTCTCTGTCAGAGGAGAATCTGAAATAAAAACGGCTCTTCTCCTCCTTGGTAGGCTGTTGAAGGTTTTCAAATGTAAGAAAAAAATGTTGTGGGAAGAAAAACCCAGCAAAGCTTGGTGAGCTTAGCTGGAGCTTTAAAGAGATTATACCCAAAGTTCAGACAGACTTAGAAAAAGTTGAACTTGATTGTTATCTTGAAAAGCTTTCAAAGGCAGGGATCATCAACACAACCACAGCTCTCATCTCTGGCAAACAATTTCAAGCAGCTTTAGTATTAGATAGTGTAGCCTGGAGACTCAGGAGAGAATTTTCAGGGCTGCTGTTTCTTTATAGGTTTCAGATTTGGAAGCAAAGTTTACTGTTGCTACATCTAGAGAAAGAAAAATAGTAGTTAGATACTGAACGTGTGTATGATGGTCATTCCCTCAGTGTTATTATTTTCGATGGCAGCAAGAATAAATCTGGTATGATTAGATGTTTAATTTTTTGAAGTAACTACAGCAACAAATAGTCCTTGTGGTTGGAGACAACACTATAGGAAACTTTCACCCCTCTGCCAGGCATGGTATTTTGACTGTTCAGAATTCAGGTTTTATGGGCACATCACATTGGTTTGATGACTACAGGAAATAAATTCTTGGGTTCATTTTAACTTGTTAAAAGGAAAAAAAAAATGCAGCACCACCGTAGCAACTTTATCGATAGTCTTATTATCACAGAGTCATAGGATCATAGAATGGTTTGGGTTGGAGGGAACTTAAAATCTGCCTAGTTACACCCTCTTTCCATGGGCAGAGACACCTTCCACTAGAAAATGTTGCTCAAAGTTCCATCCAGTTTTGCCCTGAACACTTCCAGGGATGGAGCATCCACAACTGCTCTGGCCAACCTGTTCCAGTGCCTCACCACCCTCACAGTAAAGAATTGCTTCCTATTATCTAATACAAACCTATCCTATTACAATTTAAACGTATCAAGGGCAAATTGAATATGGTACTTGAAGTGATCTCCTAACAATTTTTTTAGCATTATCTTTGTGGGTGCAAGTGACTTCACAAGTTCCTTTTCAGGGACTGGCAAACAGAAAGTGCTAATATTACTTACTAAACAAGATTCTTTTGAGGTCTCTTGTATTTTGGAAAATGAGAGATGAAGTTCATGGTCTTGATTCACAGAAAGAATGAATAATGTATAAAATATGTATGTCTGCCTACTGCAATTGTATGCACTGCCGCAAGCTGCCAGAACAGCAATGTGCTGGGGACACAGTTTTTGACAAACTGTTTCTAGTGTCATATAAAACTAAATTATTCCAGATTAGTAATCTATTTATAATAATTAATAGGTATTTTAAATCATCTTGCAAGTCAAATGTCAGCAGTGAATATCAGTTTAATAGTTTTATCTTTTTTTTGCCACATTATCTGGAACAAAAATGGTGCTTCAAGTGAGACTTCCCAACTATATGAGAGTCAGCTGGAAGATCATTAGCCTCAGTTTGATCAAATTTACTTGCACCTGGTATTCTCTGCTTTAGCAGAGAATAGGAACAAGATATTAGTGACATGACAGTGCTGAAGAACATCTACAGAGTCAGGAAAATGTAAATTATCTTGTCATAATTTATTCTGTTGCACCAAAAGAATACCTCTTTAAAATTCAAAGATTTTAAGGGAAGGAAATAAAGACACTATCTAACACATCTGAATAAACTATTCCATCCAACTGACTTTTTCCTTTTTTTATGTGTGGTCTATTATGGTGGTCAGAAGCCAGTCCTAGTAGCCATGCTAAGGAATGAGTTTGTAGCTGCATTCTCCACAGGTGTTAAGAAATGGACATTTCCATCTCAGAAAAAGGGAAAAGCTACATAAGCTCTAACAGCTAACAAATGATTCCTCAGCTGTATCATGCTTTGCAAGATTTCATCTTCTTCAGTACTAAGAAAACAGACATGTCTTTTAGACTCATGTTTTGCATTTTTAACCTGTCCTAATCCATAGAATTTCAGCTCCAGCAAGTGTGAGATATATATGCAATTTATTATAAGAAAGAATGTTGAAACAGTGAGCTTTTCCATGTTTATCTTAGCATTTATATAGTTTATTCATCATTAAAATCAATGCATAATCATAACTGGATGTGTGAGCAAGCTGTGACAAGGCACAGTGACAAATTCAAGGAGACAAGTAATTTACCAGAGTCTCTACATTTGGTTAAGAAATAACAGGTTATGGTGGTAATATTTTCAAACCATCATTTTGAGATCATTTTTCAAACACAGATTTAAATAGAGAGACTATCTTGGAACATTCTGTGCAAGGGCAAAAATATAAAAATATATAACTAATGAAATATCTTAGAGTTCTCAGAAGTTCACAGGTACATGATAGTATGGCTGCTTGCAGCTGTGGTTTTCTTATCTGTGTTAATGTGTTTGAATGTTCACACTAACACAGGATTCATAAATATTTTAGTACACTGAGAATAAGCCATGTGAACCAGTAGTCTGTCCATGGCAATAAGCAGTCTGAGTTGTACTATGTTAGATTTACAGAACAAACACAGGTCCATTTCTAAGTCTTTATCCCAGGTTTGACCCAAATCCTACAGAAGTTAATCATGGCTTAATCCAGTATCTATTGCAGCCTCTGGAAAGCTCTCATACTCTGACTCTCTAGTGAGAGTCTTTTCACAAGGTGAAAGATAAGAACAGAAGCAAGATCTGAACAACTGCAGTGCTATAGATGCAAGATTTCAGATGTTTCCCACTGATTTGGTTGAGGAAAACACTTCATACCTTTATTGCAGGTCTTAAAAGAACAAGTGTCTGTACAAAATTTACTTTGGGGAAAATACATGCTTGAATTACCTATGCATAAGTCTCAGACAGTCAAGATTATTTTAGGCGTCTTTTTGGGCATCAGTTTTCAACTTGGAACAATTTTGCACAGCCAGAAAGGCACCAGAATTAGGTCAGGTTGAATAGTGGGTGTCTGGCAAACTTTGCTACTTTGGTGTTATGTAGCAAGCCTCACAAACCAAAAAGCTTTAGATCATGGAAATCTCAGTTAACCCTATTTCTGGGACTAAGACTGACAAATAGACACATGAGATAAAAACATGGCAAAAGGAAGCATTTTGTCTGGATTATGCATCGATGGAAGGACCTGGTCTGCAACCCATTTAATTTGGAGAGTAAAAGCCCATGATAAAAGAAAAGGCTGATTTTCCTATTAATGTCTGTAAAATGAACAAATGGTAAATATGTGTCAAAGTTTCCACACTTAATTGGGTTTTACTCCTGAATAGGAGTTTACTAGACACCAAAGTGCCTATTTGAAGATAGTTTAGCCAGACACAGGAAATTCTGAAGGCAGAGGTAGCAGTAGGTCAATCTGTCACATATTCTTCACTACTGCTATAACCTGTGCAATTATTGAAAACATCTATTTAGAATTCCTACATCAAGTCTAAGCCTTTGAAATCAACTATCTTAGAACTATATGTGTATAATAATTACATGTGTATAATGGGAAAAGAGGGTGAATTAATGTTTCTAAGTGATGTTAGGAAGTTGATAACTGTACTTGTTCTGTTGGCTAAGGGAAACATCTGGAGTTGATGGAAACTAATGACATTTATACATAAAGATTCCTTAGTGAGTCAGTGCTTCAAGGTGCACTATCTCCTCCAGGGTATTGAATGTCCTCTTCTCTAATTTAATGAGATTTTCAAAAACATGGTGGAAGCAATGTAGAAGCACTTGCCTTGACTACCCCGTGGGAGAAGAAGGATCTTTATGCTTGTGATGGTTCTTCAGCATAGTTATGAAATGAATTTTGGACACATTGAGTAGGAAAAACTACAATGATATCTTCCTTCAGAAAGTTACTTTCTGCAATTATCTGCATCATGCATTGTGACTCAGGACACAAGTAGTAAAGGATTTCCCTGGCTGTCATAAGTTTCTTAGGTGTCTATTGGATACAGCAGTGCATGTATTTCTATTTTGTAGATATATTTATGTTCTGCTGACTTTATTACTAAATTACATTCTTCAGGAAATATTTTAATCATTAATTATATACAGGGACAATTCAGGAAGCACTCTCAATAGAAAAGTCAAATGCATTTACAAATGCATGCTTCTTAGAAGATCTTTGTGAGAATCACTGGATTCTCACTTGAGAAATAACATCTTGGGGTTTGGGAGGTATATAAACTGAGTGTATTTCCTACCATTCTTTTCAGGAATGTTACTGAGCTTCATTACTTTCAGAAAAGTGCAGAAACAATTATGCCTTAGCAGTCACCATCTTCCCTAAAGATTTTTGTTGCATGCAGAAAATGTACTGTTAGTATAAGATAGCACACATCTCAGGAAAATTCAAACATTTCCAACTGAAGATGTTTGTGAGACACAAGGTGAATCAGTGCCCAATGAGGAGCAGCTGGGGAAGTTGAGGTTGTTTAGCCTGGAGAAAAGGAGGGGAGAGTTTATAACTCTCTACAACTCCCTGAAAGGAGGCTGTAGCCAGGTGGGGCTTGGCCTCTTCTTCCAGGCAACCAGCAACAGGACAAGAGTACACAGTCTTAAGCTGCACCACAGATAGTTTAGCCTGGACTTGAGGAAGATGTTCTTCACAGAAGAGTGATTGGGCATTGGAATGGGCCACCCAGGGATGTGATGGAGTCACCATCCCTGGAGGTGTTTAATACAAGACTGGCCATGGTACTTAGTGCCACAGGCTACTCCACAAGATGGTGTTAGGTCATAGGCTGGACTTGATGATCTCTCTAACCTAGATGATTTTGTGAATCTGTGATTCTTTGTTATAGAAAGAGCACAGAGAATGCTATTGTTTAGAATTTTTTTTTCAGATACATGAAGTTGGGAAAAACAAATTCAATCTCTAGCATCTTCTAATATAGTTTAAATGAGATCTTTCTTACACTGTCTTCATATTTATGCTCTTCAGATGACAGATCCTGTAGGAAGATGTTCTTGAATAGAAGCATCCTGAGAGGGTAGGAGTTTCTTATGCACTCTTATAAAATCCCTTACTCAAAATTTGCAAGCTGTATGCAGGGAAAAATCTGCCTGGTTTCTTCTCCCTATGTTTTTCTTCATAAACAGCTAAACTTTCTAGATGTGTTCTTTAAAGAAATCCCAGTAAGATTAGACAAAGCTAGAGAGAAGACAAATTCAGATTATATCAGAGCCAAAGTAAAACATGAAGATGTGTCATTTGGCAGAGTGAGACACCCTGGGGGCTGAGCACTGGTTAGCGAAGTAGATGATTAAGGTTCTGCTTGATGCTGTGCTGGCATAGAATGATTAAATAAAGGTTTGAAACTGATCCTCTGTTAGTTTAGCTAAGTTTCCCAGCCAACCAGTTGTGTGCAGACACACACTTGTTTTTCTGCATCCAGCAAGAAAATCAGTTCTCACTGTGAGAACAAATTTTCTGACACATAATTTACCTCAAAGCTTTTAAATTAATGCATTAAAAAAAAAAGCAAGTTAATTCCACAGCAGAACCACCATTTTAAGGATAGTCCTTTAGAAAGGTCAACTCAGAGCCTGCCTGTGTTTTCATGTTAGCAACTAAGAAGCATGATAAGGCTGTCAGTCTTCTTTCCTTACATAAGTGGAGATTCTGAGAAATTTTATAGTTAAATTATGATATTACACTCTTAAGGGACACCCAAGATTTGTAAATGCTTGTGATTGAAAGGAAAAAGTCAGAGGGTCTGCAAAAACTCACAAAGTTTTATTAATAAATTACACACTTGGCCTAGAAATCAGTATGGTGGTATTACTATTTAGGCACACAGCAGTGGGTTTTAGGTAAACTGGTGAGATGAAAAAGAAGAGAGAAAGAAAGATTAATTTAAGATGAAGAGAGAGAAAGTGAGAGACACAAAAAGAGAAAGAGAAAGAGAAATCACCAGTTCTGGTTCCAGTACTGACCCAGGGACAGGATGTCCAAGGTCCTGGGGTGCATGTCTTGGCTAGCTGGGGGTACCCATTTAGAGACAGGTTTTCCCCATCCTGAATATAGGTTTCTCACTTCCTGTGCAAACTAGTTATTATTCACAGTCTGTTCTTTCAGACTCTTCTGGAAATGTGTCAGAGGGCTGCAGGGGTCTTTGGTGGTCTTCATCCCTCCTGCAGTCCAATGTTCACTTCTTGGCTTCATTCCTGTGCTTGTGCTGTACTGTGTTGTGTTTATTTCCAGGAACTAGAACAAGGATGTTTGTCCTGGAAAACTGCTGCCCTACCTCCTTATAGTCCCCTTCTGACACATCTTATTCTTCCACATGATGTGTTATTACCAATAATCCTTGTCTGTTATTACCAATGATCCTTGGTTGGCTTCACGGTCATCTGGCTATCAGTGTTTGAGACACACACATTAGACCCTTATCTTCTGGGATTCTACAAATTTCCTCTCCTAAATCAGATAATGTTTTAAAATGCTGGGATTTCTTGTAGAACAACAATTCGGTATATGATCAAGCTTCTAGAAACTCTGGATTAAGAGGATTTTGCAAGACTGGGTGTGGCAACATGCAGCAGCTGGTCCAGTATATCAGAACTCAGTACACAGATTCTTGAATCTTGCAGTAAAAATTATATGTATCAAATATATTTGTGATGAAGGAAATAGAATGTAGTGCACTATTTCCTTTGGAAGTAATAAGTGGTTTCAGGGTAAGATTAAGTATCATCTGTTCGAACACTGTGGTGTTAGATTCAAGCAAAAAGAAAACAATAAACTTACCTACCACTGATATATAAAATATATTTCAAATTATTAAATTAAAAATTTTCCAGTACTTCCTGTTGTTTACAACTCCTATTTAAAATTTTCTCAGAAAACAAGATTGCAAGGACTGAAAGATCTCTTATGAGTTGAGCATTCTTATTTTTTCAGAACGTAGTGGCATCTTTTCCCTGCACAGGACATCTTGAAGCCTATTTGATTTGTTCTCTTCTCTTTCTCTGTTCTGTCTCTTCTTAGCTATTTAATCTTGTATGAGCACATTTCATTCATGCTGGCTTTCTTTTTTGCTAATCTCTGAAACTGTTCTGTAACCTATAGATGCACGATCTCTAACATATTATCTACCTAAACTGTTTTATCCATGCACTGGCCTATAGAGTCTTTGATAGTGAGACAATAGGTAGACAGCATGCAGCTGATGCATACAGCATGCAGCCAGGTCTTTGAAAGTGATTGCTAATTTTGAAGCATTCAAAGAGACAATTGGTAGACTTCAGAAACAGAGAATGCTGAGTACCACCATTAAAATGTAACAGCCTGCAAACGATTGGTGCTAATGTTGATGACAGTGGTAGTTGCTGGGGTTTTGACCATTGCTGTGCTTATTCTGCACTAAGACAGGAGGGATTTTTGTCATAAGGAGACTTATCTTCAAGGACTTGGGTTTTCTGAAGGCTCAGAACGAAATCTCAGATATCATCAGAAGCCAGGGCTTAAACAACCTCTTTTATCTCCACTGGTGAGCCAAATACCATTTCAGTACATTATTAGGTTTGCATTTCCTCTCTAAAAATAGAATGGATACCTATGTTCTCAGGCTTCTTACCTGTAGCTGGTTTATTCTACCTCTTCTCTAATCTAAAATCCGAAGAGTTAAAGACACAAAAGTGTTCACTTTTTACACCAGGAGTGGCTTCTGCTGATTTTTTGCTTAAAGAGTCTGTGAAGTCTAAGTGAAAGCAAAAGAATATATTTTTGCAGCATGTATCAGTCTTCTGGCAGTCTTTGATCTCTTTAAGGGTATTCATGGTCTAAATGGCTACCACACTTTTATAGCAATAAATGAAAGCTGGATTTGAAATAATTGACACCAAAGGGAAAACATGTTAAAAGTGGTAATCTCTATTCACCACTTAATTTTTTTCCGGTGCTGACACTTCAAAGGTAAACTAATCCTTATTTTTTTCTTGAAAACTAGTGATTTTGCCAAAGTAAAGACATTATATTATGAAGCAGATATGTACACACTCTTCACAAGGAAGACACTTAAGAAAGTCTAAAGAAAAAATGTTTTTGTCAACAAAGCCACTGTTTTAAGAGCTTTTTCTTGCCATTTATTTAGAAGATTTTTCTTTCTTAGTTCGAAGTCATAAGTGAAATTAGAAAAAAAAATCAAACCAAGCCAAACCCAAAAATCTGTAAACCACATTGTGTGCAAGTAAGGCTTCTGAAAGTCTGCAAATAACGTCTTTACCTCTTGTGAGTTTGCCTTTTGCAAAACTCTTGTGTTTTGTGTTAGCTTCAGTTCTCCTCTGTGCACTGGGGATGAACTCTTGATTGATACAGTTAGTTGGGAGAAAAATGTGGAGGACCAGCCTCTACTGGTTTATGTAAGTAGATGTGGTAACAGAAGAGGATATGCTGGGATTTATTCTTGCTAGCTCTGCTAATTTTCATGGACCAGATCACATTCTCATGTGCAGTGTAATACACAAAGTTAATCAGAATAGTACTGCACGTAGTCCTTTGCAAGATACTACGTTCTTTGTAGATGTTAAATGAGGCGTATCTCAATAAATTCCCTGCCTGAAACCAATTTCTGAACAAGTCAGAGAGAATAAGGCATTTCAGAGCCTCTGTGGATTGGTGGGATTGAGAGGCACCCACATGGGATTGCCTAGTCACTCTGTCAGATACGGTGGTGAAACTTCTCCCTCATGGGCTCATCATGAAAACACTCTCTAGAAAGAAAAGACATGACAAAACATTTACATATATCAATGACATGTCAAATTTCTTTCAAAATGAATAGTGATATCATCAGTCTTCATTTCCAAAGAGAATTTCTTCATAGGTGCGTCAAAGGGTAGTAAGGTCCTGCACTATTTTTAACTTTTCCCCCTTTTCCCTGCATCCATATTTACTTAAAATCATGATCATTTAGGTGGTAGAGAGCAGCATGTAAGAACAGAAATTCAAAGCTTTTAACTAAAACTAACAGCAAAGAATTGAAAATGGGATAGAATGTAATTAAATCACATCCAATTTTGAAAGTAATATGCATTGTTTTCACTTCTTTAATGAAAAGTAGCTCCTTAATATCAGCATTTGACATACTAGCTTGTAATTCAGATGGGATCTTGCTTCCATTTTTATAGCATATTCTCATTATGCCTTGGCCACTGCATCCAAGAGCAAAAACAGACTGTTAAAGATACCAAAAAAGAGGTGGTTGGCCCAGTTTTCTTGGGAGAGTATTCTGTGTTACGCCAGGTAAATTTGATCAGCCATTGCATTGGTTTTTAATTAATTTATATATCATTTACTGATTAAAAAAAAATGTAATTAAAAGGAGTATCGGAGGTA
The DNA here is from genome assembly GCA_013399915.1 of Illadopsis cleaveri. NCBI lineage: Eukaryota > Metazoa > Chordata > Aves > Passeriformes > Timaliidae > Illadopsis > Illadopsis cleaveri. The sequence continues at coordinate 579,876 of VXBB01022792.1, forward strand.
AAAATTCAGGTAAAGCTGGAATGGGGGGCACCAGAATCCATTTGCTTCTGATTGCCATTACTGTGTTATAAAACATTTAACATCTAACATTTAACATTTAGAAGCATGTGCAGGTTTCCACATTGAGCCTTTTTCTTCACTGATATGAACAATTTTAGGGCTTTCTTAGTAGTGAGAGATGTGATATTGGGCTCATTGTTACTCTACTGAGATGCTAACAGCAAAGAAGTGAAAAGAATAAAGTTCAACATAAGTTTTGAGAGATTGCCAAAGAAAAAAGTGATTATAACTTCTGCTTTTTCAAAGGGTCAGTTGTTCGGTAAGGCAGTCTCAGAGGGTGACATTACATTATTATACCAATTTGTCACCTAAATTAAAGCCATTTAGCCTGTTATTTAGTGTGCAGCTGCAGAACTGATGTGTTTTATTTTATTTTTAATGTGCTTTTTTATAGATGGGAAAAAGAAAATACTATATGGAGGTAAAAATCACATCAATTCTAAAGATGTTGCTTATGATAGGAACTGTCTCTGGCAAGAGGAACAATAATCTGAAAAGATCAAAATGCTCTCCTTTGTTACACATATCTTACTTGTTGGTTAAAAACACAGCAGTACAGTGATATCCCTTTACACAGACATCTTATTTTCTTTACATCTTTTCTGTTTCTCTGATAAAGTACTTTCCCTAAAAAAGACATAAGTGCATTTCTGCAGCCACAGGAATCATTTCACATGTGACCATGGGTAGTATCTTCTTAATTATGAAATACCTTAATTTCTATTTTATATGTTACTACGACTATTATTTTATGTACTAATATTTATTTTATTTTACTTCTTATGCTTAAAATATTTGACTGATCTACCAGGAAAAAGAAATAATATCTACAAGACAGATGACCATATGGAAAACATGGAGAAATGCAAGACTGCTGCAAGATGAAATCTGAATATCTCTACTCCCCATTTGAATCTAACTAGAAACTTGTTCAGAATTCCTTCAAATTCAGGTCTAATTTTAATCCCTTTCTTGCTTTATAATTCAGAGTGCTTGTCATCATACTGTGTTAGCCAGAGGCAGTATTTCTATCGGAATGATAAAATGCTGTCCTGGCTGGTCAGTTATGCAAATCTGTGAACAGTTTTTATATATGTAATATGATATACAAATTTACTTTCCTGGTAGACTATCTTCCTCTGAAGATTCTCCCTATCTCTACACCTGGCTTTCATTTTGGCTCTTGGTGACCTTCTAATAAGCACACTCCTTTTATATTTTTTGCTTCCTTTTTAGTTTTTTTCATACTAAAGTGACATTTGTCATACTTTGGGGTTTTTTTCAGTCTGTTTGCTGTTGATTGCTTTCCTAAATTGCACATCAGTCCTTTATTGTCTCATTAAAACTCTATCATATTTTTTATATTTCCAAAGAAGCACCTTTATATGTCAGAGAACAATAGCACTGACTGTTCTGCTTTTATTCAAAGCAATTGCCACATGTACACAGTCCAATATTCAAATAGTCTGAACAAGGATAAAGGCCCAAGATTCATCAGTTTTATCAAAGAACCCATCCACAAACAGGCATATGATGGAGTTCACTTTTCTGTGGGCAGTAGGAGTGGGATTACATCACAGGGTGCCAGGATCCAGGGAGTTGTTTCAAGCAGTTGTGTCACACTGAGTTTTTAGTGATGGAATCATATGGTGCAAGTTTGTATTTGGCAGTTGGTGGAGCGAGTTTGGATTGGTCATGGAGGATCATGGTTCTGAACTTTGACCGAATGATCTGGTGATTGGGAAATCCTGAATGGCTACGCTGTGATTATGATTCAGCATAATCTCATCTCTCTGCTGCTGAAACTGACACTAAGGAAAATGGTGAGACCTCGGACTGAAATTCAGTCCTAACTGTTTCTTATTTATGTCTATTCAAATTCTATTTTGTAGATATTTTCTGAAATTACTCATGACTTATCAGCATTTCATTGAGGTGTTGTCCTTGTCTGTTTAATTCTTTCTAGTGTGGAATGACAGGAAGTAATGTCAACCATGACAGAAGAAATCAGCAGGGAACATTTTAACACCCTGTCAAAGGCAACTCTGTAACTTTGTTATCACAGTGCAAGAGGAAAACACTGCTTTGTAATTATGACTCACTGATTTTGGGTAATTGATATGAAAGGAGTAACGAAAATAACATTTATAACAGCTGTTTTCCCCTCTGTCTCTTGGAGTTCTTCATCCATATACAACATTCATTTCTTTTTGAAGGGACCATCACACCATGGGGCAACCTGGAAACCTGTGCTGTTAGAGAAAGGCTCCAGCTGTTCCTTGGACCCCTCAAATTTCTTTTTAATTTTTTTTTATATGAAGAAAGAAAGATATTTTACTTCTTTCACATTTTTTCAGCCATTCCTCTCCCATCAAATGATGATCAGAAACATGTTTTTGTCAGAAATTTCCTTTCGATTTGAACTAATCTGACAAATCAGAGTTTAAACTGCAAAATTAAATTATTATTTTAATTTGTTAATCTATGTGCTTAATTTATTATATTATGACAGATGTGAACAAAGTGAATCTTCTAGTTTTTGCAAAAGGAAACCAATACCAAGATTCAAATTCTTTTTGACTTGTCACAATGTGAAGATCTGTTATCTGTAAGTCTTTCCACAAAAACTCCTTTTAAATGATCAATGTTTCCTTCCATACACATTAAGAAAACAATCCTACATTTAAATAACACTTGATTTAAATAGTTATTGTTTAACCTTTCAGTAAAAATGTTTATTGAATATCATTTAAATATTTTAAATTTTTAACAATAAATAAAACCCAAACCTGCATTTAAATAATGCTAAATTTGTGACACAAATTACCTCAAGTCAAACAACTCCAAAGTCAAGTTGAAAATATATTGTTTTTTGTATTCAATTTAAAACAAAACAAGCCAAAGCCCAAGGACACAATTGGAAAGAGCCATGAAAGGTCCTGGTGTAATAAAACAAATCTTCTGAGCACATTACAACTGTTATATTTTAATTCTTTTTTAACTTTATCTATTAAAATAGCCACAATTGCATACGTTTGGAAGAAACAGCTTCTTTAAAAGCTTTAAAGAATAAAAATCTGTGGGCAACCCAAGAAAATACTGAAATGCATGGAGGATAACTTCTGTCCTGGGTAACCAAAACATTTTATTTCGTGTATATCTATGCCCAAAATTGTTACTGTCTCTTTAAAGCCAGATGCCAAGGCCAGAAACAGAACTGCAAGGGACTTCAGCTTTATAGAGCTGAAGTCGCCCAAGCAGGTTCTTTTGCCTCATGGTCTTTGCCTAAGGCAGAGGTTCTGCTTAGTTTTTGGTTTTTTTCCCATTTTGTTTCTCTCATATTCATTTCTTCTTATTGGGGGAAAGGGATTTGTTAAAAATAAGGTCAGGAAACTAATTCTGGAGCCCCCCTATGCTGTCTTAAACCAAGAGTTTCCTGAGCCAGGCAATAGAGAGCCCTACCAGAGGGAAGGCAATGATGGACCTGATAGTCATGAACTGGAGTGAGATGACTGGGAATGTCAGGGCTGGAGGCAGGCTGGGCTGCTGTGAGCAGACACAAGCACAGTTCACAGTTTTGAGGAACATGGGGCAGGTAGGGAGCAAAGTTAGGTCTCAGCAAAATTCCAGCTTTTCAAGGAGTTAGTCAATAGGATCCCCTGGGAAACTGCTCTTGAGGATAAGGAGCAGGACAGAGCTGGCAGATTATTAAGGATATCTTCTATAGAGCCCAAGAACCAGTGAGCCCCAGGCACAAGAAAGACAAGGAAGGCAAGAGACTGGCATGGCTGAGTCGAGACCTGCTGATCAAGATGAAGTGCAGTAAGCATATGCACCAGCAAGGGAAACAAGGACAGGTACCCTGGGAATATTCTGGAGATACAGTCCCATCGTGCAGGACTGATGTGAGGAGGACCAAGTCAAAGCATTATTTATAACAGGAAGCTAACAAATGGACAAAGAACTTTCAAAGGACAGATTTTTTTTAAAAAAAAATAAAATACAGAAAAGCTTTTTTTTTACACAGTTGTAAGAAAGAACTCATAACCTTAATGCATGATACTTGCTATATTTCTTTGAATGTGTATTCCAAAGGCATCTTTCTGTATTCCATATGAATATAATGACTTCTATGCAAACTCCTGCTCATGATTCAGTTTCTTACGCATCTCCACCTGTATTGTGTCACCTGCTTTTTGGAGAGCACAGATGGTGCCTAATTCCTGTGCAAATCCATAAGGTGCACATATGTGTTTTGAATATTGTAGGATATCTCAAATGGGACAAGACAGGTATGTTTAATCATCCCCCAAAGAGTTTAATTCTACCGCTGAAAATAGCCACAACCTCCATGTTTAATATGCTATTGGTTTTAAGGGACATATCCAAGTTAACTAGTTGTTATAGATAAAAATAGGGATTAAGACTGCTTTTCTGAGGTGAGTCCATAGGGTATGAATGGAAAAATAAGATATGAGCGATTCACCTGACTTGGAACAGCAGAGAAGTTGTTTTAGAAAAGTTAGCTTAGTTACATATATACTAATCATGGTATTTTCTAGAGGATAAACTTTCAACACTAAATAAATAAATAAACAAACAAACACTATTTAGTGAAGAATAACCTAACTTTTGGGTGTAAAAGGCTGATAAAGACTGTTCTGTTGAAGGAATAGCTCCTCATTCTTCCCTCAGATACACTAATGAGAAGGTGCTCAGAAAGAACACCTGGACCCTTCCAAAGGAGTCTTACCATATATTCTGCTTGTTTCCACTCTTTCCCTGTCCCCTGCTAAAATTTGAGTCAAGATTTAATTTGAAGACAGAAAGATTTATGTCTTATTTATGCAAATATAAGTAGTGTTTATTTGAATACTGCTGAAGCTGAAGAGGGAAGATTTCATGTGAAGGAGTCCTCTTAAACTTGTGTCTTTATGACTATGATCCATTCCTCTTGTTACTGTCCTTAGAAGCAACTCTGGGAAGATGAAAAGCATGTAGCAGCCATATATTATTTCATCCAAAATCCCTGGAGCACACTGAAGATGGTAGGAAAGTCAAATCAAATAATTTGACTGATATTAAGTCAATACCCTTCTCAGTTTTACTCTTCTTCCTTTTCTTCCACTCTCTCAGTTGAGATGCACTGACCTAGCATGCACATGTACAACAGATCTTAAATTCATGGAACATCCAGTTTGATTGTGCTTTATTACAGAACCTTGATGAGAACATAAGAACAGAATGCTAATCAAAGAAATGGAGACTCTTTTCCACTGAGGAAGCACAAAAAAATATTTATGAACTGATATCTCAGAGTTGTTTTTTTTTTCCCCAAATTGCAAGTTCTATATGTAAAATGTGTGAAGGATAATATGTTGTCCAGGAATTCATACAGAGAAAAGCTTACGGTGAAAGAGTACTACCAAGTTTGAAAAGACAAACCCTTCAACATTAAGGAAAGCTGGCTGACTTTTCAACTTTACTTAAGGTCTGTTAAATTCCCATCAGTGTAATTAAAGTGATCACATGCTACTTTATCCATTAGATTTCTTCATCTGATACTCAGAGTGCAATGAATTAGTCTGTGGCCTTTGCACAGATTTTATCCATGGAGACATATGGGCTTGTTCTTAAGATAACCATCAGCTATTTTAGGACTTCCCAGACAGCTGCAGGGTCACATGTTCTTGCAGTACTATGGAATAGTAATATCTATGTTTATATGAAAAATATGCAAAATTAAAAATTAAAAAAAAATAGAAATCCAATAATCACATTTGAGATGTGGAGTAAGAGATAGTTATAATAGAGGGATAAACTGTCATTTTCAGTTGCTCACATTTGATGAATTTTATTGTCCATCATAAAGCACAGCTCTGCCACAGCAAATTTCATCATAATGGCTTTCAATTTGGCAAAGTTATAAGAAACTAAAAAAAATAGTACCAGATATCTTTCAATAACTGTAAATATGTTGAAGAATATCAAAAAACAATTGTTATAGTTTTCTTGTCAGACTTTGTACATTGCAAATAGTTCTCCTTATTTTTTGAATTGGGCCTTAGGAATTAATTGTACAAAGTCTGCTAATATGTTGTATGTGGTAATAGACTTACCCAGAAGAAATATACATATAATATTTAAAGGATCTGTTATAGACAGTGAAAAATGTTTTAGAAATCTTATGGAATTTGTGTTGTACTAAAAATAATCAAGGGGTTTTTTTTAGATGAGAGTGCTGAAGAGAACTGTGGAAAATGGAACATAATTAAAATGTATAAATTAAATTATTCTACTTTCCAAGGAATTAAAATATAACTATAGTACTTCATGTCATTTTTCTTCCTTTGCCTCTAGGACTAATATAGGAGCAGCAGAAAATGAAGGCTGTGACACTGAATTGGTAGTCTTGAAAATGAGTTCTGCTTTCAGCTCTGCAAGTTGTTTGCTTTCTAACCTCCTCATTCACTTTTAAGATGAAATGCTCTAGGTTTGTCTCCTTCCTTCCTTCCTTCCTTCCTTCCTTCCTTCCTTCCTTCCTTCTGTCCATCCCTGGCCAAAACGGACAACTCTACAGAAAAACAGATAATAAAAAGAAAATAAAAGTTAGATTTAGATGTCATCTTTTTAAATAATCCCTGTGACAAGAACAGGAAATATTTGATTTCCTTCATTTTTAAGATTCAGATTCTAATTTCTGAACTCTCCAAGCTCTTGTTTAAACTGTGAGTTATTCTGACAGAAACCTGTCTAGAGGTTTTGCAATCCTTAAATTGTATTCTGAAAATTTGATGAAGACACTCTGGCATAAATTTCCCACGGTATTACAGTGTTACAGTCTTGGCCAAATCACATCCTATCTGGCTTTAAACACAGTACAGAAGCCCCCGTTAGCCTCTGTCCTCAATGCAGAGGTTGTTGCCATAGATCATGCTAACCCTGGCTCATCATGTTCTATTTGGCCTAGGCTTACAGGCAGCTCACAAGATCCTCTGGTTGCCTACCCCACTTCAGAACCTAAATCTCATCCAAAGCCTCTGAAAATCTGCTCAAATCCTGGACTAGCATCATGCTGAGACTTGAATTTAACTGAGCTTGTCCAGTATACCTATCTCATCAATCTCTACCAGTTGATTTTTTTCCTAAACCAGACAGGGACAAAACTAATAATAAACCAGTGTCCTCTTCTAGACTGAGCATAGAATGCAAACATACAAAAAAGACTAAGGCTGTTTTGGGGTGGGGTTTGGTGCTTACGGAAATGGTTCAGTTCTGGACTTCACAGCACTGGGTTAACAGTTGGGCTTGATGGTTACAAAAGCCTTTTCTAACCTAAAATTATTCTATGACTATACAACAAAGCTAGTTTTAAACTTAGCTTGTAACCCCAGTTTTGTGACATTAAAGAACTGCTTAGATGTTTTCTTATATCTTCAAGCATTGGAGACACTTGGCCTTAGCTGACTGGTTAAACCAATCGTTCAGACATTTGAGGGGCATGAATCTCTGGAGAAAATTTCTTTTTTTATTCATCTCTATTCTTCATGGTTTTCCCTACTTCTCAGTATATTTTTTACCTCAAGGATATTTTTTGTGTTGGTTTATATCATAAAAAACACTCAGTAAAAACCCAGCAATTCCATGTATAAAAAAACCCCCCTCTAAATATTTTTTTTTCCTAACTTTTGCATGTTGCCTTGGTCTGTTCTCAGTGTCTGCGTACAGTACGAATTTTATTCAAACTGAAATGTAACTGTATGTAAACATATTGGTGAACACGTGTACAAGTGTGCATGCACATAAACATATCACTTTTTAACACAAGCTACCATGCTCTGACTTGATTGAAACAGTCAGTGTGTATAAGCTGTCTCTCAGCTGTGGTAATAAAGGAATATTTCTTTTCAGGCTGCAAATTGCATAGCTTGGTGGCACAAAAGAACTTTTAAGTCCTGAACTGTTGTTAAATGTTCTAATGCTGTTGATAGGGGTGTGTGTGCATTGAATAATATTGTCTGAATGGGGTTAACTTGTAGAAAATCAAGACACACTGTAGTACAGATTCTCAATGCATTGACTCTCTATCCAAACATGTGGAAATGTACTTGTGGTTTTGCACCAAATCAATCTGAGGCTGCTTTATTCACAACACATGATTCCTTATGATAGTTCGGATGAAACTTGTCACAGGATTATTGTGACTCATTCGCTTGTGCAGCAGCAAGTTTATAAGCCCCATGCAGAGGGAAGACAAATAGAATGAAATGGTGTAAGGTTTAAGTTTGGCGTTTTTATTCATTAAAGGATTGTCAGTATTCACTCTGATGTTGCCATATACCACATTAAAATAGTAGCTCCCTGAGACACCTTCTGGAAATTTGGCACATTTTTTTTATTTACATGTAGTCTGCTTCTATCACAAAACTCAAAATATTGCACTGGTTCTTATTTCCGCTTCTCTCAGACTTACCATACTTCATTACCAGCTCACTATATTGTTGGTGGTGAGGGTTCTGTAGGCGGTGAAGAAGGTTACCAGGAGCTGTATCCTATTCTCTTTACACCATCTTAACTCCCTCAATTTTCTGCATACAGCCCAAAACTGCAATCTGCTTTTCAGTGTAGTCGGTACTTTTTTGCTTTGTGATGAATGCTGGATGCTAGCCATATTAGGGAGCCTTTATTCAGCTACAATTAAAGGACTTTCTTCTGTTTTGATTCTGGCTTGTTTTCCAAGAAATAATCTATTGAGCTATCTTGAACAAAGCATACTGGAAAATGAAAGGGGAAAATATATATTAGAATACATTAAATACCAGTGATGTGAATTATCTAAAGTAGCCTTATGGGAATATTCAGAAATGTAGAGTGGAATACATATGTAAATTATTGCTGAATGAGGGCCTGAAATTATATAAAATGTGCTCAGAATTCTATAGGTTAATTCATGTAGATACAAACCTTGCAAAAATAAAGTGCCCATTGCTTATATCTCTGATGATACTCTTCTTGACCTCTAAGACCACTCCTGATTCTTAATATTAATCTTATTCCATCTTGATTTTTAGTGTTCCCCTTTGAAATACTTTGATGCATGAGCTGTAATAAGATTCAAATATCCAGAAAGATTATATGATTTTTCTGCAGGCAGAATTAAAAAAAAAATCTTTAAGTGGTTCCTTCAAGAGTCTATGTGGGTTTTGAAACATCTTGACTGACCACACAACATTAAAATTATTTCAGAACGTATTGGTAGTGCCTTTGCAGTCAATTTGTAGAACAAACATGCATGTGGTTGCTCTGAAGTAGTACATGAAATAATTTTAAAATAACTCTCACTTCCACTACTAAAATTAAAAAAAAAATTCTAAAATAAATAGTAACTTATGACACTCTATGACACTGTAGTTCTTCACCAGTATTTTAAATTGGGATGTTCTCCAATCAACCTCATTTATTGTGGCACGATCTCAGAGCATATGAACAGTTTTGGGGATTTTTTGTCTGAAACTAAGCTGGAAAATGTGATAGAGGTATGGATAAAGTTAATACACTTCAGCCACAAATGGACATTTCCCTAATACTAGCCACATGAGAGGTAGTCTGAAGTAATCCCCCTGCCACAGAACATATGTGGGATGGATCTTGAGTCTTTGTCAACAACTATCTCATTCCACAGAGACCACACAGCTATTGTCTCGTGCATTTGCCAATGCTGCCTGACATGCACCTGCATTAGTGCATTTTTTGGTCTAGGTGTTCTGAAATGTAATGATAGTAGTTACTGTTTGGGTTCCAAGTCAGGATCCAGTACAAATGTAAACCCCAAAACAGGTAAATGGAACGAAGTTAGAAGGTTCCATAGATACATAAACACTATAAATATAGAATGCATAAACAATGCAGCACAGGAAAAAAAGTTCATCAATAATGGACTACATATTTAGAACATATATTTATTAATAATAGATGCAGAAAAAACAGAAGAGGAAAGAGCTATCTTTCTGGGAAAACAAGTTTTTGAGGCAGCCTACCTGAGATTTCTGAAGAAATACGGGGGAACTACAAAACTAAAACTTTAAAAAGATATTCACTGTTTGAATCAGACAGAGCAGCATGACAGGAAGATAACAGAAATCAAAAGTGGAACCTGCTTAACCTCCTGTCCCAGGTCCAGCTGTTTAGAGATTGTGGTAAACATGATACACTTGGGATGATGGATGACTCTGTTTTCATGTTTCTAATAATGTTCTTGAGCAGGATAATCATTGCTCTGAGAACATGCCAAATTACATGCGCCTAATCATTTTCATGGGAAGGAAATCATGTGCGCAAGGTTTGGACATTGTAACCATTAATAAGATGATCAGTGTAACAGCATGACTGTGTGAGTCCTGGTAGAAAAGAAAACTTTTTCAGGGATTAATTGCATATACACATATGGACATTCAAGCACATTCCTATTCTATAGTACATACAATCTAAAATTATGATTGTTTGATTTGTTCTGTAAGACCAAGGGAATACTAGGATCAGATCAACTCTGAAAGTAGTGTGAAAGTAGAACACAATTCACTGAAATGCTTAATAATCAGCCCGAATAATAGTTCACAGAAGAAGTGGTCTAAAAATTGTCTTTCTCATCAAAGCCTAATGAAAATACTGAACTCAATTAGGAAAAGTTTTATTTTTGTGGAACCTGTATAGTTAGATCACTATATATATATATAAATAAAATTGCAGTCATCTAAAATTTGAGGTTTATTTTCAGCAGAATTTTGGCAATTCATCTAATGCCCATGAAGAGAATGTCACATACAGAAAACGGCTTATCCTGCCTCTCTGAACTGGTGAGATATTTGGGAGTCCCTATTTTGAGACCATAAAGTGACTTAGAAAATTCTATATACTGGCTAAGTTTTTTTAGAGGGATGAATTTATTTGAGTTGAAAATCAATGAAAAGAACACAGCATCTCCAGAAAGCACATCACTTCACCCACAGATTGATATAAACCAGATGGCTTTTGAGTTTATACATTACTTTAGATTACACACCTACCTTTTATAGATATCAGTGGTGGGATCTACATGACCTCTTCTAGACATAAAGACTGACACCCTAATTACTCTTCTTAGACTTCTCTTCCACCCAGTCAAGGTGCTTCCCAGGTGCAGACCATTTCATCCTAAAGAAGTTGTCTAAAATATTTCAGGTATATTGTGCCCTAAACCATGTATTTCCCTTTATTTAAGGAGACTAGGGACTGGACTTCAGGTGCTGGACTCTGTGTTGTGGAAGTTTCAAGTTAAGTGTTACAGGTGAACACCTGAAAATTCAATCCTTGTAACCTAAATACAAAGAAAGAACTTTAGGTACAGTGTTGTCAGTCAATGAATATCTGTTCATGCCTTCTCTGCTCAGATTGCATGTAAGTAGGCAAGTAACTTCTATAGGTCACTTGTACCTATAAGAAGGAATCCCCAGTAGAAAGAACAAGATGACTGGAAGCAAAATTTACATTGTGTTGCAAAAGCTTAGTCTTTCTGGGATCAGAGAGAGAAGAAATACCAAAAAATGTTAATAGTGTTGCTTCATGGTTGCCATACTTTGGATCATCTGCTTCTATGAGTATCTGAAGGGAGGGTGCCAGGAGGATGTTTCCAGGCTTTTCTCAGTGATGCCAAGCAAGAGGCAATGGGCAGAAACAGAATATGAGGAAATTCCACTTAAACATGGGGAAGAACTTATTTGCTGTGCAGGTAACTGAGTGCTGGAACAGATTGGCCAGAGATGTTGTGGAGTCTCCTTCATGGGAGATATTCAAGGACCATCTGCAGTGCTGTGCCATGTGCTCCAGGATGATCCTGCTTGAGCAGGGAGGTTGGACCAGATGATCCACTATGATACCCTCCATCCTGATCTGTTCTATGATTCTGTGACTACATAATAAAACTGTGGTCTTCCACAATCTGGGCAACAGCAAAATCTGGTGCTCTAATGAAGCTTTCAATATTATGTAAAGATAAAAAATTAAGTGCAGTTTGTACATGGAGAAGCTGTTTCTCTGTTTCTCTTGCCAAGGCTTTTCAGAATTGTCATTCTAAGTAGAATATAGCTAAATGTAGAGTGCTAATTGAAATAATAGGTCTTAGTATTTGAAAAATCCTAAAATTCTATTGGCATTTCAGAAAAGCAATTTAAGAAAGCATTTCTTTCAAAGGAAAAAATATAGTTAAAAGCAGGATTGAAGAAAAAAATAAATGAAGAAAATGAGGAAATATTTTCTTCCATCTTTAGGAAATTTTCTTGATGATTGTTCTTTCTCTATAAAAGCTTCTGGTTTTTGTTGCTTCTGTAACCTGCCTTGTTAGCAGAACATATGGTGACTACCAGACCCTGTACATGCAGTCAGGCAGAATCCAGGCAGAGAACTAGTCACTGCACACTGAAATATTTCTGAAAATGATCATTTGATGTTACCATTTTTCTTCCAGGTCTCTGTTTCTGCTGTTAACAACCAACTTTGTAAAGTGACGAAGGGTATGTTGTTTTCTGTGTATATATGTCTGCCCTTTTGCTGTATATATACTGCACAGTATGTCCTAGGGCATGAAAGGGTGTCAAACTGCCAAGGACTACAATATGGGCACACTGTAGAAACATTGACATCTCCTTAACCCTTCCATGCCCTGTTCAGGTACACAAAGGACTTAGACCTTGACCTTAATAGAGATAAAGATGCCATTAAAAAAAAAAA
>VXBB01022792.1:592731-623434 GCA_013399915.1 Illadopsis cleaveri
AAAAGAGGGCTTTTCACATTCTGTGATTTCAACTCTTTCCCTATACATATCAATAAAGTATGTTTACTATTTTAGTCTTACTAATAAGAAATAAGTTTTTGAATATTGTATTATTTATATTCTTGGAAGAGGAATTGAAATAAAAGTGAAATTTTAAATTTTAAAAATTCACTGATTTTTCTGTTAAACATAGCTAAATTATTGTTTCCACCTATGCTTGCGCATAAATACTATTTTTAGCAATAACTGGACATGGTTTCGAGATTAATTGCAAAGACTAAACACAATAATATGATTAAAGGAATTTCCTTCTTTCCTATCATTCAAGACCTACTTTAGGTCAGAGAATATTTTCTTGCTGTTCTTTTTCTGCAGTCCATTGATGGCAGCTGTACCCTGGATTTCAGTGGGTTAGACTGTTGGCCTTAGTCCATATTATAACAAAAAGATGTTTTCTAACTGAGAGAAGTCATGTTGGCATCTTTACTCTGTGCTCACAAAATGGTCACATTTCCTTTTTCCTAACACATTGAAGATGGGAAGACAAATCTTGTATTTATAGATGACACACAAAATACTCTGCATCTTTTCTTGTGGTTCTGTTTTGATGGAAAAGCCTTTTCTTAGGCCTTTGCGCAAAAAGAAAACCAGTGTGTCTGTTCTGGCTCACTATTGAACTGTCTAATGCCATTCAAAAGTCCTGTAGTTTACAAAGGCAGAAAAAGGCTTGTGTATCTTGAAGCTGCTCATACCAATTCCTTTTTCATGCTATCTTTAATCTAATCTAAGTAGGAGTCCTTTCTTCTCCCTCCAAGAAGAGCTACTGGCATGTACAGGTGACAACACAGCAGCAACCACTGTTGGCATAAACTCTGAGGATTCAAAAGACCTAACTTTGCTGATGAGAGCTGCCAGTGGCTTCAAGTTTAGAGGCTTGATCCATTGCCCACTGAGTCCCTAGAGTTTTTTCCTGGTTTATATCATAATTTGCTGCAAACACTTTAAATGAAGGTGAATTTTTTTCTTATTTGTCGTATTAATAATACAGAAACAGATTTCAGCACCTTTTACCTCCTCTTCAGTCATGTTCCACTAAGCCAATGACCCATTTTTAACTAGAAAACTTAAAAAACTATTGAGATAAAAGTGGTGTCATGAATAACCCTTTGTGAGTAAGAACACCCCCTTCATTCTTTCCTTCCCTTCTTCCTTTATTTCCTCCCACCTCTGGCCCTCATAATGTAATTTTTTTTAAATTAGATCATCTTCAGGACACCTACCTGTATGTTAACTGTGTCAATTTTTTATTGCAGACGTGTACGTGCCTTTGTTCTGCCTGGGCATTCAAAATATTTTTCGGCTGGTTTCACTTTTGTAGTGATTATGTTGTTGTTTTTCCTTTGCTTTGCATAGTTTTAATTACATTATTTGGGCTTTTTGAAAAAGCATGCAAGAAAAATGTCAGTGCTTTAAGAGTGACTTTTCTCAATTAAATCAACGGTATCAGATAAAATTAGGGAAAATGCTTGCAAGGCACTGGTCAAAGATAATGAGCCTCTTCATGTTAAATAAGCTTTGAGAAAAAACTTCTAGATTATCCCCCTTGTATTGCTTGTTGAGTGCAATCACAGATTATAGTTGACCAAGCAAATAATAACATGATCCCAATTTCCCCAAAATAAACAGAAAGTGGATATATTCCACCTCTGTATCTATAAATAATAAATGTATTAAAGTTTGTACACAGTAAACAAATCAGTAGTTCAGGACAGAGTTTAATTCTCTCACATCATTTTTACAGCTGGAATGACTTCAGTGAAATTTCTATGGAGCTGAGATTCACTGATGAGAATTAAGCTGCTTGGTCTGATGCAATGAGTCTGAATTACAGGCATTTGACCAAGGCAATTTCATTAATGATTAAAAAGCATACAGAAAGCAGATATATGGGGCAAAAGGGATAAGAACTGGAAGTTTGGAATGAATCCAAGGAGGAAAATGCTCTAACTTTACAAATTTTATAGGTATTTTGGTTCTTTCTCCACCTTTCTGCCAGCGGGTCTTTACTTGTATTCCCACTTGTGATGGAGCAAATATTTGGTGGGCAGATAATGATCTGTTGAAACTGACCAGGTTTAAATGAACAAGTTTAATTTGCATCACCCTATTAACCTGGTGCCCCATGAGCCTAAGTGAATACAAGATGGCTGAGGAAAGGAATGATGGACAGGAACAGAAATGTGAGGCAGTGGCACATACTATACTTTTTAAACACTACTATTCAAACCCTTTGTAAAACTACACAGCCCTTCTGGCTTAATGAGACTGAACTTTGCTTAGGCATCTTCTGGTGTTGGTAGAGAGGGACTTACCCCAACCCAGAGCCTGATTTACCCACCCTGATTTGCCTTCTCTACCTTTGTATTGAGCAGGAGAAAAACCCAAGAGGATTACCTTTCACCCAAAAGAAAATTTATGGCTGTAGTCTGCAGTGCAAAGGGATGTGCTACCCAGTAGCACAACACTCAGCCTTTCAGAAAGCATTTCCAGCCTCACTTTTCTACTGAATAATGTCATCAGTGGTATGATTTGTGTCCACAATGTGCATCAGCTGACTCTTCTGGGGTGAGCCTGGAAACAGAGAGAGTAGGGAACCCACTGTGGTATGTCAAATTAGCAAGTACCCCAGGAGGTGAACAGAAAATGCATAGGTAATAATGAACAACGTGTACCTTGCTTGTGTTTCTGACAACTGTAGTTTCAGTTTAATTATTCATATGAATAATTGCTGGATACTGCTGTTGTTAACAGGCTCTTGCATATTTTATAAAAGTGATGACCTGGAAGAAGTACTCAGTCTGACAGGCAGGGCAGCAAGCTGGGCTGCTTTTTAAAAGAGAGAACAGAGAAGTGAAAGCAGAACCATCCTCCTTTGTTACCTCAGCATGGCAGTACTGTGCCTCCCCAGATCCCTGTGCAGATCAAGGACTTCAGTATGTAGCAAAAACCCCTTCACACTACATACAGTGCATACCCACGGAGCTACTGTCATTGCTTAATCATTCTACATGTCAGAGAAAAATTGTTGCATGTGGAGATACTGTCAGTGACCTGGAGAGACTCCATGCAGCTGGTCCCATTTTGTACTGTGGAACTGCAAACTCTATTTTTGCTTGTGCTAGGGCAGTCTGTGACCTTAAGCAAAGGCACTTTGTTATGGTTTTACCTCCTTGCTAAACTGTCTGTGCTGATATTCCAGACAGATGTTTGCCTAACCTATTCTTAAAGACCTCCAGTAGTGGAGAATCCACAATATCCCCAGACAATCTATTTCATTGCTTCATTATCATTACTGCTAGAAACTTTCCTAAATGGCATTTTTATCATAATTGCTTGTAGTTACTAGTAACTGATTTCCAGGATGCCAGATGTGTAAATAAAAGAAACTGTTCCTTCATAAGTCCTCTGTTTTCACTTTTCAACAAATTTAAATAAATAGTTTGTATTTGAGAAAAGGGTCATTCTAGATAATGTTTAATTCTTTGCATTAGCCAGGACAATTATATTCCAACAATTCAATGTCCTATGCAACTGAAATAATGCAGAATAGCCAAAATAATTATAGAAATCTTGGTGGAAAACCCTCTGATACTAAATATATGAATTTTTTCATAGGCGTGTAAATATTTGCAGATCATCAGCCTTTCCTTCATTTTGACATAATAAAACAGAATTTAATTTTCCCATGAATAGAGTCCATCACCAAGTTTAGAGCTACTATTAAGAAAAAGAAAAGATTCTTTGAATTTTATCAAGGAAAGAAGAATCATAATACTCATAACTTTGCATGGAAAAAATTTACCCAAGTCCAAACTGGGTATAGAATGCTATTACTCTGATTTAGTAGTACTTGTGCCTTGCATCAGTGTAATTACCTACAAAAATAAAGTAGTAAGAAATCAGACTCTCTGGAGATATGCCCTTCTAGGTGCAGTTTCATTTGATGATGTCCAACTGTGAAACCTTACGAATTGCTCCAGACCTGGAAAAAAAATTTGGAAGGGTAAGCTCCATGGGCATCCTTTAATTCTAAAGCATAATGGAGCCAGCATTGAATGTGGGTTAGTTAATTATGTTGATGCTTAATTTACAGGTTATCAAACCAGTTTGAAATATTTATGCACCAGAAAGGCATAGTATAGTACAAAAAGCAAAATAGTTTAGACTACGAATGAAGAAAGTTCATAAAATTACTATATCCAGACCTCCTGTGCCATGCCTGCAACAATATTCACATTATTCAAAAGGTCATACAAAGCCTACAACCTCTACATGAAAGGTGATTCTAGGAGTAGTGGGGTCCCTGTGGACATAGTGAAGTACAAATAGATTCAGATTAGATAGATTCTTAATTTTTGATATAGCTAGTTATTAAGTAGAATGTACTCTGATCTCAAATATAGAATTGAGCAACACCAATGAATAAAATCTCAATTTCTTGCTGATCTTTATTCCTAGTAGTAATTTTAAAGAATAAAACAGTTTTAGGGTCAAATCATCCTATCAAACGATCTAAAAATATTGCTATAGCAATGTAATCCCAAGGAGGACTATAACATAATAAGGATTGCAATGAGTTACTAAGACAAAGAAAATTGCATATGTGGATATGTATGCTGGACAGAATGGCTGAATGACCTGCCTCAAGGACCGTAGGGGATGCATACTCCAACAGTGCAGCTAACATTTTTCTTCCATATTTCAAAAGTATCAGTTTTGCAAAATAATCTAAAAGGAGTGTAAAAGTGTTTTGCAAAAGGAAGCCTAAGCAATTGAAAATGAAAATTGACAAAGAAAACATAGCCAAAGCTGAAATGTGCTATATCATACTGCAACTCACGCGTTACCTTTCCAGCAGTACTTCAAAAAACAAATTTTTTGACAATGGTGCAGGCCAATTAACTTTTTTGTGCTTTATGACACAGTAAGTACTGTAGTTCCAGCAGTGTTACATACTTATTTTATGTAACATATTTAAGGTTTTTGAATGGTCTTATAGTGAAAGCTAGAGAATCCATGAAATAAATTTGTAGGATGAAAGGAAAGGTCTCTTTGCAATTCTTGCACAAGTTTGTTTCTCTTTTAAAGGGAAGACAAGCTGCAAGGAGGATGAAAATATCTTCACTCTTCTTTGATGGGCATTTCCCTTCTGGGTGAGTCACTGGTGAGTGTATGTCTGTTTCACCTGGCTCCGTAGTATCCCTGCCTACCTGTTCCTGATGCACTTTTGGACAAGTAGAACTCAGTTGACACTGTTTGCCCTTTCCTATGTATGCTGATCTTCTGTACCATAAATATCTGGAGACAAATATAATATTTCCTGTTAGTTGACTACTTCTGGTTTAGTAATAGTCCCTTGTATCAGGTACAACCCCAGAATTCTGATTTTATATTATAACCTTTCTACTAAGCCTTTCTGAGATATTCGAAATTGTTATGTCACATAACCATACAAAATGAGTTATGTTTAATGCATTTTTAAGAAGAAGAGACACATGCAGAGGTTAAGGCCAGGGATATTAAGAGGATTCACCCATTGTGGGTTTTTCAAACTTGGAACAAATAAACACTTGGCTTAAATAGAAACATTGGTAAACATTTCTGATAAGGTTGATCTTAGTGACTATAAAAGGCCAGACAGTGATTCAGAGGAAGATCTCAGAATAGACTTAGGAAACCTGAACCCTCAATTCTGTGGTCTAACCACATGGGAAAGAGCTATAGCAAATGGAACAAAGTCAAACACCAAATCAATATGACAGATCTGTACTTGTTCAAAGGAACTTTTATATTTGATCTGGGTTTAGCTTATCTATATATGTGGAGGCACAAAGGAAAAGAAGATTGACAAACCTCGAAGTGAAAAGTAATAGCTTCTGATGCTCTTGATCACCTTCTGCATCAGAAACTCTCAATAAATGGATGATTGCACTGCTGCAGCATACTGCCAAGGTGACCATCTGTCAGTTAGCTTCCAGGGAATCTACAGAAATTCTCTTCTAAATCAAGATTATTGCTTAATTTTCAAAATCGGAGAAGGAAGCTCTTTATAAACACTTTAATTTACCTGATGACTTTATGGGCTAAATTGTTAATAGGATAAGAATTCTCAGCAATAAGTAAATAATGTCAATTCTCATCAGACACAAGCTCATGCAGAGATTGAATGATGAGGGTAAAAGCTATCATGGAAACTTGAATCAAATTTATTAGCAGATGTTCAGTGGTGCAGAAGAATTATACATGAATAATAAAGTGCAATGCTAGCTGAGAGCTCTCGATTTCCCGCTTTTCCCAGGAAGTACCTTTTAATGGAGGTCTTTTCCCAGAAGCTTTACATTGTGTTGAATTATAATTAAACCATATTGAGAAAACATTTGAGTGACAATGATTTACAAATGATTGTTGCTGTGCAACAAATGATGAAATTATTTTGGGCTTAGCTTAGGGCTTTACTGACTAGAATGATTTCTCTGTTATGACCATATGTCTGTCAAGAAACTTGATTCAAATGTGAAAACTATTGGGATTTTTGAGACAGTTGAAGATAAAAAGGTATTGAAGATGTTTTCACCAGTTTTATTCTTATTTAGTAAACTAAAAATTTTGCAGTTGTCAAAGGTCAAGAAAGAAAACTTCATAAGAAATATAAGTGCATGAACTTGTAAAACATTTACCATGCCTGCTTGTCACAGGCAAGGACACTGTTTCATGACCTGTTTACCCATCCAGATGTAATAACTAGTGTCATGGACTGAAAGAGCAGGAAGACACGCACTTTCACCTTCCTTAAAGATATTCCCAATGCCATGATCCTCTCCCATGAAATTGAACAGTGCTTTCTTTGTGTCTCTGAGACAAACTACACCTCATCAAAACAATCTTTATTTTGAGCAGCAACATGACACTGTACCCTTCTGGTCAGGGGGCTTAATTCATCACCCAAAAAGGTATCCTGAGAGGTGCATAGATAGATAGTGGTATCCTAAACGCTAAGGGACTGAGGATGACAGATGGGAATGAAGAATAATGAATGGAAATCTAAAGATGTTGTTTCTTTCTGTGAAATTTTATGGTTATCATAAGTATCTACAAAATCCAAGGTGACTCAGTATCTATGTATAAGGGGAAGATTTGAAGGTCAGCTAATTCAGTCACCTAACATAGACACATCAAGCTTAAAAGGTGAGATTTTGACTGTTAAATGCCACTCTCCCCTTACTCTGCAAGGCATTGAACTTGATGCTGAAGGCAAAGGGAATATTTAGCTAAATCAAAACATTCATTTTTTAGCAAGGTTCTTCTTCCTGATCTTTCACCCATGTCCATGCAACTGCCCAGTGCATCTTCAACAACCAGGGTGAAGGGAATTTCTTCTTTTCCCTGTCCAATGTGTTGTATCCATTGTTAAATCTACTGCTGAGAACAGGCACAGGCTCTACATCTTGACTTCAGTGGCTGTAAATTCAGAAGTATGCTAAACATGCTAACAATACATTTACAGAGGATACCCTGACACATTTTGAGACCTGCTATACTTGAAGCTTGGTGATGCTTATCAGAGGGCACATTTCTAAAGAGCCTCAAAATTCGATCCTAAACTAGCCTTATTCCCCTTATATTTGCTGTATTGCAGGGGCATCTCAGGGCAAATTAGAACAATCTTTAATATCTCACTCTGGTGATCTTTACCATTGAAAGTGAATACTGAACTACCAGAAAAATTATTCAGACAAAATAATTACCAGAAGATTCAAAGGCTTTAAATCTGCCTTCACAAGGGTTGGTAGAAAAGCATTAAAACTGGAAGATTTGAGGAAGAAGAGGGAACAGTTTTGCTCAAAGTGACCTTGCAGCTGAGAATTCTAAAAATGTTGGTGTGGGAAAACTCCATGCCTCTCATGCCTACTGTTGTTCATCCTCTGCCTGTGTACTAGTTTGAAAACAAACCAGTGGGAGATTCCAATTCAGAACAACAATTTAATAGGAAAATTAAGATAAGGGCAGAAAATACTAGCTGAAACTGACAGAATGAGGATACAACCTGACACCTTGTTAGTCAGGGAAGTGGTAGCAGTCTGATTAAATGGTGGCTGCAGTTCTCTTGAAGTGGTAGATGTGTTTCTGTTGAAGCAGTGATCCTGTAGAAAGGTCTGCTTTTCCTCTGAAAATCCAGCTCTTGTCCTCTGGGAATGCAGTGGATAAGGCAGCTCATGGTGTTCCAGCCTCAGATTTTAGCCAGGTAGGAATGCTGGCTAAATACCCCTGGGCAGAGTATTTCCCAATGGGATGATGTAATTTTATGAGTCACTCAGTGAGGCTCCATGGCCCATTAGCAGAAGATATCTCCCGGAGTTATCAGGGATGAGTCATGAAGGAGATAAAGAACATTGCCCCACCTGTTTTTAACACCTTTTGAAGATAATGATAGAATACATACTTTTGGTTATGTCTTGCATTGTAACCTAAGAGAGCCTGTTTCAAGAAGTAGAACTCCTGTGGTGGGGTAGTGCACTCTCACAGACATGCCCAAAGCTTTTTGCACAGTGAGGCAGGCAGCAAGCCCTCCCCAGCCCTCCTCCTGCTGTGTGCTGGGATGAGCTGAGCTGAACGGAGCCTGCGTTCTCCTGTCCCTTACACCCAACATGGTTAAGGAGGTAATGGAATAAATCTAGTCTTTGCATTTCGACTGTGGTTTGATGGTTGCCCTTAGTTACTTGTGTGTGTTGATTCAGACAAGTCAATTTGCAGTATATAATTACACATTTTTTAACTTCCTTCTCAAAGATATATTCAAAACTCATTATCTGTAACAGGCAACTTAACTGAAGAAGCTTAGAACAAAAAAAAAAGATGCTAAAGAAAACTTTGTCTTCAGTATCTCATTTCTAGCTCATACAAATGTGATAAGGTGGTCTGAAATGCATACATTACAAAAGATTGTTACACATTCCCAGTTTCTACTTTTATACGTCTTTATGTTGCCATAGCTCATCATATCTCTTGTGCAAACCCACTATCTCTTGGGAAATGTATGTGTGCAGACTCTCGACTCTCACTTAGAAAAAGTCCTGCCTAACAGTAGATTCATATCAGAATATTGGAAATCACTGCATTTCCAGTTAGTTGGCAAAACCTAGTCTTTTAAATATCTGAATTCAGAGAATTGTAGAAAAACAGTTCTGATAAGCACTTTGAATGCCTATCCCCTTGCCTTACAAAGACCAATTATGTCTATAGGATTTGTCTGCGATAATTCTCAAATATTAGGGCAGTATTGCTTAGTCTTAAGGTGTACTCCCAACGGGAATACATGACTCTTAAGATGAGGAAAGATGGAAGGATATGGCTATGCATTAATCCCATAAAAATATTTGACCTTTAAAAATGTGATTTCTATTCTTGTGGTCATTTTTGATTTTACTTCCTATTATCTGTTACTTAGCATCACACTGACATTTCACTACTATTTTATAGTTTTTATATATTTATTGCTTTGTACGTTTATTATGCTACATGTTTTTGGGAAGCTGTTTTCCTTCTATATTGCAAACTATAGATATGCTATGTGCTGCAACTTCATTGATTTGGTATTTTGAAAAATACCTGCAATAAATATGCCTTAGTTTTTAAAAAAGTTTCTTATTAGTTGAATTTTTAGTGGGTAGGCAATGAAATTTACTGCTCAGAATTGATGGGCAACAAATCCAACAACAGGTAGATGGATTCATCAATTTCCTATTAAATGGAAAAGCAAAGCACATGGTTAAAGGTCAAAGTATGAATAGTAACATCAATAAGAGGCTGAAGTGATCACATTGAAGGAAAGGAGCTCTATATTCAGAATCATATTTAATACTTGTAAAACTATTTCTGGCTGGTTTTAATTACCTCTAAATTGCTCGTTGAGGTTCAGAAGCAGGTCTCATGTAGCAGAAGCTCTTCTAGTGCAATAGTCATTCTTGGAAAATAAAATTAATTTATTTTTGCTTTAAATAACTAAACAATGTCACCACAGAATAAACACTGCTTTTCATATGAAACATACATCTGGAAATGTTAGAAGCACTATTAGATAAGCCAAAACTAGAAAGTCAATGGGCCTAAGTAATCTGAAATTCTGTACAGCTGTTTACAGAGCTTGTGGTATCAGATTTGGACAGAATATACCACATGGAAACTGAAGAGTACAGTCCTGCCTACTTCCTCCATGAATTGGAGGTATTGAAGGGCAAGTCAGACTACAAAAATAATGTGGGTAGCTGGAATGGCATATCTTTAAAGTAAATTTCCATTAAGCTCTCTTTTAGGAAGAGATCATAGATTTCATTTAGACCTCTTGTGTTTCTGCTGCTGCTGTACTCATGTAAAGTTTACTTCCTGTTGGTACAGCGTTGGGAAATTGATTTAGATCTTTAGAGTGGAGTTTGACACAACTTCCTTAGCTGTCTAGAAATTAGGAATGGGTCATCCAGCTGGGTATATAGTGACAGGTGGAGTATCCCACCTGACTGCCCTGTCTGCAATCTCTCTTTCTGTCGAGTATCTTTAAGAGGTGCAAGTTCCTGCAATGATTTAGGAGTCACAGTGGCATTTCACATTTTTTGCTTAAGCTGCTGAATCCCTTCCCTTCATGGCCAGCCTAAATGAGGTGTTGAACTATGTCGTTAAAAGGAAGAAAAGACACCTTCAGAATCAGTAAATAGATTAATCATTCTTTGGAAATGCCATTGGTTCTGATTGACTACACAGAATAGGCAATTTTTAGGAGGCTAAAGCAAAACATGATGAATGTCTGTCTTGGAGGCAAAGGCATTAATGAAGTAACATTTACAAATGGAGATGCATGATAAGATGTTTGTTGCCCACAGAACATACAGGTCTCTGCATTATCTTCTACGTGAAGAGCAATTACATTAATTTTTTGTAATTTAAGGTTCTGTGTGACAAAAGTTGAGTATTTTGCACTGAACTAAAATAGAAATTTACAGGTCATTCTCTGAGAAGAACGTTTCAGTTTTTCATGCTGAAGAGTTTTGCATCTGAACTTCTAAACCTGGAGAGGGAATGTAATGTAATGTAGTGTGCCTTCAGCTCCCCTGGATAAGTGCTTTTAATATTAAGTATTATATAGTATTCAATAACATTTTAAATGTAGTTACAAGCCAGTTTCTGATTATTTTTTTTTTTTTTAATTAAAAAACTTACTATTCATTTGTCACAGGCCCAATCTGGTAATGTGTCATATCAGAATACCAGTTTAGAGATGGGACTAAGCTTGACCCTTATACCTGGGCTCATCACTCCAGCAGAAGCCAGAGGACCTCTCCATGAATTCTGCGGAGGTTGTATGGCAGTGACTTCATTTTCTAGGATTACTTGTTCACAGACTATTTTCTTAACAGGGAATCAGGGTACAGCCCCCTCCTTCAGACTGAGAACTATAGATTTAACTCTCCTTTTCCTCATTCCCCCAGTGTATAACAGAGCAGCAGAGGAAAGAAGAACGGTAGCCAATCTTGTGAAAATTAAATCAGTATTTAGCTAACACCTGTCTCCAGTGAGAGAATATGATTAGTTCTCTGAGAGAACAGGAAAATGAAAATCAGAGCAATAGAAAAAATAATTATCTGGAGAGGATGAGGAGAACCTGTTAGCCTGTCTGATCCTCGGAAGGATCTTTAAGTTTGACCGGACTAAATAAGGTGTTTGTTTTCTCCTCTATTTTAATTCTGAAGAAGGCATAAAAGTGGAGATATTGTGGGTGACACTGTTGCAAAAATTCTCCTGCGGGACCCAGACTCGGGTCTGGCTGGCAGCAAGGACATGGTGACAGCATGTCCTGCCTGGCTTTCAGCCATAGAAGCACATCCCTAGAGAGACAAAACTCTCCAGATGCATTTGCACTTATTCTGTGTTAGTTGCAGATAGACATCTCAAAGCATCAGTCCTATCAGTTCCCATCTTCCACAGATTTCCCTGGCTGTATTTTGAAAAAAAAGTAAAAATTAGCATGCAAATAGATTGTCTTTGGAAGTATTTCCCAGAGCTGCTAGGGATATCTGTCCCTAACACCTATTCACAACCTTCCTTTCCTTCTTGTCTGAGAAACAGTCTTTTTGAGACATTCTTCTATTATTTTCTTCTCTATAATTTGACTAGTTCTATGAAATAACCCTTCAAATCTCCTTCTGATGAAATAAGACTTCACACAGTTGCAAATATATGCATTATATATCATAATTAATTGATTTCCCCCCACATTTCAAAAAGGTTTAGTGAAGCCAAAGCTGATTACTGTGCCTCTATGGGCCACTGGCATACTTCCCCAATTTCTTTCTTTTTGGTACTGTAAAAATTCCTCTCACTAGGCTGGAACATCAAATTTAAATTAACAACTCAAATATTGTAGGTTTTAAACTTTTGAAACTATGAGTACAATGAGCATACTCTCTAGGTATGTAGCAGCAAAAATATAATTTGAAATTTGAACTTTAAAAGGTGTCTTTCTCCCATTTCCATCACAAGCTCAAAACAAAAAAGAAGATAATTAGAGAAAAATTATTATTTAATAGGTTTCACCTTCTTAACTAAGTAAGTCACCTTACAGTGAGGGGGAAGACTTGTCAGTGAAATTATGAAAGATCTAACATTTTCCAGGAGATAACAATCAGTAGCTGTTTATGAGGACACTGATGATTTTTAAAAACTTCTTTCTTCACTTGATTGAAGACTAAATTATGATCTCATAGTAGGACAGCAAGGAAAAACAACAAACTAAGCCCTACTCTTTAGCAGAGGCAGGAAGCACACAGCCAGAACCACCCCATCTCTTTTCTGGGACCTCTCCAAAGGAAGAACTGACTCTGTCTGTTAAAAATTAATGGTAACAGGTTGTATTGACAGAGTTTCTCTGTAATGGAGAGACATTTGGCTGTTATAAATGACAAAATCCTACTTAAATTCCTGTAGACTTTAGGACATAGTCTACGACTCAGGAAATGGTGTGAAGTTTGAAGGTTGGGTAATGTGACTTTCAGTCTGGAATAATTTCTCTTCAATGGAGCCAGCCAGTGGACTGGCTCTAAGACATCTGAACAAAGGAGACTGTATGCAGATGTCTACATGTGAGGGAGAGCTTGGTTTGGTTGTTTGCATGTAGGCATTTACTGTCCATTTAGACATTTGAGACTTTCTACCTGGATTGAAAAGAGCACATCTTCCATGAGTCACATCTTTGTCACATCTCCAAATCTTGCATTTAGGGCTTCTCAAATGATACTGAATATTGCTGTATTCAGCTAAAACAAGTTCATGCTTCTAAAATCCCCATTATAACCTAGGGAGATTTAGCACCTACTAAACTTAGGGAGTGATTCAGCTAACCAGACAGGAAGTGTCCAAATACAAATGTTGTAGCTTTTCAGATGCCAGGTTTTACCCAGTATGTCTGCACAGACTGGTGGATATCACCCAAGGAGCAGGGAATGTCTGCTGTAACACAACTGCTCACACTTAAAAATCTTCAGTTGAAAGTTGGAATCTTTGTAGGCTGGGGAAACTCAAAATATCCAAATAGACTCAAGAATCTTATTTTTGGCAGCTAAATTTCATCATAAACGAGGTATTTAATTTCACTTTATACTGAGCTGAATTGCTTTCTCATCTCTGCTTCCTTCACAGGCTTTTTCTCCACTAACTATATTTTGAGATAAGATACTTTACATTATATTTAGCAGTTGTATGCGTCTGTAGGTAGATGCCTTAATCAGGCTGTAAATCTGACTTCTCAACTTGGCTTAAACCTGGAAAAGTTAAGAACTGAATTGCAGCCTGAATAAAATTTGCCAATGTCTGATTGCTGTCTGGACTAAAATAGTCAAAAGTGAGTCATGAATATATTGGAAGATTAGATCATCCTCTTCAACTGAGTGTACTTCTCTCTTCAGCAATGTGACAGATGCAAAGATAAAAGATGAAGCCTCTCTCGTTACCTTCCTTCCAGCCAGGCTCTTCTTAGCCTCTCACACATTTAAGAAGTCTCAGAGATAGAAGACATTAGCAACAGCTCAGAGCAGCACTGTGCTCTTCAGTAGGGAACTATTACATCCCTGTGCACCTGTAAACATGGAGTTAAACCAGGGGTTGGCATAAATCTATTTCATGATGTTTCCTTTCCCAGAGAACCTTTTCTAATCAGTATCCCAATTGCTTTTGAAAAATTAAATGTTGTAATTTCTTATTTGTCTTGAACGCCCAAGCTTGTACAGCCATCTAGACAAGAGAATTGAAAAAGTGCTGGCTTCAGTGGAAAGATGAGAGAATCTCACAGAGGAAGTAAAAACAATCTGTTCTAATGAAGCTTAGCACCTGCACTCACAATGATGTAACACTGTGAGTTCAGCAGCTAGCACAGGTCTGCAGGATCCCACTAACACATTTTGACACAGATTCTTGGTTCACTTGATTGAAATCTCATAAAGTTAGGTGACACTGGTAAATTCAGGGGTTAGGAAGGAGAGCTGTCTTTATTTTTTGCAGTATTTCTACATTTTTATGTTCTTAGTACTATAAAAACATAATATATTGAAATACAATTTTTTATTAAAATATTTTTTTTCCTCCTCTCATCCATTCCACTAAATGACTGTACACATATCTATAGACATTCAGTCATTTTAAAAATACATATACATAAATTATGGATATGCCTTTTA
Source organism: Illadopsis cleaveri (assembly GCA_013399915.1). Lineage (NCBI taxonomy): Eukaryota > Metazoa > Chordata > Aves > Passeriformes > Timaliidae > Illadopsis > Illadopsis cleaveri. The sequence goes on from VXBB01022792.1 coordinate 607,509, forward strand.
ATGATCTAATTCTAGTATTTTGATAATTTCAATTCCTCTGATTTGAGCTATACATTCTTATTTCTCCTTTCTACAAGAACTGGACTGTAACACAATATATGATCCCAGATGGAGAAAGGAAAAGCCTCAATTTACTTACATTCCTGAGTGAATTATGGAAATCAATTTATACAAGATGAGAGGCCTGGATCCTTTCATATCATTCTTTCTATGCTTTCCAGACTAGATTTTTGAGCAGGACAGGTTCCCAAGGCAGGGAAATCACAGTCCTAGAATCATCTTACCTCAGAGCAAAAGTGACATGAGGTATCACAGAACTGTAAAAACATAGAATATGGTGAGTTGGATGGGACCCATCAGGACTATAGAGTCCAACTCCTGGCCATACGCAGGACCCCTCATGAGCCACACCATGTGTCTGAGAGCATTTTCCAAATGCTCCTTGAACTCAGACAGTCTTAGCGCTCTGACCACTTGCCTGGGAAGCCTGTTCCAGTGCTCATCCACTCTCTGGGTGGAAAATCTTTCCCTGATATCCATCCTAAATCTCCCCCAACTCAGTTTCATGCCATTTCCTTTAGTTCTGCCACTGGTCATGAGAGTGAAGAGATCAGTACCTGGCCCTCTGCTTCTCCTCGTGAGGACATTGAAGACCACAATGAGGTCTCCCCTGAGTGTCCTCCAGGCTGAACAGACCAAGTGACCTCAGCCCCTCCTCATAAAACTTCCCCTCTAGACCCTTCACCATCTTTGCTGCCCTACGTTTGACCTTCTCCAATAACTTAATGTCTTTCTTACATTGTGGCACCCAAAACTGCCTCCAGCACTCGAGGTGAGGCTACCTCAGTCCAGAGCAGAGTGGTACAATCCCCTCCATTTCCTGGCTGGTGATGCTGTGCCTGATGTACCCCAGGACAGGGTTGGCCTTCCTGGCTTCCAGGGCACTGGTGGCTCATCCAACTTGCCATTGACCAGGGCACCCAGGTCCGTTTCCATGGTGCTGCTCTCCTGTTATTTGTTCTCTGGTCTAAACACACAGCCAGGTTTGCTTCATCCCAGGTGCAGAATCCGGGACCTGCACTTGTTAAACTTCATACACTTGGTGATTGTCCATTCTCTGATTTGTTGAGGTCTCTCTGTAGGGCCTCTCTTCCTTGAGGGCGTCAGCAGTTTCTCCCAATTTAGTATCATTCTCAAACTTAGTGTTTCTTCCAGTCTTGTGTCCAAGCTATTAATGGACATGTAACAGCAACGAACAACAACTCTGTAATGTAACAGCCTTCAAATTTTATACTGTTTGAAAGCAAAGCACTACTGTAGCGGAATGCAAAGAGAAAGGATGTGAGTGACTGACATTTTAAGGTCTATACTTATTTTTAATGTATCTTTCTATAATTTGGACTTATTCTAATTTTCACATCCAGAGAATCTGTCATAATAATGCTGTTCTTATTCAGTATTGACTTATTAAAGACTTATTAAAAGGGTAAATGTGAAGCTCTTTGAATATCTGTAAATTATAAAAGGAATCCTGTCTCTTTGCAGCTTGTTCTCTTCAAAAGCTCAGAGTTCTGTGAGATGGAGGCACTCATACTATAAGAAAACCCTGTTCGAAGTATCATGAGACTGTGACTTAGATGAACAGATCACATATTTGTATTGTCTGTGTGCAAAAGTATGAAACTCCCCCCAAAAATGTCCAAAAAATGGTGGAGTTCCTTGTCCTGTGCTATTATTAATAAAATATGTTTGTTGGTTTGTTTTCAAAATCCGAACTCAGAAATATCAGTACAGGCATTACTCTACTATACTCGTTTTATGAAATAATAATGATGATAGTTGTTTCTTCCTACTGGTTTGTACAGCTTAACAGGAGAGAGAGATGAAGATGCACTGAGTGTAAAACATCATTGACTTCTGCTGATTTGGTTTCACTTATGGACTTCTGATATTAAATGAAAATGTTTGCTGAAGCCTGCAGATGTGCGCTTCTGATGCATTACTTTCAGAAGTCGCTTTTTAACTTCCAAGAGTATGTTATGTTATCCCCTGTCCACTCTTCCAACAACTAAACACCCTTTAGAGGGTGGCTGACTAATGAATTGCTCACTCTGTTTTTCTTTTGGCAAACTCTGAGTTGACGGGTCCCATATTTCCCCAGTATGCAGCTGAGATGCCCCTGGGGCATGCATTGAGACTAAGGAAGCGCTTCCTTGTGTTTTCATTTAAGTTAAATTTCTTAAATTTATTTAAGAAATTTATAATCTATCTAATGAAAGAAAAAAGGACCAGTGTACAAATACGATAACTTACAAAAATAATTGGAAAAAAAGATTGTGTTCTGTATTTTTTAAAAAGAATATTCAATGCTGTTGAATAAAATTGTCTTTTGGCATTCCAAAAATGCAGCCAGACTGAAGACACCAGAGAATGCAACTGTTGCCAAATTGCTGATTATTTTCTTTTTTACTATGATGACAGAACAAATAGCTTTTGGTGGCATTTCCACATATTTTAAAGAAATATTGTCAATTGTTAGGCTACAGGTCTTCTTTAAAGCACGTTCTTTGATTTTCTTGCTGCAGAAAAGCTGCAAAATGTCAGGTTCAGAAAATATGGTGCACAGAGAGGTTCCCTGTGCATAGATGAGGAATCTGGATAATGAAAATATTTTAAGAACTTCCTGTCTTTAGGGAATTTTAGCCTATTTTATCATTAAACTCAGTGTGGCCAAACTCAATCTTTTCTTTCTGTATTGATTTCCATATATTAGTTTGTCTTAGCAGTTGCTGATTAAAACAAAGAAGTTCTATTCTCTTCACTTTGTTCTTTTCTACCTATTTGTTCCAGAGGCATGATATCTGTGTTAATTTTTTATGCACCCCTTGCTCAGTAAATTCACTTTTAGCTCAATTTATTCATTGTCCCTGTCAGTGATGTTGTTTATTCCTTTTCATTTTTAAGGGTAGGATAGATTTAGTTTGAATAAGTTATTTTACAAGACTGGTTAAATGATCAGTTGTAACAAGCCAGTTTGTCTTTATCTATAAAAGTCCAAGTACTGGAAATCTGAATCAATCCTCTGTAACTTTTCAGTTCTGTTTTTGACTGATCCTGTGTATCTGTGAAGTGAGTGGAATTATTAGATTTGTATCCTTGTCATACCCATGGAGTTGTCAATGCAGATAAATAATAAAAAGTCAATTCCTCGCTCAACTATGATTTGAAATGGACTAAAAAGAAGTATTTCATAAAGAAGATGAAGAATTAGTTTGAAACTAGTGCCATACACCAGACTTTCTAGGCTTTTGGGTGCTCAATTGAAATGAAAACTTTTTTCCTGTGTCTGGCTGAAATAGCCTATAACGTATCACAGGTTATGAGTCCATTTTAAAAGAGTGCATAGCTCAGGCTGGAAAAAAGAAAGGGAGGAAGTGCTTGGAAAAGAATATCCCTAAAAAGTTCTTTGTTATTAAATTAAGTTTAGATAATTTATGAATAGGTTTCTAAAACTCAATTGTACATTTTCTGTAAAAAACATTTTTTTTTTCCTGTATTGGCCACTATACTGGCAGATGTTTTCTGTTTTCTAGTTTAAGAAGATCAATAGCAAAGAATTATATGTCTCTCTGTTCAAAGTCACATGCATCTACTTAGTTCTTGACTTTAGAAGAAATATTTCTAGCAGCAGCATGATTACTTTTAACCCATTCAATATTTATTCCTTTTTTATTTGAGTATGGTGGCATAAATTGAAGTTATATGTTAAATTGATCTATTAAGTAATTTAGTTTAATTATTAAATTTGATTCAATATTTAATTTGGTTTAATAAAACTGGGCTTCCATAAATGTATGTATTTAACTGATATATATTGGGACAGTATAATTTTGAATAGATTAAATATTTAATAGAGAAAACTTATTTGAATTATTCAGTATGGAGACTAAATAACTGATTTACCCTTTCAAAATAACAAAAATACAAATGGCACATCATAATAATAACCTATTTCCAACCAAGAATTTGGATAAAACACTTTGAACTCATTGTTGGTTCATTTCCAGACAAGCAAACCAATCTTTGCTTAATGGAACCAACCATTGAGAATTTATCAAGAAAGCTCCCAGAGCTGTTTTAAATTTAATATAGTTTACAAAAACTAGACTGTTAGAATATGCAGAACACTGTGGTGACAAAATGATTTTAAAAATGGCTGTAACAACATAATTTTCTTCTCTCTTTTGTGAACAGTTAAATATTCAAAAGATTTGTAGCTAATGGTTATTTAGTATTCTGGATCAGATTCAAAGTGGAATACTTGGAGCCACAGTTGAATTCTCTAATCAAAACACATATTTTATGATGATGTTGGATCATGAGGAAACTTCAGAAAATGAGACATAATTTAAGTGAACTTCAACACTCATCTAATTTCAGGTGTATGTTGTCATGTCAGTTGAAATAAATGAGAAAATACTTAGTCAATACTTGCATTTTTGACTAAGAATGAATCTATTTATAAGCATACAACTGCAGAAGGATTTTTCTGAATCAAAGAATGTGCTTCAAAAATCATATCATACAAGGATCTCTCTCCTTAGCTGTCAGAAGGCAAGATCTTTATTTCTCTCAGAAAATGTTATTTGACTCCCAGTGAGGACTGCTAGGCAGCACTTGTGATCTTATTTACAGTATGGCTGTACAAATACTTGTACCAGTAAAGTGATGGAGCAAGTGTGATGCCTGGACACAAGGAAGGGTTAGTAGCCTTGTCTTGTGGAGGCACCCTCTGTGGTGATGCATCTTGATAAGGAGTCAGTCAGTGGAAGAAGAAAAGGGACATAGAAACAAAGACAAATACTGAAGCTGGTGCACAATACCCTTATTCCTAAATGCAATCTTAGAAATCAATTTATCTGCCTTATCTACTATAAATTTCCTTCCTCTCTGAAATTTGTGCTTTCAGGCATACTCTCCTTTTTCCGTGGCCAGTAGTGAAAACAATGGATTCCTTATCCGCAGTGAATTAAGCTTTTGCTTCCTCTCAGCACCCTGCTAAGCAAAGCCCTAAAGGTGGCGAGGTCTGGCTCCCTGTCTGCTGCATGGATCCTCTGTAGCTGAGCATCACCAGGCTCAGGAAAGGAATATGTGCCCAGTGAGCACTGAGAGAAATCCAGTGTTCAGGTAAGTAACCACAAACAAGCCTTTGATTCTTGGAGAGATTTTTAAGTCATGAAAAGGACATGATTGTGAATATGACCAGATTAATTCCTCCTTCGGTTAAAAATTATGGAAGCAGAGAATTTTTTTTTTTTTTTGTCTATAAAAAGGTGCTTTCTAAATAACCATCAGTTTATTTCTACTATCCATAAAAATAGTAATAATGGTTCTTCAACACGCAAAAACAATTAAAATCTGTTTAATTTCACATGAAGTACAGGTAGCCACTGTGAATATCTTTGCAGGAATGTAACCTGAGTAACCAAATCAAAATAATAGCTACAATGCTCATAAGTTAGAAGCATCTACTGATAAATCAATGTTCACATTATTTTATTGTGATTGAAACACATTTCTCCACACATTTATATAATAACAAAATGAGTTTAGGTAAGATTTTTGATGTCCTTCAGAGATTATTCTTGCTTTTAAAGTGTTTGAGTTTGTAAATGGATAGAAAGTTATAAATGGAAGAGTTAGGAAAGGAGATATTTTACTGCTACTGTAAAATAGCAGCAATTGTAGCTATCAGAAAAAAGCTAGGGATTTTTTTCTGGTTTTAAAAATATTTCAGGAATGGATTGATAAAGGAGTGTGAAAATTTTGGGTTACTCTCATTGTTTTTATTTTTGATGCAGCAGGAAAAGAAATGTTAGCTCTGTCAGATCAAACAGACTTATAAAAGCAACATAAGGATAGATATAATTTTTGAATCAGAATTCAATCAATTTCTGAAAGAAAAATATTTTCTTCATGTAAGATTCATTATTCAGATTAGTGTTTGCAATAAAATATTGTTTTTAATAGTAATGACCAAATCAGATACCTTTTTAATATAGAAATTTAATAGTTTTGTAAGTGTTTGGAGAGTGACAAAGTGGGTTTTCATAAGTCTAGTAATTAATGTTTCAGTTCCCTAGAAGAAACAAAAATGTTAGTATACTTATCCTATCATGTGTATTTTTTTAAAAAGTTCAGAATCAATAAAATAAAAAATAAAATGAAAATATTAACTCTTATATTTTCTTATTATTTCTGTCATCAAGATAATGAGGAAATAACAAGATATACAAAATCTGAAAAGTTTCAAGAAGTTTCATTTTTTCCCTTAATTTGAATTAATATTTATATTAAAAGTATGAAAGCACTTTGATCAGGAAAATAATAAGAAGACTAAATTTGAAAATGGTGAAAATTTATCTACAAAGAATTGCCAGAACATTTTCAAAAAACCATCAGGGGTTATGGACTTCCTCACTCTGCTATGACATGATAAATAATGCCTACTGTAGCCTCTTCCATCGTGGGATGTGATTTGGTGTTGTTCAGAACCCTAAACTCCACTATAAAAATTTTAAGGTTTTTTCACTACTTGCACTCAAGAGGAGTGTTGTAGAATTAAGATACTTGTATGATGTCACATCCCTTTCCAGCATGCCTAATCAAAGTTTCAGATATTCAAAAAATCCTAATCCACACAGTAGCCTCTGGGACTCCCTAAGTGTTTGCATTGTGATGTGAAAAGTACTGTCCTACACCAAATTTTCAAACATTTCCCAGGAACCCTAAAGGAGCAGAAATGAATATGAAAGAAGAGGGAAGAAAGTACAGTATGATATGTAGGCTATGCTAATTTCATTTTGCCAGTCATTTGCAATTTCATGCCTTCACTGAAGTTTAAATTTTGTCAAATCACAAACCTGCAGTTAAGACCTGCAATTATGTGTTTCAGTTGGGACAACATAAAACAGATGAAAAATAGTATTGGCTAAGATAGTGTGTAGAAAAGTGATTTCTACACTTGCATTGATTAGAACCTTCATCCAGAGCCCCTTAGTGTGAACTATCAATTGAAGTTGGGGTTAGTCACTAAGCACACAGGGCATGTCGTATGAAGATTGAGAGGGACTTAGCCTCTCCTACCTGCTAGGATAACCTTTCTTATCTCAACCATCACTAGGAAAATGTAGGAAAAAATGAAGGGGGAAAAAGAAAGAAGAAGGAAAGAAACCCACAAGAAATCTGTAAGAACAGATCTCTCTTTTTGACAGAATTCTTCTGTTCAAGTTTTGTAAACATCTGTGCCAGATTTCGTATGATCCACACTCCTGATCATCACATGTGGCTATGTGCACACACACACACACACGCACACACACACACACATTAAAAACTTACAGGATAAGGGGAAAAGTTCTGTGGAGGAAAGCGTAGAAATAATTTTGGATGGCAGCATGTTGAAATTGTCACTAATGAAAAATTATTTAACTTTAATATTAAGTTCACAAACCTTCTTTACACAAAGAAATAGGCCAGCATATCAGCAATGTTAGTGTTCCATTAGTTTAATTCTTCGCTAATGGATTAATTCAATTTATGACAAAAAAGTATTTAACTGTCCAGTTTTGTTTGTCTTAAATCTATATAAACTTGAAATACAGTCTCCTTGACAAATGAGGTTACTAGAAACTAAATAGAAAATCTTATTTGCCACCACAGTGGTGACATGAAGAATTGCAGCCTTTAGCTCAGGGCTACTAAGCTCTTAATAATGAGAGAAAGGTACTCCATCTTCACTTATAGCCACAATTACAATGAACAAAAATAGCTGCCAAGGCTTCTGCAAAAAATATTCATGATAGTGTGAAAAATATTGATTTTAAAAGCCAAGAAATGAAATATCTTCTAAAGTGCTCCATTCAATCTGGTTATTATTTTCCAAAAGAAACTGAGAAAAGCATAAAGCATTTTGCTGAAATCCTATATTAAAAATAAATCCTCCCAGAAACAACATAAACAAGAAATCCCAAGCTCTTCATAAATTAATGCAGCTCTTGAGTGATCAGGTCACATGCAAAATGTGCACTCTGACCTGGAATTATTTTTGAATATTGAACCTTCATCCATTCTTCTCTCTTTGTTTTTTTCTTCTACCCCAAATAAATTTGAGAGAAACATCTATGTATGTGTGAACCCCAGGAATGCTATTGCCCAGCCTATTGCTCTGAGCTGCTCAGCGTGTCATGCAGTGGCACTGCATGCTGATTCTGAGCTCTTACCGTCACTGCATATTGGATTTGCAATGAACTTCTGAGCCATTATACATGTCAGAGCAGATGGCAGAGCCCACTGCTCTGAGTCTCCATGCACATCTGAACATTGCTTCCTGTTCATCCCACATTAATGCAGTATGACTGTTTGGTACATAAAATAATGGCTTAATTTTGAGCAGAATACAGCATTCATTGCAAAATGGAAAAGATAAAGGTCAGAGAAACATGCTGTATAATATCAGTTGTTACAAATCCTTTTTGCTTACCTAATCACACTTTTCAAATTTAACTTTAGTAGTGGTGAGAATTTTAAAAGATGCCTATGTACCTCATTTCAGAAGATAATAAATATCTTTAACAATATAAGTTTTGAGCATAAGCCTTCATTTTAAAAAGAGGCTTAGCAGCCAAATATTAAAAACATTTAAGTAGGGAGTGTAAAGATGTGGACCGGTAACCTAATGAGATTTTCAGAATTACTTAACTCCCACTGAAATCAATCTAGCTTAAGACCCTTTGGCTTCCAGTAGGATTAATGATCCTCTGGAAGTAAAATTCTTTTGGAAATGAGACTTCTACAGTTTCAAAAATCTTACTGGTGCTCTCTAAACTATAGTGTTATTGTTTTAGTGCATGGTTTTCCGCTTTGATATATATTTGATATATATTGTTATTTGATATCTTCTTACTCACATGAGCCAGATACAGTTTTAGTTATCTAGAAGTTATACATCTCTTTAAACCAAATGACATCAGGGATGGGTTCTCAAGAAACCAAGGGTACTGCCTGTAGCACCTGCTGAGCTTACAGCTTAGGAAAATGATCAGTGGCAGTCACATCCTCCTTCCACTGAGAGCATCTGAGTACATGAGTGTTCATTTAGTAATGTGTCCTAGTAAATTAGAGGATTACTAACATTCTGTTTGATGAGCAGGTACTTGGTACATGATAGAGCAACAGGAACTGACAGTAGTTTAGAAATCACTGTACTCTGGTGTTGTATCCCTGTAGGGGGAATGGGTTTGTCCAGAACCCCTGTAACAGATAGCCATATGGTCCTTTCCCCCCATGGTCCTTCCCCATAAACCTTGGGTCGGCTGAGGGCCAAAACTTATCTATCTCAGAGAGGGGATAAACCCCCTATGCACTTCCTGCCTCGGCCTCTTTCTGCCTCTTACTGCCTCTTGCCCTGGCCCCTCGCTCCACCCTCCTGCCTCCTGCGCCTGTCACCCCCACGGAGGCCTGAATAAACCATCTCTGCAAAGCACCTCTGTGGTAAGAGCCTGTTCTAATATCCTTTGTCCTGTTACCTATGATAGTTTCCCCCCCAAGGTCTCCCTAATACCTGAGCTAGTCAAAGATCCCTGGGGGGTCTGTGGGGGGAGATAAATCACTCTGGCAATTAAAATTATGTGTTAGAGTATGACAATGTCAAGTTGACACCCAATCATCTTTTTCTTTCCTCCTGACTGGAGTAGATTTACCAGGAGGAATATAAAATGGGAGTATCTAAGTGACTGTGTATAATGATGACTATCATCTCAATCTTCCTGAATGGCATTTTCACCTCACATATTCCAAACTTTACTTACGGTTACCTTGAGGGCATGTGGGTAGCATTCATTTGACATGACCTAAAATTCATCACACTTGACTTGATTGTGCATGTTCATACTTATTTTTATATATGTGTGCATAGATACATATGCATATGTACACATCCAAAACAATTAAGGCAAATAATGGTTTAAAACTTCATAGTGCACTGGATAGGTGATGGAAGTTCAAGTTAGAGGTAGTGTTAACCTGTTTCTCTTCACCCAGTAACCTCCTGGCATCCACAACAGAATAAGTTTATAGAATCACACAATCACAGAATCAAAAATTAGGTTAGAAGAGACCTTTAAATCAGCTGTTAACCCAACTGTGCCAAATCCACTACTAAACCATATCCTTAAGTGCTAAAGCTACATGTACTTTAAATAGCCCCAGAGATGATGACTCCACCACTTCCCCAAGCAGCCTATTCCATTGCTTGAAAACACTTCTGGTGGATAAAATTTCCCTTATATCCAGTCTAAACATTCCCTGGTGAAACTTGAGGCTATTTCCTCTTGTCCTTTCACTTGTTTTCTGGGAGAAGAGACGGACCTCCATCCAGCTAAAACCTCCTTTCAGGCCATTGTAGAGTGATAAGGTCCCCCCTGAGTCTTCTTTTTCTCCAGGCTAGACACCCCCAACTTCCTCAGTTACTCCTTGTCAGACTTGTGCTCCAGACCCTTCCCCAGCTTCACTTCCTTTCTCTGGACTCACTCCAGCACCTCAATGTCCTTCTTTCAGTGAGGGGCCCAAACCTGAACACAGGATTTGAGGTGTGACATCACCAATGCCGAGTACAGGGGGACAATCACTGCCCTGGTCCTGCTGGCCACACTATTGCTGATACAGGCCAGGATGCCATTGGACCTCTTGGCCACCTGGACACACTGCTGGCTCATTTTCATGTGGTTGTTGACCAAAAGCCCCAATGTCCTTTCCATCCACTCTTCCCTAGCCTGTAGCACTGCATGGGGTTGTTTTGATTCAAGAGCAGCACCCAACACTTCACTTTATGGAATCTCATACTGTTGGTTGTCCTGAGCCCTCTGTAGAGACCTCCTACCCTCCAGCAGATCAAAACTCCTGTGAAACTTGGTGGCATCTGAATATTTATGCCAGTNATTAGGTTAGAAGAGACCTTTAAATCAGCTGTTAACCCAACTGTGCCAAATCCACTACTAAACCATATCCTTAAGTGCTAAAGCTACATGTACTTTAAATAGCCCCAGAGATGATGACTCCACCACTTCCCCAAGCAGCCTATTCCATTGCTTGAAAACACTTCTGGTGGATAAAATTTCCCTTATATCCAGTCTAAACATTCCCTGGTGAAACTTGAGGCTATTTCCTCTTGTCCTTTCACTTGTTTTCTGGGAGAAGAGACGGACCTCCATCCAGCTAAAACCTCCTTTCAGGCCATTGTAGAGTGATAAGGTCCCCCCTGAGTCTTCTTTTTCTCCAGGCTAGACACCCCCAACTTCCTCAGTTACTCCTTGTCAGACTTGTGCTCCAGACCCTTCCCCAGCTTCACTTCCTTTCTCTGGACTCGCTCCAGCACCTCAATGTCCTTCTTTCAGTGAGGGGCCCAAACCTGAACACAGGATTTGAGGTGTGACATCACCAATGCCGAGTACAGGGGGACAATCACTGCCCTGGTCCTACTGGCCACACTATTGCTGATACAGGCCAGGATGCCATTGGACCTCTTGGCCACCTGGACACACTGCTGGCTCATTTTCATGTGGTTGTTGACCAAAAGCCCCAATGTCCTTTCCATCCACTCTTCCCTAGCCTGTAGCACTGCATGGGGTTGTTTTGATTCAAGAGCAGCACCCAACACTTCACTTTATGGAATCTCATACTGTTGGTTGTCCTGAGCCCTCTGTAGAGACCTCCTACCCTCCAGCAGATCAAAACTCCTGTGAAACTTGGTGGCATCTGAATATTTATGCCAGTAGAACTAGGTACATATTCTTTTCCCTTCAATATTAGATTCATGTATATGAATCAAAAAACTGTAAGTGATGAAGAACCAACTTAAGCACATTGTTGTTAAAGCAGTACTTTTTTTTGGCATCAATTCCAAGTGACACTAGGAAATGCTTTAGGCATCATTTGTTTGTCTGCTTGCTTATTTNGGACCTCCATCTAGCTAAAACCTCCTTTCAGGCCATTGTAGAGTAATAAGGTCCCCCCTGAGTCTTCTTTTTCTCCAGGCTAGACACCCCCAACTTCCTCAGTTACTCCTTGTCAGACTTGTGCTCCAGNACAAATGTTTAATAGGAGTTGAATTCTCTCCTAAAGAAAAGTCTGGTACAAAGCATGCATACAAAGAAAAACCTAGGACAAGAATGGCTTATAGGCTGTGCACAGCACTTCTGCCAGAGAGTGGGTTTCATAGTTGTACATTGCCAGACAAGCTCTGATATATTTTTATTGTAATCTAATAACTTTTGTATTAGCACCATTACCATATGAATATGTATCAGGACAAAGCTATGGGCAGATGCTCTAGAGACAATAGAAAGTTAATGGACCTTATCTTTAATAGATGTCAAATACTGTAGCTCCACCAAAATCAATAGAGTTGCACTGGACTATGGTGACTGGGTCTGGTGCCAGGACTCAGCCTTGAGAACGTGGTGTGTGATTCAGTGTCAGGAGCGGCACTGCTAGAAGCAGAAAACTTCACCTTGAATTTTTGTATTCAGTATGCAGGATATACAGTTATCATCCTATGTAAATGTTTGAACTCAACAAGATATGTGGAATGCATGGGTTACAGAATTGGCCTTTAAGATATTATGCCTTTTTTTGTGGTTAGACTCAAATCTTATTTCTCTGAAGCCAGAGAAGGTTTCTAGCAAACATTTTCACCATTTTATCTTCAGTTTTACAAGCCTTTGAGTTTTATTGGCTTTTCTTGAACCTCCAGATCCTATGATTACTCCTCAGCCTCAACATCTAATTAAAACCAGAATGTTTTAATTTGTCATTTTTTCCCTTAAGACCTTAGTCCATAGAAACAAGCACAAATTATTCCTTTAAAAAACCTTCATGATTTAAAACTGAGCTCAGGAGCTGGGAAGCTTAAATCGTGATTTTGTCATTATTTTGGATTGCCATGTTCTTTCTGACTGATCCACTGATATGACAAATAGCACGTTGAATACAGCTGCATTAGGAGGACCCAGGAGGTATTGCCTTTCAACTGCACAGACATCACTGGGCTTCCTGATGTACCTGAGCTTTTTACTTTTAAAGAGAGTTGGAGGGTTAATTCACACCTCTCACACAGCAGTTGTGTCTGCCATCCCAGTGATATGTGGGAAAATAAGAATACCACTCTGATGAATATTCATGCCTGATGAATAGTTTTAACATTTCCACAGCTGGACTCTGGCTGAGCAATCTCAGCAGCAGTCAGAAAGTAATATATGTGAAATGAAGCTATTTTCAGGCTTTATTTTCTAAATCAAATTGCCAGCTGAACGCTGATAGCTATGAATCAGATACTGTAGCCTGCAGTAAGTGGGGTCATACTGCATGAGGAAGCACACGTAGATGTGAGACTTTTTTACACACAGTGATTCTGCTTATATAAACAATATTGCTCATGTCAATAACATTATGCAACATCTGTAAACAATGTCTTCAGACTGTTGCAAACAACAGTTTCCATGCCAATGAAACATCAGTGCCTACAAGCAGGAAAGAGGATATGTTTTATCTGAGTACATTTGGTTTTTAGTAGATCGGTTATAGTAACTGAATCAATTATTTTGTACTCAATATCTTGGATTAAGAAAAAAAAAAATCTCTGATTTTGTTTTGTATTGTTGGAAAGGAACAACTGCAGTTGTTAGATCTACAATCATGCTTGACATTAATACCAGTCAACAGACAGGGCTTATCTGAAATTGCTTATATTGATAGCTAAGTTTACAGGGAGTAGTAGGAAATACAGATATCAAACTAAAAAGAGAGTAAGAGATGTACAAAAATAAAGGAAAGGTTTATGTGAAATAATCTATAGAGTATTCATTAATAATTAAGTCTCTTCCATAATTTGTATTTCCTCATCTACTTCAGATTAGAAGGAATTTGCTACCATAACAGCAGAGTTCGTCAAAGGGAATTGGTGTCATGAGATGATTATATTCACCATTTACATAAAGACAAAATAGTTTTTCTTCCTGACTTAAATTTTTAAAAAAAGAAAAACCAAACCAGACCAAACCTCAACAAAAAAACCAGCAACCCCCAATAAAAGCAGTAAAAAGCTATTATCCAGTTTGAACTCAATGCTGCTTTTATAAATAAGACCAAAAGTGACCAAGTTAAAAACTCAGTGGATAAAGAAGTAGAAAAATGATATGCATTTGAATGATTCCCAAATATTCTAGTAGCCTTACCTGATCTACTCAAATGATGCATAGTTTTAAGGTCTTAAGGTAAAACAGTAAAAATTAAAGTTTTTATTATGCTGATCCCTTGTCTGCCAAATTATGTTCTGGTGTAAGCCAGGCCTTCAGTTTGTCTTGGCCATGTGCATAGCTCAGAATAGGAGTATTCATATGAGGTCTATCCTGTGCATTTTTCAGATTGTCTGACTTTATAAGGAATAATAATAATTATTATTACAATGATGATAATAAAATATCCCAACTGTAGAATGTTACTGGGGAAAATTAGACACTGAGAAAACTTTACTAACCAAAATGGACACCAATTCCTATCTTATTTTCTTTTTGTGTTCCCATGTCTGTTCCCTCTTTGTTCTTGTTTCCTCCTACTGCAACATTTACTTAATTTTAAGCACTTGACTGTTCATTTCTGAAACTGTATTTGATGACTGTTGGAAAGCACAAGACAGGAGCAAGCTACAGGCAATAGTTACGTCTTTGTGTTCCTATTCTTTAGATCACAGTGTTTCTAATATGCTTTTAGCTGTTTAATGAATTGGTTTCATAAGCTGATACATGCTGAAAGTTTTTGAAAGTAAGTAAAAAACCCACAAATTTTACTTTTGACAAAAAAAGCTGTTATCCTAAATTTAACTCTGAGGCCTCTTCTATAGGTTGTCTTAAAAGTAATAATCTCTTTCAGTTTTTCTTTCTGTTGTTGATATTGTTATCTTTTTAGCCAGAAAGATTTAATTGAAGGAATAAACTATCAAGCTGTAAAGAGATGAAGAAGGAGGGTCACAGCATTTTTATGTTATCTCTGTATTACTCTAAGCCTCAAACTAGCTTCTGGGATAATGCCTGTTTCTGCAAAATGTCTTTCCACTGATCTTTTATTTGCTGCCCTAATAATGAGAATTTTTCAAGATTTTGCAAGCACCTAATGAACAGAAACTATACCATGTGAGAATAAGATAGTTTTCTTCAATCTGACTGCAGACACAAGAAGTTCTAGAGTAGAGATACTCAGAGAAACCCTTTGCTACATTTTATATTGAAGTCCTAAGAGATTATTAGATGTCTACCTTATAGATAGGGTAATTATCAAAGTGGCAAGTTGAGGTAGGACAGGATGTGGGTTGCAAAGAGTGGCAAATATAATGGCATTTTTCAGAAAGCAGGGCTGCAGTGGTGAGACATGAAAAAAACACTCAAAAGGAAGAAGGCTGAATCAAGAAGGAGGAAGACTCCCAGAAGTGCCAAAGACATTCCAGTATGGGTGGATCTTATAGTGTTTAAATAATAGATGTCTATAGGAACCTCTTTAATTTGGACAATAGGAGAAGAGGGCTGATATCTTTGCTATAAAAGCTGCAATGCCCTTCATTTCTTATCCTGGGAGGCATAAGTACACTGCAGAGGAATTTCTGACTTTCATGTTATGAGCAAGAATTATCATTTAAAACAGACACCAAGGGATCTGAAATGCCTGTACTGACTGCATTTAGCAAGTATAAAACCACTGCTTAAGTCTATTTAAACCTGTTAGGGAAAGATGAACAAACAAATACGTATTTGCAACCTCTATTCTGCATGTGCCTTTTTTGGCAGTGCTCAGGCTCTCCATTTCTCTCATCTTAGTGG
>VXBB01022792.1:623470-647201 GCA_013399915.1 Illadopsis cleaveri
AAAAAAAAAAAAAAAATTACTATCGCAGTTGTCCCATGGTGGTCTGGGCTCCATGCTCATCTGTGAAGTTGACCCTGGAGTTCAGTATGTCATCACGTGTAGGCTTGTTGAAAGTTGCTTATTGCAGTTTGTTTCCTCAATGTGAAATAACAGTCTGGAATTTTTAGATTTTAAAGATTCTCTGGAACTAATTCTGATGCTGGAGTTACATAAACCTATTAAAGAGGTCATTCCTGCAGTAGAAATTCAACAACGTTTTTGCAAGGAATGGTCAATCAGTGTAGCACTTCTGGGCTTTCCATCACAATTTTTCTGACTTTGTAGTTCTTGAATTCCCAGTTTCCTCTTTACTTCTTCCCAGCATTGGAATATCCTCCCCACCATCATCCTAGGGGAAGACTACCAGAAAATTCCATTAAATTATATGGTCCTGTTTATTTTCTTCAATATTCTCAGATTTTTTTTGTTTGATTATTTTCACCCAGAATCAGTGGATGTTTAGGAGAATGGACTTAGCATAATAGCAGAGTCTCAGAAATTCCTATTTCTTGAATTAATAAAATAAGAAATTCCAACATACAATCGGATTTCCAAAACTTATTAAAATCCTCTCCACATACAGCTGGATTTATAGCTCTGTTTTAACTTTTGAAAACACTGAGTTTCTTTTTGTATTTTTTTTTCTTTAAATCCTACATTTTTCAGTAGCTGAAGGTATAACCTTTTTTTTCCCACAGAAATCAAGACTGAAATTGTCAATGGCTTAGTAAACTCAGAGTTTTTACAGCACTTACAAGTATTTCATGAAATGCAGGTTCCTATTTCTATTTTCCACTATTTCTAAACTTGTCTAAGCAGTTTGTGGTTTTTACTAAAAACTGTTATGAAAACTTGTAACCAAATTAATGGAACATGGTATTGATAGATACTGTCTGTAAGGCATTTTGAAAGTTTCTATAGCCTCAGGGACTTATTTTTTAAGACTGTAAAGATTTCTAAGGTTTGTGTAAACAGCTACCTAGTGCCTGATGAAGGTTCTTGTGCTTTAAAAAGAGGTGAAAAACCCAATCCACAACTTACATGAGTGTGCCTCATTTTTCTGTGTGAAATCTGTTTATGATTTAAGAATCTGACTTGAGATTTTTTCTGCTTGGAAGTATTGATTATATATATCCTAAATCGTAAGGTTAAATGATTCAAAAGATGAGTGACCTTACTAATGATTTGATAGTTTCAGGACAAAAAAAGATCATCTAATCTGATGTCCTGAAGGTCACAGGTCATTAATTTTTCTCAAAATATTCCTAAAAATACCCCAAATATTTTAACCTGACTGGAGTGCATCACTGCACAAACAGACAACAGATGAGGGTGAAGTTCTGTCATTAAATAGTGCTTCTGCATCTCTTTGGGCAGGAGGGAAATGCCCAAGTCACCCCATCACCAATCATCAGTGATTTTTCACAACATTTGATAAAGCTTTCTAGTAGTCTCATTTACTGGTCTAATTTCCTTGGGTAATTTGAGTTTTTTCTTTGACTGATTGTGATCTCATTGCTTTTAGATTAGGTATGTGTTGTAGGAACAACTCATCCTTATTCTTGAATCATGTGGCTGGTAAAGGATGTCAGATAATAGCCAGTCCTTAAAATTATTCATTTAGACGTCCTAGGTCCAGTGACATTCATGGAACAACATATATACTAGTGGTAAAGAATGTAGAAAAAAGAAAGAAAAGATTTGGAAGCCACAGGTTAAAAGCTTAGTCCTACTAATTTCTGACTAAACTTGCACTGAATAGTATTTTGGAGTTCAGAAAAAGTTTGTGGTAGCAGAATCTGAGCCTAAGACTTCAGGTTAAGGATGAACACACTACATGAAAAGGGTATAATTAAGAAAAAAACCCAGCTGCTAAAGCCTTCAATTTTATTTTTCCCACCTACATCAATTTCATATATGCTAAATATGCAGACGTGCTTTTCTCATAACACTCACAAGATTATTATGCTGCAGTTTTGCCTAGAAGCCTCAACAAAAATCAAGGTTTCATTGTGCCACCTGCTGCATGAAATTGCTGGGGAGACTAACTGACCTGCAAGATCTTGGTGTAAATAGACAAAGCAGAAGAGAAGCAACAGGACCTGCATGAATTCAGAGGGACTGAATGGACAGTGGACAAGAGTCCTCAGCCCTACATGCACAGCTAGTCTTGGGAAGGTCTATCTCCATGGCCTACATGATGGCTTCATGACAAGGCTTTTCAAGCAGCTCTAATATTTATTCACACTTAGCCGCTTTTACATATAGAAGACCTAAAACAAACTAATAATTAAAAATTTAAAAAAAGGTACAAAACAACAACAAGAGCATACCATTTGTCATGCTTTGTTTTCAGTGTCACACCAACAAATGTGCTGTATCCATTAACCTTTTTGAAAAGAGCAGAAGGTAAGCTAGTTAGCATTTGACAGCTTTACCGAGTCTATTGACTTCTAATGAAAAATTCACCACTACAAGATGATTTCTTATATCTGTCTAGTTCATACAGCCTGTCATTGAGACAGCCCTTAAAATCCCTATGTTTTACTCTCCCAGCTTCCCATATTTCTTTAGCAAACACAAGTGGACATTATTGTGATGATTTATTTACTACATGAGCTTTAATTTGTTCGCTTCAAGTTCACTCCATGTGGAAGATGACTTTCAAGTCGTTAGCTGATAGCATATGCTGTACAAAACACACACATTTGGTTGCTTAGTCCTATCCAGGAGCTGACTGGGCCCCTGTCAGACTGCTGGATGCAATGAACACTCTCTGTGTGGAAAGGTTAATGGGTACAACATGTCCTTCTTGCACCTTGGAGAGCATACAGCACGTTCCCAAAATTACAGGAAGATTAAAAACAGTGATGGCCTCATTGAATGCCTGTGTGAGGATGCAGGTGCTCTAATGATAAGTTTGTGGTTTATTCTCAAAGAGGAGAGTGTTGAGAGCAATTCCCACTCCACAGTGTAATCAATCATTGGACTAGCATATAATTAATTTGCCAGTTATACCACATAGCAATTTTCCTTTTCAGAAAATTTAACTGTATTTTCAAGGTAGGTCAGCAGTCCTTGTGTCTACCTGATCAACTTTATCATAGACTTTATCTATGATAAAGAAAAGTTTAAAAAATATAAAATAAAGAGTTACTACCACCCCCCCACCCCCCCAAAATCAAAAGAACATACAATTTAGGGTAACAGCAACCTTGGTTTCCTCTTAATTTCAAGCATAAAAATGGATCTATTTGTTTTATATTGTGATATTAATTATTGTAATTCAAAGGATAAAAGCTTTGAGAAACAGAAAAAAATTACTCAAGATAAAGTTTACTGTATTCCAGTTCTGTGGAGGAACACCTGACAGGCCTTGAAGTATCCAAGATGCGCACAAAAAGTTATGTATATGTAGAAGGCAAGATGAAAGTCAGTGAAAGAAGAGAATCTGCACAATCTAAGTACCTTCTGAAGTTCCCTAAGAAATTTGGATTGTAGCTAGTCTGCTTGGAAACACATATAATAGAGTCTTTTAAAGAGTTGACCTAGTCAGAGTATGCAAAAAAGCCAGAGGTCTTAAATGCAAAAAACCCTCATGGTTCATGATATCTGTGATCTGCAGGTCAGAGACAGGTGACATACTACAAGCCATAACCACTTGATTAAGAGTACGAAAATTCTCAATAAATGAAATTCTAAAATAGCACATACCTACACGATCTCAGGAGAAAGCTCGTAAAAATACTTCTTTTAAAAATTTATTTTTGGAAGGTGAGGTAGCTTGCTCTCTCATCTGTCTCTGTTTTTCACTGGCATAAAATGTCAGAGCCAAAACCCAAAAGTCAGTAGGTCAGTAACGCTATGGCTTCACATTTGTTAAGTCTACACTGATCACCGATCTATATAATATAGAGATAGAATAATTTCTGTATACCATTTTTTCCTCAGCTTCAAAAAAAACCCCAAACAACCACATTTAAAAAAAAAAAAAGTAGGAAGGTGTTTTGTGCTCAGATAGATCAAAAAATAAAAAAATAATCCCTTTCTTTGTTTAAATACAAATTGTAACTAGACCATGGATGTGAAGGGAGCAAGGATTTCTTTTGCTTTTCTGCCGTTTTCAGAACTGATACACAGCTTGTATAGTAGCATTATACACTTTGTCTTGTGCTGCTAATAATGGTATTCCTTATTCATATTATCCATGATGTGGATATTTTGTGTTGCCTCTTCTCTTGAGCTTAGGTTCTTAATTCTCAGTGTCAGCAAACCTTCTACTAAAGTCAAATGCAATATCAAGGCAGATTCTTGAGATATTTGCCTTGTTGGAGGTAGTCAGACAATCATTATGTTTAATATACACTGCTGAAGAGTTAAATATTTGCTAGGGACTGCATTTGTGTTTTTTGTAGATGGCACAAAACATATTTGCCATTCATATAACTACACATGTACCAGCATGACAGTGCCGAGCATGGTAAGATCACATCACCATGAAGGACGCTGTAGTGTCCTTAGAATTTGACAGGCTTGCTTGCAATTAATTTCTAACATCTTATTTGGAACAAACATAGCATATTCCTGATTTGTGAATCTTATCTTTGATCTTCCTTTTTAACTTTCTGTAATTACAATAGCATATAGCTTTAATGGCTCATATATGCTAACTTGTGTATTATTCTATTTCTAATGTTTATTCACACACTATTTTTCCATATTATCCTATATCAGGCCATAAGTTTATATCTCCTTAAAGCAGTTAAGTTCAAACCCCAGGTCTGCAACAGTAGCTGCTGGTAGTGCCTCATGTCTCTGTTTCCTTGTGAAATTCTGTCTCATCCTAACAGATTCCAAACATGGGCTGGTTACTACTTCTTGGTTAGCTCTGAGCTTGGCAGCCACCAGTAAAGAATGCTACAAGCTTGTTTCTCAGCAGTGTGACAAATGACAGATATATCTTTTCTCTCTTCAGATCCCTAACCAACATTGCAGTTCAGAATTTAAATATCTAGAGATCCAACTGGAACAAAAAAGCAAAGGTCATGATGTACAAATCTGCTTTATTGATGCAGCAGCTAGGGCAAAGAGGGTAGCTCTATGGCAAGCAAAACTTTCCTAGCTTTTTATAGCAGAATAAGGTCCCCAAATAACCACGGGGTCATCACATATCTCATCATTTGCAGCACATGCGAAGCATGTTTCTCTGACTCTTATTTTTTGATATGTCTCAGACATATGTCTATATGAAACAGGAAGGAGGGAGGAGATGAAAAAGTAAAAAGCAATCCAATCACCTGAAACTCAACTGCAAGAGAAAACTACTGCCAAAGAACAAAAAAGCACATGATGATCATTGCTTAATGAGGTATAAGGGATTTCTAACAGTACCAGTACCTGTAATGTAAAAATAAATTTAAGTGCACAGTAGAATATAGTTTTGGAGCTCATTCCTTGAGATATTTTGGCTCTAGAGAAATAAAAGCACCTAATATTCCATAGAATGGCTTTCTATTCTTTTCTTTTTGAGAATAAGTCCAACATAACTTATTTCTGTTGAGCAGGCCAATTGCTTTTCCACATGGATGTTTCATTTACATACAAAACCCATAAGTAAAAGTTATTCAGCTGAAGTGAAATCTGCTGAAAGTTGTAACTATCCGGACAAACCTTTTATATATTTAATAAATAAGAAAAGTTTTCATCTTAGAGTTGGGATTGATTTAGTTGTGTTATAGATACTACTTCCTTCTCCTTTTTCTTTCTGTTACAGGTATCTTTATGAAACACAAAACTCAAACTCACAAAAAGATGCAGAGATAGCACTTATGAGCATCATGATTTTTGTGTTTACTGGCCAGGACTCAGATCCATATATGGTAGATGCAGAGGGCAGAGTCAGAGCCTAGAATCTGCAATCCACTTACACAGCAAGCATATAGACACATCAGATAAAAATAGCAAGAGACCATGACCCTCAATTTCCACTCCATCAGGTTCAGAGATAGGTCTCTGACACAGAATTCACAATGCAAAATATTTCATTAGATAGTACCCAAAATATTTGGTTAGATAAAAGCATCTGACACAGACAGGACAGGTTTAAAATATTCCTCAGGCTGGAGCAGTACAGCTCCTAAAGTCAGGCACTGAGGCACGGCCTACATGGCAGACAGAGAACCAGGAAGAAACAGAAATTTTATGTGTTGATGTCTGAAGATGGGCATGCTGAATTGATTGTAAAAATCATGATGCCAAAGCAAGAGTAGGCAAGACAGAGAATTACACAAGAAAGATAACTCCAGGACTTCAGATATGTTTTCATTGAAGGGTCACTCAAGGAGGCTGTTTCTTGTTGCTGACCTTAAAACTTTGCATGGAACTGAAAACATGATGCCAAGAGCATCATAAGTTCAGGGAGACAGTATCTCAGGATGCTGACAGGCATGTCATTCCCCTCACTTGCATTGTTTGGTTTTGGGTTTTTTTCCTAAATCAAGGCTTGAAAGAAATGTTGCCTATCATAAACTGAACCCTAGGAAACCCTTCATCCATTTATTAATAGGCACTTATTTAAGAGAAGTAGCATGAGGCATTAGTTACATATTTTCATCCTGAACTTTCAAAAGTCTTGACAGTTTAACCTTGAATGGATATTCTAAAATGTATGTTCAGCTTCTCCTTAGAAATTTTACTGGCCATGACATAAGCTTCAGTATTACAACCGGTCTGCCGTAATTAGGAAAGAGATATCAAAATTCTAAGACAGGAACACCTGAGGTAGCATATTAAATATTTATTCAGAGCAACACATTAAGCACAATAATGTAGACAGTGAGTTATTCTAATTAGATGTCCACAATAACCAGCTTTTCAAATCTGAACATTAAGCACTTCATGTGGCACAAAGAATACATTTATGAAGAAAATAAGGGGGGTTTTCTTTCAGGGAAAGATTGAAAAAATTAATTTTCCCCTATTTCCCTTGGTAAACAATCCAATTTAGCTGAGATCAAGGCACAGCAGCTTGCCAATTTGGGATAGTAAACCTTGTTCATGTGCCATGACATGTTGCTTTTCATTTTGGTAAGTGCTAAGCAATTGATAAGTATCAGCCATTAGAGTTCACCTTCTTCTATCAAGTTACTTTACATTCTAGATACACAGAAGCTACTTCTACCTCCTACAGTATTACTCATGACAACAAATACGTTCTGATTTTTTTTTTTTTTCATATTCAGGCACTTATGGTTCTTATTACCTTCTGTAGATCTACAAAGTTTCTCTGTACCCAGAGAAGATAAAAAGATGAAGTTTTTAAGAGAACTCAAAACCAGTAAAGAAAAGTCTGACAGCTCATTTTCAGGGCATCTCCATATAAACTACTCTGTGCAGTGCCCTTTAATGTGGGTACATCTTTAGTGTTGTAAGTCTTTATTTTCAAGAGAAAATTGCCTTGTGCAGTTTGCATCTTTATCCAATATGTTCAATCTTAATGATAAAATGATTTAATTTTTTTTTTTTTTTACTTTTCTAGTTAAAGGACATAGAAGAGTTTAATTAATTTTCAATATATTTGTTCCTTCAGAATTTTTCAAAGAAAGACAGAGTATTTTTGAAGTGCTCATCACAAATTATGTATTGTACAAGAAAAAATATCATCATTCCTCACTTCCCCCAGTGCACACACAAACTAACCCTAAATTGTGGATTGTGTTCTCATGAGAAATTATAGGGGTTTTTTAATGATACAAGTATAGCACAACGCATGACAGAAGAAGTGGACACTGGCTACGTGCACTTTACTGAGGCCGCAAACATCCAACCAACCCTTCAGGACGTTGTTTCTGCTGCCAAGGAACTCAGCATAGCCTGAGTTCCTCATGGAATGTGAGCTTATTGCGGCTCAACATGACTGGATAGTTACTTTTACTTGTGGAAAGGCCTGACTTCCTTTTAAAGCTAAGATTGCAATTCACATACACACATCCACAAAATATTCTTACAATAGTCCCATTTCTTATTTAAAAAAAATAAAAGAGGAAAATATTAAATTGAGATTTTTTCCCCCATTATTTTCCCCATTTTCTCATAGAATGGTACTTACCTTATCATCACATATTAATTTTGTGCATCTTTTGTATGTTCCATGGTAGTTTTTCTCATGCATGCACATTTAGAAAAATAACTAAATTGTAACATATGCAACTTTATAGTATTTTTTTATTGCATAACAAGCAGAAAAGCTTTCTTTTTTTTCCTATTGCCCTTTAAGATCCCACTCTGCTTTCCCAGAAATACGAGCCCTTGTGTCAGCATCCAAGGGAGGAAAAGTAATAACCAACTGGGACAGAGACATTCTTTCATTCAACACTACAGATCTACATTAATCTGGCTTTAATTTGCTTATTGTTCAGTTTGAGCACTGGGGATGAAGAGCCTCAATTTTTCTCGTAAGGAATTCCAAATACGGTCAAAAGTTAAATGGAAAAAGAAACAAAGAATGTAGGTCATGGAAATTCTTAACTGACAATTTTCTGTCATCTGTGAAAGCAAAATATATCATAGAACCACTGCATAAATACATTGATTATTTTGTGCTTCATTTGCTTCTTCTGTCCTCCTTTATCCTTAAATTAGAAGCTGGATGCTAAAAATTTCATTGGAAACTTAAGGACTAGACTTTGCAGTGTGAGGAAGTTTCTGAATAAGACATCAAGTTTTTAGCCATCAGAGGATAATTTATTGATACTTGTCAAAAGGAAGCATCAGTCTAACAGAAATCAAGACAAAAGGAATGCCTGATGAATTTCCTTTGAAGTGCCTTTTATAAAAGTCCTTGGTAATACATATTGATGAACTCCAAATTGTCTTGCCTGAAGGGAAAAGAAAGTAGACTGCTTTACACTGTCTTATAAATATTCATCAAAAGAACAAGACTTATGTTTCCAGGCGTGAGGTGAATGATTACGGTTGTATGATTGCCTTGGAATCTAGATAATTAGTAAAACAGTCTATGACAGTAGGAGAATTTTAAACTGGGTATCTTGCCATCAGTCCTTTTGGATTTAAAGACAGTGCCTGCTATTTGGAAAGGAAGCAAATTTAGAGCTTGATGGATAGATATAATTAAGCTCTCCATTAGTTTCATCTACTGTTTGTTTGCCTGTTTGTTTAGCCAAAAATTAAAGGCAAAGTTGTGAAGCATGTGTGTATTCTGACTGGAATGAAACTACAGCATCTGCACTGTGGATGTTTTACTGGATCAAGCTAGTGGAAAGGGCTCTTTAATTAAGACAGGAAAATGCAAGGAAAAAAAGAGACTGGTGAGGTTGATGTTTGAGTAGGTCTTTTGCAGAAATCTGCAGACTAATGTCTTATTCATTTAACTCAGCTCAATCTTGATTGTTTCAAAGCATAACAGAAAGTCAACAATTTACCTTTCATGATTATTTAGTTCATGTGATAAGTATATGAATTGTGTGGGAAAGATTTAATGACAGCCATTTGAGAAAAAAATATGCTTGTGCTCAGTGATCTGTGAATTTTTATCTGTTTCTCAAACTGTCTGCAGCTTTCTATTGACCCTTGTAACAGGCAGCTTGCCTTCTCCCAAAAAAATGACATACTCAGGAAACATTATCCTGTACAGTGTTTAGCACTTAAATGCAATTAGGCAAATATAATATCCTCTTTGAAGGGAAATAGTTGCTCAGTTTAAGTAACTGAAACTAATTATCTCTGTTGAATGAAGGACACATTCTATGAGTGTTTGAGTGGTGTGCTGTTTCTCAGAAGCTGGAGAGGGCAGATAGATTGTATTTCTGGGTGGAGAGCTGTAGGAGACTCTTACAGGAGATTTATACCAATTTATAGCCATATTTACATGCAGAGTCCTATGAAGCAAGCCAAAATGAGGTGGCAGTCAGCCCAGAGCATAGAAATTAGCTTGTAAATAGCATTTTCCAAGAAGCAATTTATTATGGAATAAATGGTGTAAATGCTTAAAGTATTGGCATTCAAAAAATATTTTATTACCATGAAAATTGACTTGACCAGAAAGATTTAGAAGGACTTAAAGTAATCATGTTAGAGGGAGTTGAGCTAAATACCTAAGTGATGATGATGATGATGATGATGATGATGGTGGTGGCATTACCTTTGCACAGAAATTTTTGTAGATATATTTTCTTTGCAGGATAGATTATTAACTATCTTTTTTTTTATTTTGTGCTGTTTTATTTAATATGTTATATGATTCATACTTCTTATCTAATGGAAAATAAAGACTGGGCACACTCAAAAATTAAAGAGTTGAAAATATCTAAACCTGACTTAGAGAAGTTCAAGAATTGAGTTGGCAATGAAACAAGCCATAGCAACCTTGAAATAGTGGAGAAACATTGAGGAAATGGATTTTTTCCCCTTTTCTTCACAGAATATTTTTGGAGATTTCCATAAACATTAAAATAACATCATCATTGTAACAACTTTACAACTGTCTGTGTGGGAACAGCTCTGTGTTTAAATAGGGGAGGCTGAAAGATGCACAGAGCAGAGAAAAGAGCAGCAGTAAAACATGCCTAAAACCTTGCACTATCTGTAGCTTTTACCTGAATCTCTGTAATGTCAAACAATGAATTATTGCACTCTAAGGAAAGGAAGAAGAGATACACAGTGACACTAGAGATGGTGCAAATGATGCTCAAAGTTTGCTTATTTATGCATTAAAGCTTGATATCAGAGCATACACAGTACAGCCAAACAGCAGCAGAGACAGATGTCTGTAATTAATCAAATGACTACTATACCTTTAAGCTAATGCAAAAAAAGCAAGGTGCTGAACTGAGATGTCTTGACTGTCAAAAATTGTTCACTGAAACAATGAAGTATCTAATTCACATTGTCTTTGCAAGATATCTTGCTAAGGGGACAGGTAGTCAAATTTTCTCTCCTCTCTAATTCTACCAGGCAACCACTTATTTTTAAGGCCACTTGTCACTAGCTGGACTCCTCTGTTCTCTCTTCTACAGCTGATTATTTCCAGATGACTGTTTCTGTTAAATAGTCAACAGTTGGTAAGAGTTACTACATTGTGATTCCCGCAAGGACCCTGCTTCCACTGCATGAAAAATATTGATCTGAGGAGATAATCACAGGAGTTTGAATGGCTTTGCCTGTTTTGGATTCTTAGCTGTTTGTTTTTAAAAACACAAATCAAATATTTGTTGCACTGCAATTGCACTATGTTCTAACCCTTTTTCACAACCACAATAATATAGTTCTATTGCATTTTCCTTCCTACTTGTATGTTTCAGTCATTCTGCAATGTTCATGGACAGAGTGTGAACAAAATCATAATGGTCAAGGACTGTGGAATGCCCCATTTTGAGCTGGGCACAGCACAAATGCATACCTAGGGTACATTCAAGTAGACTTTCAAGTCTCTTGACTTTTTTTCTTGTTTCAGAGGGGGAATGATTTCTCTGTCTTTCTAAACAAGGCCTTCTTTTAATGTATAATATGTTCAGAATTTGTCTTTTTAACAGCACTGTCGCTGTTTCGTCATATCCATTTCCTCACAGTTGAGTCATAGGGCTTCTCTTGCCTTTTTGAGTCCAGTTTTGGAGAATCCTGTTATACAAGGATTCCTCTTTGCTGGAAAATCTATGCTACTATTTTATGGTTGTTATAATTTTTGTTTGAGTCGTTCTCCACTTCACAACTCCACCTTCTAATTTCATATTGCATACTGATATTCATGTATCCATGTGTTTCCCAAACCTTTCTTAGCTATCGTCTTTGGCCTTAGTAGCTGCCAGATTGGTTTTACCAATGCTTCTTTTATTTTAAACGCATTGAGTGAAACAAGCTCTCAAATCTGATACCCTTATTGCTTTCTCACCTTACGGCAGCAGTTTTGTGTTTGGATGGTAGAGTCTCAAACACTGCTTGGTCAGACACTGCTTGGTCACAGACTTCAGTATGCAGAGTTAGATATGCCCCATTCAGTTTCCTCATAAGCTTTGTAGAATTTTATCTTTTAATGATATCGCATTTTTCCCAAACTATGTAAAAGTGGAAACATCTATAAACTGCTGATTTTTGGCCTCATGATTTCTATAAGGAAGTAATTTAATTATTTTCTGAATTTTCTTGCATTCTTCAACTGTCTTTTCTGTTTCTCAGACAATTTCTAAATAATCTGGAGAAAACACAGGAAGAAAGGTTTATATTATTTTTGGGATAACATTTAAGGAATTTAGAGTTTGTAAGCTCCAGAATGGATTTTTTTTTTTTTTCTTCCTGAAAAATAAAAATTGTTGTTGGAACAGACCAATGGTGAAACCTATACTGACCTGGAAAAATGTTTATCTTCCCATGATTTTTTCATTTTCTCCTTCTGGGGCTATGCTCAAGCATTCACTAAAACAAGGCTGGAGAATAACTGCCAATATATTAGAAAAATGAAATATTGGAATATTTAATTGGGCTATTTAAGGCGTGAAAATATCTCATGCCAATTTTTATCCAGTTCACATTTCAATTTGTAAGAAAAAAAAAAAAAAAAGTGAGAATGGAATTTCTAGCTGTCTACTACAACCAAGATAATTAGAATACAAAAGAGCCCAAATATTTAACATATTTCCAGTGAAGATGATAGGAAGAAAGAAGTGGCAAAATATTTACAAAGTTATAGATTTGGGGATTTATCCATGAAAAAATGCAAATTTAAGCAAAGTTTATTTATTCAGGGGGCATGTAAAGCAGATAGAGACAATGATTTTTTTAAAAAAATATGTAAAAAGAAAGGTTATACCTGGTTAGAAATAATTGCCATGCTGTAGAGAATCCCTAAATCTGTTGCTCATCTGTGACAGACATATTTTGTGACTTGGATGTCCTTTCCCCTTCCTCCCAAACCATCTTTGCTCATTTAGATAATTTGTAAATGTTTATTCTATGCTTCTGTTTGTGTACCTACTAACAGAATATCTACAGCAACCAAAGCCATCCACACATTTGGATGTCTTTCACATGAAAACGTATTTTGTGAAAGAACAAAATCAGATGTTGGTGACCCTTTAAATGCTCCATATTAAAAGTTCAGTAGCTATGAAAGAGATTTCTGAAGACTGAGAAGTGACAAATATAAGTAAATTAGTAGAAGACAGATGCTGAAGTGTGTCACATAGTTTAACATGAACTTTGTGGAAAAGGTCTTGATGGAGGTTAGTAGAAGAGTACCAGCTTTATAGTTCATTCAAGATGTCCAAAACCGATTCAGTCAAGGAAGGTCTTGTTTAAATAACCTGTTAGAACTCTTTGAAAATA
The DNA here is from genome assembly GCA_013399915.1 of Illadopsis cleaveri. NCBI lineage: Eukaryota > Metazoa > Chordata > Aves > Passeriformes > Timaliidae > Illadopsis > Illadopsis cleaveri. The sequence goes on from VXBB01022792.1 coordinate 636,845, forward strand.
GCACTGATGTGACAGATAAGTAAAACTTTTCAGATACATTATGCTTGGATTTTTGAGAATTATTTGAAAAAGTACCACATGAGAGATTACTGAGTAGGTAGAGAACCACGGATATGATAAGGTGCTAGATATAAAATGGGATAGACAGAAAGAGACAAAATTTAGCCATGTATGGAAACATTAATTTTGAGAGGAATAATGAGCAGAGGACACAGGGCTCAGTTTTGAGACCACACTTAATTATGCACTACAGATTACTGGAATGAGGATACTGAAAACAAGCCCTCTAAGGATCTGATCCAAAGACCATTGAAGTTAATGCCTTTGGATCAGAAATCAAGCCTAAACACCAGTCTACCAATCCATAGCTGTACTCACAGTTTGGAAAGAAAAAAACAAAGTCAGAAGATTTGCATTCAATTAAATATTTGGACCAAGTAATGAGGGGGAAAAAAAAATGGTCTGCAAAGTTTGCCATTCCATAGGTTTGAATGGAATCAAATCCCAATCCCAGGCAAATGTGTGATCATTAGATTTGTTTCACTTTGGCTGTACCTCCACAGAAGGACAGATATAAAAATTGCCCAAAATATTTACCATTACATATATTTGAGATTATTTTTCTACACTGAAACTGTTATCCCGTGAGACTCATAACAAACTATAATTTTATCAGGTAAGTTATGGAACAAATTATGGCAGAAATAAACAGAAAGACATTCTGACCTTATAATTAGTTTGAATGCAAATATAGTCTAGACCATTTATTGAATTGTGACTGATTTGTAAAGTTTTCATTCAAAATTTGAAAGAAGAGAGGACTTCTAACTCACTAATGGTTTCCTGACTGTCTTTATGAAGGAAAAATTTTCAGGTGTATTAGAATGCTATTACAATAGTGAAAATGTAGTCCCATTGCTGTTTATAAGAATAGGCACATGTGGTACCATTATCAGCAGTTACATACCAAAAGCTACACATTCTCTTCTGTAATTCAAACTAATTATGAGGTTAGAATGACTTTCTGTTTAATGCTGCCATTTTGAGTGCCAGGCTGTTACATGGTTAGGTCAGGACTACAGCTGTCTTGAGCACCAAAATGTTGAAAGAGAGAATCCAAAAGCTGATCAACACAAAATAGATATAGAAGACAGTAAGGGTAATAGTAGAATATTTTTGAGAAAATGAAAGTTTTCTGTGGATTTTCAGGTTCATATAACAGCCACTATCACAGCAAAAGAGGTGGGCCAGCACAGTTGAAATAGAAATGATTTTTTCAGGGAAAAGGGGTTGTCTGAATTATGAAAAACTGTGAGAATCCTTTCTAGAAATTTCATCACAGCCGGGAAAAGGGATCACAGACAACTTGCTTCAGAAAGTGACTCAATGAAATGACAACCATATGTAATGCAGACTCACTACCACTGATTACCATGATCAGAAACTGCTGGTGGTGTTTGTTGCAGAGGTGATGAGTAATGCAAGGTTTCTCATATCTTAAAGACCTGCTAACTTCCTATAGGTGCAGGTTTTCTTGCCTTTTTTTTTTTTTTTCTTCCTGAAAATAAGTTGTATAAGTGGGTTCAAAGCATTTTTTTTTTTCCCACAGAAGCCACATGGCTTTTTTTCTGAAGCAATAGATGAGAAAAATTCACCAGGAAGATTGCTTTTCCTAACAATAGCTTAATCAAGTCTAAGAATCTAAAATATGAAAATCAAGCTGGTGTGATGGTATTTTCTGAATTTCTTTTCAACATTCTCAAAAGTCCAGGGACCATAATGATAAGTGGAAATGCACGTTTCTGGTCTAAAGTCCAAAGAAAGAAGAAATATTCCCAAATGTGCAAGAAGAACATTATCAACTAATTACATAAGCCTCTGTGTGAAAATGCAGGCTCATTGCTGCACTCACAAAATAATTCAGCCCAGAATATTTGATGGAAGTGTGAGGAATACTTATCAGAAAAGAGGTCACATCTTCTAAGCTCTCTTTCCAATGTTGAGTTTGACCTGGGAAAGCCACTTGTGCATGTTTCTTGTTCAGGCATTTGTTGGAGAAGCCAATTTTTACTCATAATCCATAGAGTTGCCAGGATACACTCCTAATAAAGAGAAATGAAAAGTTGCAAGATACATCAGAATGCACCAGGCTCTGTCCTTGGCTGTATGATACCAAAGATCTGTATATAACTATAACAGGTTCCTCCTCAGATTCTCAATACATTTTTGTCAGGGAGAAATAGCAACAATTTAAAGCTTGTTGTACTCCTTCAGAGGCTAAACAAGTGAATTTCTGTATAATACATTGAAGAGAAATAAACCAATTAACCACTCTCATTGTAGGAAAATGTACAACAAATGTCAAGATGTTGCAATAAGCATAAGAGCTGCTTATGGCTTCTTCCACAGGTGATGTGTAGATAAAGAATTTTTGTGGCAGTGTTGCTTCTAGTCCCTCATATGACTGAAAACACATGTACTCTACCGAGCTGACTGAGAATGTTTTTGTATTTCTCTCTCCCATTTCTTTTAAATGAACTGATCCTTATCTGTTACCCAGACTGTGATTCAAATATTGGTTTCACAGGTAATTTAACTGGTACTAGTAGTTGCTGAGGGTTAGGTTAGAAATGATGGATTTCTAACCTAAATGATGGCTGCTGATACTAATTGTCTCCTAGATAATGGCTCAGGTTTTCTTCAGTGTCATAGCATTAAATACAAAGCTATGCAGTACCAGGATATTAAACATTGTAGATGAGCTCAGTTAAGAACTGGTATCAAAGTAAATACAGATTTACAATTACAAAGTCAATATTGACACAAATTTTAGTTTGACAACAGATGTCTTAGAAAATTTGCTTGATTCCTACTTTGTGGAAAGGTTTCTTCCAGCTAGCAGGCAGACCATATACAAACTTCAATGTAGTACATTCCTTGTATTCCATCATCATAGAATTAGGACAGAACTTAAATTGACTGGTGAGGGTTTTTTTTTTTGAAACTGGAACAAAAAACGAATAATTCAATCACGAGGAAGTTTCTACATCTAGTTGGCTGATCTGATAAAGTCTCTACTGACATAATATCCTTTTTGCAGCCTTCCAGTACCTAAAGGGGGCATACAAGCAAGGTGGAGAGGGACTTTTTTGGAAGGACATATAGTGATAGGACAGGAGGGAAGAGATTTAAACTGAGAGAGTAGGTTTAGATTAGATAATAAAAAGAAATTCTTTACTGTGAGTGTATTGAGGCGCTGGAAGAGGTTGCCTAGAGAAGTTGTGGATGTCCCATCCTTGGAAATCTTCAAGACCAGTCTGAACGGGGCTTTGAGCAAGGTGGTCTAATGGAAGATGTCCCTGCCTATGGCAGGGAGGTTGGAGTAAGATGATCTTCAAGGACCACTCCAACCCAAGTCATTTTGTGATTCTATGACTGAGGAGATGAGCTGTCTCCAATAGACAGGTTTTGAGAATGAGCTGTTTGTTGAACAGCTTTCAAAAATCTGTGTCTGTAGTAGATTGGGAGTGTTACTTCTCTGTTTAACATGGCAGAACAGATTTCAGCAGATTAAGCAACAAGTTTTCATTAATTTTATTCTTCTAAATAGATGAAAAGAGAATCTTCTATCTTAGAACAAACTAGTCCCAGGAATTAAATAAATTAAATAATCTGCTATGCTTAGATAGGTTAAATCGAAAGAGAGGGAGAGACGGATGGAATAGGTAGTCTGGCAGGCAGACAGAAAGATAGAAATAGGAAAAAAAGAGGAAAGTTAATGAGAGAGGAAAAAAAGAACTAAAAACCAAATAGCAAATTAAAACACAGAAGAAAGAGAAAGAGACACTAGAGGTGCTGCTTCAGAATCATTGACAGTAAAGGGACATTAATGGTGACTTTAATTAATTAATTAATAATTAATGGTGACTTGGTCCACCTATGTTTGGAAGGACTGCAGAGCTTCCAACATAGAACTTAAATTTTAAATGAACCTTTTTTCACTTGTTTTAAGCCAAGAATAGAGGCTCAATGGAAGATCAGTCACTGAAGAATCATTTAGGATATTTTAGGTGGTTTTTTTAATAAAATATATTTTAAGAATAAAATTCTTGACTTAAGTAACAGTTTAATAAAGTCAATAAAACAGCTTTCTGTGTATGGTGAAAAATTCTATGACATAGTTTTAGTTTTACATTTTAGTAACTTTGCTGGAATAATTCGAATTAGGTACTATGGATTAGTATATCAAACCATCAGAATATATTTTTTTACATATTATGAGATGGCAGAAATGCAGGTGTTGGTTTGAATCACTGAAATTGATTTTAGTCATTTTGTATAGTTTGTAGAAATAGTAGATGAACTGCATATGAAATAATTATGTCAGGAAGATGGTCTTCAGAGTGGTTGTGCAAAATGCCTGTTGTAACATTTTTTTTAATGTATTTTGAATGTGAGTATATATTTTTATATTTCTTATGGGAAAAGAAAAAGGAGAAAAAGAAGACAATATCCTGCATGGTCTAGATCAACTTTTTATTTTAAAATAAAAAGAATCTATACATCACTGCTGTCTGAATACACAGTTCTATTATAAAAATGTACTGGATATTAAAAAATGCAAATATTATCCTTCAACCATGTAATGTTGATTTTTTAAAAATACACAGTAAATGCAATGTGATTGCAAATGTTATGCAGAAATATCTTAAAAACCACTTTTGATGGTATACAATCAAAATTCAAAATCCATTTTTCCCTACTTCTGCTTATCCTGGTATACTTTTTTACCTCCCTCATTCTTAACCCTTGCCTTCCAAGAGAAATAATTGTACTTCTATGTCATTAATGGAAATATGATATTACTACATCTCAAACCCTCTCTTCTTTTTCAAGGGATGCATAATTCAGGATCTCAATGGGAAACAGTGCCTTAAAATTTCAGGAGACATTAAAACAACCAGGTATGGAAATATTTATTGATTTAATTTTTGATATTGTTCTTGAGATAAAGAAGTAAAACTGCTCAGATTGATAGTTCTTCAGTTCTTTCTTTACTTCAAATTAGATCCTACACCTCTGTGAGGAGAGTCCCCTGTGACACACATTGGTGGGCATCTGATGTGACACTCTCTTCATTCTTTCTTATGGAATCTAATCACAGGGTTGATATATGAAGTGTAAATTGTTAATTCCTGCAGCAAACATGTTCTGACTTGTTTTCTCATATCTCCTATGGACACAAAATATCACTGGGCATGTTGATTACTTTGAATGACTGTCACTTGCCTACTGAGACTTGCACCATTAACCCCTCACGTGGCTAAAACTTTAATTGCTCATTTCCTCATTGATAGATTCACACAGAAGCATTGATGATTTTGATCTTAGACTGGGAGGTAAATCATACAAGTATAACCCACCTCCCCAACCTCAATATATATATGACAAGGATACTTCAGAAACTTTTCACTGTAAAGTGCAAAATAGAAATTCATACAGCACGTGGAATTTTAGTGCTTTTGAATCTTCTAAGTTAAGCAAATATTACCTAATTTAACTCAATTTAGTGAAGACTCTAGACCAGAATATACTTGTTTGCATGCATATAATATGATGAGCATCCACTATTTAAAGACAAAAATATAGGAAGAATACAGATGTGTTTAAAAGACAAAATCAAATCTGTGTGGTGTGAGTTGAAAGTTGATTGTATAAGAGGAAGTCTGTTTGCAGGACATTGAGCTTGCATGAGTCTGCGTGGTTTTTAAATCTCATAAATTAAAAAACTTTGGTAATCTTACCAGTGCTGCATATCGATTTTTATGAGCTGGCAAAATGTTCTTGGGCTTCTTCTATGGTAGTACAAACAAAGCTATTTTATTCCAAGCCTTTAAGGGGTTTTGGAAGAAAAATTCAGCTGCCACTCATCATCAGCAATACATTTATCATACATTTGTAAAAAAAAGATAGTCTTACCTGTTTCCTGTAACTAGTTACAATGTAGATTTATTGGAGAAAATTTTCATCCTTTTTTTTTATTTTGCCATGTTACAGAATTCACCAAACATGCAAAAGACAAAACAAAACTAGCATGCCTATCAATACATTTCACATTCTTTCCTAGTAAGCCTAACTAAAAAATTCTTAGACGCACTAAATTCTGGCTTTGTATTTAAGAACAGGACTTTATTTCTAATTTTTTGTCATATGAAAGAGGAGGCAGAAGCAATAGCCAGGATTTTTTTCTGAGTTTAGAGCTAATGCAGCAATATTTTCTTCTCATTCTTTCCAAAGTTTGAATAAACTGACTTTCATATAAATTTCTTATTTTAAACTCACACCACACTTTTTTTCCTCCTACTTGTTTTAAAAAATTCAACAAGTAGGTTTATTTGAAGAACACTTTTATTTCTGTTGTTGATATTTATCCAAAACAAATGTTACCAAACAAATGCTTACAATGTTTGAGACATTGTGCAGCTGAAATGCAAATGAGTGGAACCAAATATTCCACGTCTGCTGCTTTTATCCTGTCAACACGTTTTCATGATTGTTTTAAGGTGTCCTCTTTGGACTTCTAGAAAGCTCTTTAAATGACAAGATGATGTTGGAAGAAGGAATAACACAAGTTTATAATGAACCCCCAGAAGGGAATGCAAATTAGTCTACATTGTGAAATAGAGGACTTTATTAAAAAGCTGTGTCATCAACATCATTTTAGATCTTATTTCTGTCATATTTTTCTCAGTTTCTTAGCATTTTTATGTCTTCCACTTGGGATGCCTGAACCTGAACTGCGCTCCTTGGCCTGGTGACAATAATCTGATGCAATTAACTATCTTTCTTTCATGCGCTGCTCCTTTTTTTAATTTGAGATTATTGGGTTATATCACTGTTATCTGGCTTTCATATAAATCAGGATGCTGTGACCTATAGACAACAGCTAGGATTAGTAAAAAGCAATACAGAATTAAGTTTTGACACATTCTTGTGTCTCTTCAAAGAAGGCAGACAATTCTTAGCAAACTATACAGTCACATCAACAGTTTTACATTTTAAGAGGAGAATTTATACAGATTTTTTGACAATTTTGATGAAATTATGGATAGTAAGAATAACATTTTTTATGTCGATGAATCCCTAAAATACACATTAGATAAGAAGTGAATAGTATGGCTGCTCATTTATTCTCTTCATGTACTCCTTTCCTGACTTCCAGCGCCTCTGTTGGTTTACTATATACTTCCACAACCTAGAAATTGGACTCCATATTCCATATTCCCCCTTCAAATGTTATGAGGTAGAGAGTAGGAAAAATTGACTGATACCTCTCAATGTTGCTAAGTGATGTGTTCTGTATCCTAGGGGAATTTGACCTCTTCTTCTTCCATATCAATTTACTGGTACTGACAGGAAATTGAGCACAACTTTTCTCATTATACCCTATAACTTTTAGGAGAATATACTGAGCTGGTAGGCCATAAAGCCTAAATCTGTGTCTATCCTACCTGTTGTCTACTTTAAAAGAATTACTTTGTTCTTCCCCACAACATTCATGTTACAGAAGAAAGAAAAAATTCTTACATTTTCTTTGGAATACATTAACTGAGGTTACACAAGGCTACATCTGGGAAGACAACCTAGTTTAGTGCAAAGCTCCAAGTATTGCTCAGCCACTCTGCCTGTCAGAATTAATGTCCTAAACTGATGTCTGTTGCTGTCTCATCTGCTATGATCAGACAATGCCATTCCCCTCTCATAAACTTTATTCTGTGCCACTCAGGCAAAAAGAGTGTTCTAAACCTCTGGCAAAGCACATGTTATGCTGCTGGATAATACAGCCCTTTAGTTTGTGTAATGAACCTTTAGCATGTCCAAGGAGTATTCTTTGCAATCCTATTAACATGCATTTTTTGTGCTTTCTTCTCCTTCCCAACCACATCTTCCAGCAAGTTACTTGTCTCATTTAGAGAAACAATTACAAAGTTAAACTCGCTGTTTAAAACAAAAGTGTGTCATCTCTGTCATAACATCATACAAAACACCAGTATAGGTCTTCTGCCACATTTCTCTTGGTAACAATAGACAAAGTCATTAAAAATTAGAGCTGTCTGAGAAATTATTCAGATGCATGGTGTGGCAGAGTGGCAGAACATAGGACGTGAAAGACAGAAGCATTCCTGCAAGACCAAGAACAACCTCCTGCTTCAGACATGTATATTTCTGCCTTGATGAGTACAAGTTAGTATTCAATAAGTTCAAGGACAACACTATAGTGGATGGCAGTGTAAATCTACTGGAAGGCAGGAAAACTCTGGAGACAGATCTGCACAGACTGGTTTGATGGGATAAGGGCAACAGCATGGAGTTCAATAAGGTGAAGTGCTGGGTCCCACACTTTGGTCACAAGGACCTCCTGCAGGACTACAGTCTGGAGGAAGAGTGGCTGCAGAGCTGCCTGGTGGAAAAGGACCTGGAGATGCTGGTTGACATCTGGCTGAACATGAGCCAGTCTGTGCCCAGGTGGTCAAGAAGGCCAGTGACATCCTGGGCTGGATCAAGGATAGTGTGGGCAGCAGGACCAGGGCAGGGATTGTTCTCCTGTTCTCAGCACTGGTGAGGCTGCATCCTGAGTCCTGCGTTCAGTTCTGTGTCCCTCAGTACAAGAAGTATATTGAGGTGCTGGAGCATGTCCAGAGAAGAGCAATGGAACCAGTGAAGTGTTTCAAGCACAAATCCTGTGAGGAGCAGCTGAGGGAGCTGTGAGCTGGAAGAAAAGGAGGATCTGGAGAGACCTTACCATAGTTGAGAGTGGCACATGATGTGATTCCTGGGGGTTGTGCTGTGAAGGGCCAGGTGTTGGACTCAATGATCCTTGTGGAGGCCTTTCAACTTGGCATGATCTATGATTCTGTGGTTATGTGATTCTGTGGTTCATAACATTTGCAGTTTTCTTGTAAAATGCACATGAAAGAATGCACCATTAAAACCGAGATATTGTGTTAGTGCCATCCTAACACTTTCAGTGTTGTACTTCATTGTATTCTATGTCTTTTTATGTATAAATTCTAGGGAAGGACAGATTTTAACTCTGTTCTCACCAGTGGTGTTGCATAGTGCATCTCTGTCCATCATTTCAGAAGAAAACATCATACACAGAGCTTAGATACCCTATGGCCATGACAAAGTCCATAAAAGAAATCTGAAGCAGAATGACATCTTGAAACTAGACTTTCCAAAATCAAGGCTGTAATCCCACTTGTCAAGTCTTCTTGATTCCAGAAGTGTCAGAGTAGAGCTAGCTGTCCTTTAACATTTTGACGGTTTCATAAAATCATAGTGCAGATTCTGGCTCAAGGAGAACATACAATATGTGTGAGGATGAGAAAAACGATGTTCACTATTTAGCTACCATGAATATGAGGAAGCAATAGAACAAGCCATTTCAATTAAGATATAAATTAAGCTAAAAGGAGAAAAGGAGCAAAACATTCAAAACTGCATGGACATAAGAGGCAGAAGAGATTACTCTCTGCATCCCAGACAAAATTGCTTACATTAAAAAAGAAATCATGGTTGGTGGGGTGAGAAGGGCTGCTATACTGACTTGGATTCTCTGCCACAGAGTATATTACAGAATTTTTGCTCTGTTTATAGCTGCTTGGAGAGGTATTCTTTAATTCAGCAATGAACCAGGGCTAGACTTTGCATGATAAATGCTATGGCAACGAATCCATGTTGTGTAGAATACCTTTGTAGATTAAAGTGCTTTGATTCATGCATTGCAGATCATACAAATGGATGATAACGTACATATAATCAGCAATTCATGTATTTGAGTCACATTCCTTTTAAACACCCACCATCAGAAATATTTATATTCATTGCCACGTGTACACATAACACATGCACTAACACGCACACATATAAGATGCCTGCAAGCATACGTAAGAATATGCAGAGGAGGAATGTGGGTTTTTGTGCCTTTCTACTAGTTTTAAAGACTGACTTCTGCTATTTTGACATATGGTAGTACAAAGATTAGGACTTTGGAATATTGCATTGGAAGAAAAAATTACATGTGGGTCTCCCTGTAAATCATTCCAGATTAAACATTTCTGCTCACTCATTCAATATATGCTTAGTCTGTTAAACTGCTTCACTAATCGAATTACAAGTTAATTTTTAAAACAGCTTTTGTAAGCAGTGAAAAGTAACTGTTGGGGCGCTGTGTGGCTGTCATATCTGACTTACTAAGGCAAAGTAAGTTTTTCATAATAAGAATAAGCAGATTTGTTTAAAATGTAACATATGAAATGAAATCTCGCACCAGCAAAGTTCCAGAATTTTCTTT
>VXBB01022792.1:647246-698794 GCA_013399915.1 Illadopsis cleaveri
TTTTTTTTAACTTCTCTCCAGAGATAGCCCAGAGGGCAGAATGAGGGAAAGAAAATGAAGGAAAAAAAATCTACAACAGAATCCCCGTTCTAGCAAATTTTTGTTCAGTTTTAGGATCATGTGTATGTATGCTTGGGGTTGGTATTATACGACTGGACAAACACATTTCTTTGTACAGCCTTGATGCCTTTCTGCGCTCAGGGTGCATTTTCTGCCTGTGTGCCTGAGTGTCCCTCCTTCAAAATCAACCTGCAGTCCAAAGAGCTGACATTGAGAGCTGGGAGGGTGGTGGGGAATTTTCAGATGCAGATGCAGGAGTGCTTGGAAGAACTGCTCCGAGGTCCAGAGGCACTTCCAAAGGATTTTGTGGCCGAGAGGAAATCAGGGTCTGGATCTTCATTTAAACAATGTGTTACTAGGAGCAGCGATGACTTGGTATCCTTGTTCATGAAGTGCAGCAACAGAAGTGTGCCAAGGCTGGATCCAATCCTGCATCAGCAACAACTCAGGAGAAGTGTGATTGCTGCAGGGCTTACTTTCAGAAATGGTGTGTTAAACTGTGTTGCTCTGTACTGCAGTGAATGAAAGCCATTTGCCTTCTCTGGACTTGGAGTTTGCAGTCCTGACTTGGAGCCCTAAAGCTTCCTCAGTATTTAGTGGAGGAGAGCCAGGCTTATTGACTGAGATTCACAACAAACAGCATATTTACTGCTGCAGCACTTAAAGGAACACCAAAAAGATAGTTGAGACTGACTTGACAGTCTCTTTGCTCTAGCATGTCTGTGCAGTTGTAAACAGATGCAATACCCCTTGTCCTCCTAAGATTATCCTTTTTCTTTGTAAAAAGCACACGTAAATGTATGGCCAAAGGAAGGAACTGATCCAGATGTAAAAAACACTTGTTTGTTTTGTGGGGTTTTTTTGTTTGTTGTTTGTTGTTTTTGTTTTTGTTTTTGTTTTTGGTTTTTTTTTGTGTTTACGTCCATAGTGCCAAGACATGGCTCTGCTTGAGCTAGCATTATAACCTTCAAGACTCAGCTCAGCAAAGAAATAAACTAATTCACCTTATATAACTTTATCCAACTGGAAGTAACACAGCTGGTCTAAGCTAATCATCTATGCTAATCATTTTCACCTTACAGTCATTGGAGGAAAAAAAAACCCTTGCAGATGGTGTTTCATCTTTTGTCTCCAATATTTCAGGAGGGCATGAACTGACAGTTGGAGGTGCATATTTCTAGTGATTGTTTTACTCAAGTTAGTCATAATAATAGTGCAAGTGTGACTACAACATATATGTTCAAAATACACATAAATTCACCCATTCTGAGCCACATATATATAGTAGATAAAAAAGGTAGGGCTGATCATTTAAATACCAAGTGGCTCAGGAGAACAAACACAGTCACTTCTGAAATGCTGCAGCGTTTCTCATGGCAATGGAAAAACTACCACAAGTGTGCTTATGTATGGAGGGGACACACTTCTGATTGCAATATAGATATGTCCTGAGAATATGACTGTACTACACACAGCAAAGCAAGATCTAGACACCTAAGATAGCTTTCAATAATCTCAGAAGGTCCAAGAAGAAAAGTTAGATTGGAGATATTGCCCACACTACTGAAGGAAGTATGACACACAAGCTTGAAGATGCCAGGGATTTAAAAGCTTTTTGCTAGCCTAGCTTCACAAATTGTGCCCTTAATTATAAGCTTTTGTGTAATACTTTCAGGTATGAAACCGATAATCCTTTGAGAAGTGCAATCCGTTCAAGAAAACACTATATAAACTGCCCACTCAGTGAGCTGGAAGATAGCAAACAAATGAACAACAAATAGAAGCAGGAAAATATTTATTTTATCACTTAAGCAAGTGTTTACTCAGTTAATTGTTTAGAATTTGGATATGTGTAGGATATTTTGTTGTAAGTGAGAAATTGCTCCTTAAAATAGGAGGGAAAAAATCTCAACTGGAGCTGTTTGGCTCTCACGTTGTAGAAATTCCATGAGGTAACAAAAGCAGTGGAAAAAATCAATTTGTTGTGGCTTCTACAGCTCTGTGCAAGCTTTTTCTTTTTGCTTCATTGAAACTGTCTTCAAACTGAAATAGGGGAGCCAGTTCACTACAAGTGGTCAACAGCTTTTCTGCTTGTTTATGTTATTTACCGCAGGAATACAATAAAAGTTCATGACCTACCTGACATAAATCTAGATTACTAAAATGTTACATGTGTTTTCAACTGGGAAATTTGCTGTTTGAGCTAATAATAGGTTTCTTCAGCCGAAATAAAGATGTGGACTGGAACAAATTGACTATCTGGATAAAAACCTCAGTTTTCTCCTGCTTGTGGATAGTTCAAAAGCATAATAAAATCCCAGAGAACTAATACTAAGTGTATGAGGATGGTTTGGGATTTACTTTTAGATCAAGGAATATCTGTTCATTACCATGGCCTGACAAAAACCTTGAAGTCTCTTCAGACATTTTGTTCATGCCTATTTTGAATCCTTTGAACTCCCTGTAAATCTCTTTTTCTGAGGCTGATGTCACCAGTTTAATGGTGACATTAAAAAACAGTGAAGCACAGCCTTATGTGAGAGGATGATTTGTTACATGACCCTCTATTTGCAAGCCTGTATCTAAAATAGGCAGCAAGTTTATAAACTGGTTAAAATACCTTAAAATTATTGTAGTTGAATCTTTGACAATTGTGTTCTTGATGCCATATACTTTAAATTTCAAGTTTCTTTGTAAAGAATATTAATATTAGACTGTTAAATTAAACATAGCATAATCAATGCATTGCAATCTTTAAACCTCTATACATATTTACATATTTACATGCAGTAATTAAATTCTGCTTCATATTTGTTAGTTTATTTTTCTAGGGGAGCAAGAGAACCTCACAGAAATTCATGTTAACTTTCAATGACTATATAAGAGGAATTTTTCATACAACATTGATGCAGCTTTATCAAGCCCTGCCATACTTGGATTAGCTTTAGCCTGCTACTGAGGGTGTAAGGTATCCCATGGAAATGGAGCCACGATATTCTTCTATGGAAAAAAAAATTTGAGGTTATTGTGAAAAACTCATTGTCTCTGCTTGAAATTTTAGCCCTAGATACACCAATAAATAAGAGAAGGTGAAAGATCCAGGCATCCACTCTGTGTGCTAAATGAGAAGAATTAAGCTAAATTATGAATTCTGAAAAAACAAACAAAGCAAAGAAAAGCAAAACAAAATTAAAAAACCTCCTGTCTGAGTAGTTTGATTAAAGCATTTAGCAACATTTTGGCTGCTGAGAACATATTAAACACAGCCTTTTACAAAGCTAAAAAAGAATAGCATATGAAGGAAAGCTAGACTTAAAATATTTTTAGTGATGATGAACGTATTTCCTCATTGTGAATTTTTACCTCCAGTAAACCTAGATAAAGAAAAATGTGTTTAGCCTAGGGGATTCAAGAGCACATGAAGACCTCATGCATTCCTGAACTGTATCTTGGAAATCAAATGTGTGGAGCATCTCATTGCCAGATGACACAATCAGGATCAACAATCACATCCACAAAAGTCATGTAGTATCTGTCATCTTGTAAAATGATTCCAAAAGCCTGCAATGCAAAATATTTCCAGGGAAACTTGAAAAACAAGAGAACAAGCAAGTGAGAACCATTGACCAGCCCTGGCCATTTTATCAAAGAAACAACACAGATTTTCTTTCACCTGCCCTTACAACCCAAAGCTGGATTTACTGTTTTGCATCAAAAAGCCTCTGTCCCTAGCTGGGTCTTAATTTCTTCCATAGCTCCCAAAAAAACACTTTTCCAAAATTTCATTGGTAAGATTACAAACAAAGACACCTGCAACTGTAAGAAAAGCAGTAATAATCATAGGGTCCCTTCTTAGAGAATGGCAACTCAGATAAATCTCAATATGCATCTGTGCATAACAGTTACAGTCCTTTAAAACTCATTTGACATTTTTCATCAAGAAACAAGGATAGGTCTATTAGGATCGTCATTTTTCTATGGTTTTGTCTGTTGATAAAAGATACAATGAAAAAAATCACATATCCTAAAGGAAGACGTTTTATACATTCTATACTCATAGGCTATAATTCCATCTTTACGTTCTAGTGGTTTAAAAAGTTTTTCATTGTTTAAATCTTTAAACTGTAACAATATTTCCCCGTTGCTATAAATTCTATTTAATTATTAATCCCATGAAAAACTGATAACTGCTAGTCCGCCATAATGCAATCCTTTCATCTCCAAATAATGTGGAGGAGGTAATATGCCACTCTTGAAAATCTTTCTTTAATCCTTTTTCCTTTTAAAATACAGAGCCATGAAGATTTATCACAGTTCCATAGATTTCAAAAGAAGGCTACGGCTTTGTGATGTCAATCCGTAGGACCGTAAAGATGCTACTTTGCCAGAGCTATATTGTACTTCTAAACTGGAATGAGGAAATTGATTTGCAGTAGAATATATCTTATTACCCAATTACCATATCAGGCAAGCAAAATCATTCTACTTTTTTTGTCATTTCAGTTTTCAATCGCTAAACGAGTTTCAGTAATGTAAGTTTGAGTATTTCATAGTTTTATCTTCATACACTCAAGATATAAGATCTTTTTTCCCCTGACTTCCATTGTAAATGTATTTTTCCTTACAAAATGTATTTGTATCCAGTTGTAATTGTTCACGCCAATTAACTCTTTTTTTGCAACAGAAATATTATAATCTGAAAAAAACAAGTCCCTAATGCTTTATTATACTAATTTTAACTTATCTGAGCAACATTCTTGTCACTTTTATTTCTGAATATTTCCATGACTGTCTTTTGACTGTTCCACAGTTACATGTGGAAAAAATCCAGGTAGCCTGTCTATACCCATCACATACCAATATGCTTTCAAAGGACTTTGCTATCCCCAAATCAATAATTACTGCCTTGAAATTTCACATTTACTTGCCTGCAACTAAAAGAGACCTCTTAAAAAATAACAAAATCAAAACACAGCAGAAAAAGTAACCACTCATCAATAGTAGATTGCATGTCAAACATACTTTCAAAAATGACTGAAGGAAAAAAATTAAGAGTCTGCACCTGAGGCAAGACTGCCCCTTAAGCTTAGGTGAGATGCAAGCTCCTTTCAAAGACAAGTTATTTGCCTTAAATGACTAAACTCATATAATGTCAGGTAACACAAAGACTGCTCTTTGGAATTTCCTATGTAATCCATTAAACGACAGATCGCTGTAAGAACAACAGCCGAATTATGTGGCTCTGCTGTTGATACAGACAAATTTATTGCTGTTGAGACAAAGCTTACAGAAATATTACTCCAATACCTTTGAGCTGCAGATTTCTTTTTAAAAAAAAATCAACCCACAAACATAAAAACCAGATAATGTCTCTTTTTCTTCACAGCCTGGGAAGTCTCTCCCTCTGTCCATCTCTCCCTCTCAGTGCAAGAACCGCCTTGCTCATACAGTTCCGATGCAGTGGAGCATGGCGTCATGAGATGCTTATTCCTGAATTTAAATGGAGTGTAACGATAGCCATCCTCCGTGAAAACAAGAATAAGGTCCCGATCGAGCTCAGGCCACCTTCAGTGCCATCGGAAGGTGAATTAAAAGGATTTGGCAATTCCATGGTCAGCTTCGGTGTGGATGTCCCCAGTTGCAGCGGGTGTGACCAGCTGGGCACTGCACAGGGCTCCACACAAGCACATATGCGTAGAAACACACATAGGCTCAGGCGCACGCACAACTTCCTTGCATGCTGAAGCAAACTCCTCCCACACTCTGTTCCTGGTGCACATCTAAATGGCTGTTTTATACGTATTAACCCTGTGAAACGCTGTAGGACTTTGCTATTCACCTCCCAGATAATAAACTATCCGTTTGCAAGCCTGTCACACAGTTCACAGATCAAAGAATCAAGGTGTCAACAGCCTTCTTTAGTATAGATATCACTGGTTCTTTACTGCCTAGTTATGCCTGCATAGCCCTTAGACATTTTTTGTCTTGAGGTTACTTACCCCATTCAAGTACTCTATTTTCCTTTTCACTGCATCTGTGCCACAGGCTTGCTGGCTGAAAAAATACCACAGAAAAGATTGCAGCAGTGCCACCCTTTCTCCCATTATCCAACTCACTTTCTTTCCATCCTGCCTGTCTACTTTTGTACACAGTTAGTTTTCCTGTTAAAAAAAAAAAAAAAATAAAAATGGAGAAAAAGTAAGCATAACTAAAAATTTTAGATTAGAATATAATAAGTGTAATAAGTAGATCTTTTTTTAAAAAAGAGTTTTAGAGAGGCTTGTTTTATTTTACTCTATGTTCAATAGTTTTCAGGTTATAATCACAGTTCTATGTCTTTGTGAAAAAGAGGGAGGGAGACATACGAACAGGAAAACAGGCAGCTTGGTTGGGGGTAAGATTTATACTTTAGTAAAACAAAAAGGTCCCTCAGTTTTCTGTCTGTGCTCTTGGGACTCAGTCTCCATACCTTTCTTAGAAAGGAGGCATGGTGAATAAGTTCATGTACAACTCTTTCTGCCAAGACAGTGCATGTGCCAGTAATTTATTAGCAACAGGCTACAGCTGTGATCTCCAGCTCAGGCTGGTTTGGTATTTCAGTAATTACCATAGTTTCATTAACATTTAAAGGGAATAGTCAGCTCGATATCTCTAAAAGACTATTTTGTACAGCGTGGATCCATTTTACATTTGCATTTGACATTTGATAATCTCTACACATAAGCTCTGAGCCAGAGAAATGAGATGTCACACATAGAAAAAATTAACCCAGATGTAACTTCTCAGTAAATCTGTGAAACTGTAGAATAAATGTCCAAGACTAGTAGTGTTATGAAGAACACCTATTTCCCAGCCTTACATTAATTTGAAACATGAAACATCAGTTTTATATCTTTATTTTGCACTTGTGATATTTCTGGATATTGAAAAGAAATATAAGCAGGAGGTCAGAGGAATAGTAAAATTATCAACAGGTCAGATATGTATATATACTGTCTATTTTTTTAATAAAATCAGACATGTTTATGAGATGTCAACTTTATTTTATAGCAGTCTTCATTTTAGGCTATCATTCTCCTCAGCAACTGCATTTCTACCTTGAACAGCTGAGGCAATTAACTAGACTCCATAAAGAAACATCACTGGTATCAGCATAGAAGTAACAGAAGGTAAACAGGAAACAGTAAATAAAATTCAGTGTAGACAGGTTTAAGTAGATGAACATGGGAACAAACAATCATAAATTCTGCATACCTCATGAACTTTAGAACTAGACTGTTCTACAGAAATGTTAGGTCAATGTTCAGCAGTAGTGAGAGAAAGAAAATTGTTAGGACCTACTGGGAAAGGAGTAAGGAGCAAAGCATAAAATATCATTAATTGCATAAACCTAGAGTTTTTCTGTATTCTGCACACTGAATAGTTCTGATCCCCCACAGATGAGAAATATGGAAGAAATGGAAAGAGATCAGTGGAAGGTGACCAAAGAAACCAAACTCACAAAGTTGTTTCCTGAGAGAAAGGATCTTGAGAGATGCGTGCTGCTCAGCCTATGGAGCTAGAAGAATATTGTAATAGAGTTGCTTGTAGTGATGTGACCTTGCAGACAAAGTAGGGTGACCCATTAAACAAAATGTGATACCTAATCCTTCACACACAACGTAGTTCAATTGTAAAATTTCTTGGTATAGGGTATGTAGATAAAAATCCAAGCTCCTCAGAAAACGAAACTTTTTGTGGCAACCTAACCACTCTATGTTATTCTGTGGTTGATTGTATCCATGACACTTGGAAACATGTTGTCTTTCAAACCAGCCAAGGGGAATGGCCAGTAAGAAACATATCTTACATTTTTTGTGATCCTGTCATTCCTGTCATCATAAGGCACAGCTGCACTACTGCAAGAAGCAGGGACAAACAGCATTCATATTCCCATAGAGAGCTATTGATCACCAAGGACCCCAAAGCACCCTGTCACTCCTACTGAGAACTAACTCTCCAGCAGAAAACTCTGCATACCTCACTGTGTTGCATTGGATATGAAGAATTCCCTCTTTGGGGAGGGATTTAGGTGTTCCTATGCTAACAGGAATGTATATAACCCAAGGAGCATCTGCTTTGGTCCCCACCTTCAATGGATCAAGACTGAGACCATTACTCCAATGACAGATGTCAAAATTGCAGTGATCAAGTCTTGGTGTCCTATCCATGGGTGGTGATATCTTTCCTCTCCGCTATATACTTTTTTTTTGTTCCTTCTGTTTCGTTACTTTTCTTATGAATTTTCTTTATGATTTTTTAGAGTTTTGTAGAAAAGAACCAAAATGGTCATGTACAAATTCTTTTGCAATTAAGTAGTTTTAAAATAAATCTGCCTCACATATACACACCAGCCATTCAGTGTCATTTCACTATAATTCACTCCAAGGGATTTATTAACAGGAACGTCACCTATCCTTCCTCAGAGGCAGGTTGAGATATTATGTTCTCATGAGATGAAGACTATTTTCTCTCAAGTTGAAGAAATTCCCGAGTACTGAATTTGCTGGAGGCTGACAGAAAATTCTGGAGGACCATCACTATAGTCCTTGTAGTATCTGAATATTCTTTCCTAAGGATCTATTTTTGACTACTATCACAAATAATATGGGCTCTGAGAAGATGGTTGGTTAGTCTGACAAATTTTCTGTTCTTCTGAAGTAATCTTATCAATCCCCTGAAGGAACCAGGAAGCATATTGTGTCATTACTGGCAATTCAAATGGAGTTTCCTTTTTCTTCCTATGTTTGTGTCAAGAAAATTGCTTCACACAAAGATTGCATGAAAGACAAAATAGTTAGTTTGGATTACCTGCTAAGAAATAATTTTAGAAGTTCAAACTGTGTTCTGAAAGCCTTCTCACTTGAAGCCCGGTGTAAATGTCAAGGCTAACCAATGTCAAGGTACCAACCAGATAACAGTTAGGGAAAATTGGTTTGAAACAGTGCCACATCCCACCAGATTAAGCCCTTAAAAATACAAGAAGTCAATATAAGGACTCATTTGATAGCTCAGTTTAATATGGGCTTGAATCACATTAATATCATCCTGAAAACTGGGAGGAAAGTTAAGCACCTAAATATTTCTCTGCATTATGTCCATTTAAAAAAAAAGGTGTATTTCCTGAAGGAGTCATAGCTAGTAAAGGTCAGGTGATATTTTTGCAGTCAGTGGAGCTCTGAAAATTTAGGCTAACTGACAATTTGACTTGAGCTTTTTCTTTAAAACAATTTTGACCTCAAAATTAATAAATCTTTTGTTACTGTTGTCAGATCCTAACTGAAATATTTCCATTTTCACAAAGAAACAGTCTTCTCTGTGCAATAAACAACCAATATTTACTTAAATGAAATTCTACTAGGATTTATGTCCACAAATTGTAGAATATATATTTTAGTACAAGCATCAGTCCAATATCATGAAGTCATTTAAGAAAAAAATTTATATATAAAAAAGTGAAACAAAACTGAAAATACTCTTCCAGATCTTTCTAGCAAATAGAGATGCTTAAAAACTGTAAACATCAAGATAGATTTGGGAATGAAAAAGTATTAATATAAAATTACTGATAATCTATGGGTGCTTTTTTAGTATATGCATCCCCTTGCTGAATCATTGGGCTACTCTATTAGCTGAAAATGGTGTACTGTAATTTCGTAGAGAAATAAAAGAATTCTGAACATAAAAAATCATTCTACCAGTGCAAGTTAAATTATTTTTCCATTCCTTTATGGCACTAATAGCCCTTTCTCAACATTATAGGGTCTAAAATGTAATTAATTTTTGGATTTTAAAAATTTTAATAATAGTTCATTGTCTTTGTGCAGTTGATTTGCTATTCACATAGAGTCCTTTTTAGAGGACTGTGAAAAATAGTCCTGTGTTTATCTTATGACACAAGGGCAATTGAGCTCCAATCTCATCCAGATAATTTGATCTGAGAACTAAAACGCTTTGTTGAATATATGTTGCATGGACATTAAAGTGCAGCATCAGCCTAGAAGCAAGGTATTCGCAATTTCTATGCATTTTAAACAGGTTGAGAGTCCTAGTCTTAATTCTCATTGATTGAAAAAATGAGGCAGCACAAACTATATATCTCACTGTGCTATCATAGAATGGCTTTAGTATATTTTTCTGGTGTTAAAAAAATACAATACAAAAAGTGAATGGATAAATGTGTATCATTCTACACATGTGATTAACATAGAATGGATTGGGTAATATTAGAGACTGATTTTCTGACTGAAGCACAAAATTGTAACAGATATCCTCTTGTCAGAATTTATGTACAGGACATGAGGTTTTTAAAATGTGTTAAGAAGGAGGAGACATGCAATTTTCTCTAGCAGAAATCTCTTTTTCTGTTCTCCTTCTAAAAAATACTTGGAATTCTCAACAGAAATTGAGAATTTGTTACATGATCGTCATAGCACCTAAGCCAAACACCAGACGTGTTTTCAGCTGGAACCTTAGACAGTGAGGTCTCCTGTCACTGGGGGAAGAAAGTTACCATCTTCCTTGATGAAGTTTGATGTGAGGCTTCCCCCATGACCCAAAACAGTGTATAAAGTGAAATGGTTCGTTCTCAGATGAGAGATGTTAGGTTGCTAACCATTGAACTGGAAGTGAGAAAGGCAGAGGCAGCTGCAAATGAGCTCAATACCAGCAGACTACAGGGAGTATTGGGGCCTGCCAATGTGAATGTCTCTCACCTTCTGCCTTGCTGGCAGTAGATCAAACACAGACACCAGTAGGAGTGCAGTGTGGGAGAGAAGTACATAACAAGCTATCAGTTTTGGCTGGGAAATGGCAGTCACAGTCATGTGTACATGTGTGTGTTTGTTTGTGACAAGTTCCAATGCAGCCCACCTGCCAGGGGACGGGCACTTGGATTTTTGTTGTGCCCCTTTGTTCCATTGTGGGAAACTCAGATATTAACCTAAGTCTTTTAAGTTGTAACAGAGATCTTGTGTGGGCAATTAAATCTAAAATGGTCACATAATCCCAGTAATCCATTTAAAGTGTACTTAGACCTTTAGCCTGGCTCACCTCACCAGTCTGATCACACTGTGACTGAGGAGGTTTTTGAAATCTCAGATGAGGAAACTGGTAGCATCATCTGAGGGCATAAGTTGTGGGACTGGTCCTGTAGATACAGTTGGCTTGACTTGGAGCTGCACACACGGTCTAGACAAAAAATTTAGTTTCTCTTAAATATAAATAAATATATTAAGCAAATTCAGAGGTCAATCCACAGCAGAGCATCTCATCTCATTTGATAAATCTTAGATGAGACCCACCACTGCACTGATGCTGCTGAACAAAATCATTACAAGAATTCCATTAAAACATAATAAAGCGCAAGTCCTTTGAAAATATAATATGATCATTTTTAGAATAACAACAACAAATTAGGCTTTCATTCTGGAGAGCTATGGTAAATATTCTTCTTTGTTTTCCTCCTTTGGAAAACAACTCCTTTGGAGTTGAAATATTTTAAAATTTCTTGTCAGTAGCAAAATTGTGTCGCTTAAAACTTTTAAAAGACCTTTCTGAAAACTAATCTAAGACTTTCTGAAATTGCTTTAATATTCCAGTTCAAAATGCAATTCATTTATCTTCTGCTACATTGAAAAGAAATGGAAACTAAAAACTCAAAATTATCTATTTTAGATAAACAGACATGTTGCTTACTACTAATTTTTTTCTCTTGATTTAACTGGATATTTGCTTTTAATCCAAAACCAATGTACTTTTTTATTATTATTTGATATTAGAAACAATGGAAACATGGTTATTCATGAATGTTTTTTCATTCAGAAATTGAAGTCCGGTTCTTGTTTTGCCACAGGATTCAGATGACTAATTCTGAATGCTTTGCAGAATGCCTTTAATGCTTATGGATGTCATAAAGATAGACTTTGGTCATCAGAAAAAGATAAAATGGTAGGAACAGTATGCGGGAATGTTTTCAGATTTTTCCGCCCTTATTGATATTTTTTAAAACCTTCCACCAAACCACATTTTAACAAACTAAATTCTTTTTACCCTGAGAAAAACTTCTTCCTTTTTTACGATTTAACCCCCCCAGTTTTTAAATTGATACTTTTTTTTTAAAGCCTCCATTGAAATAGTGGGCCAAAATGTCCAGCATGCAAATTTCTTCATTGCAAAATCAGATTAAGAGGGAAAAACTGCTACAGAAAATGGACACTGGAGGTTTGTGTACCACATCCTTCTTTGTTCTTTCAATTTTACATTCTGCCTCTATTTGTAGTTTCATTTGGCGCTCATAAAGGCATTCGTCCAGTCCAAAAGGCAGGGATCAATGTTATAGAAAACTCTCACTAATGTCATTTATAAGTTCAGTAGTCTCGGGAAATGATCCCTTCCAAACACACTTGGAGGGTAATATATTCTCTATTTCACTGTTAAATTGTTAATAAACCAAAGTTTTTTCTAACACATGGTAATTTCACAGAATATTCTGAGTTGGAAGGGAACCCACAAGAATCCACAAGAATCATTGGGTCCATCTCCTAAGTAAATGGCCCATGAAGGGATTGAGCCTACAGCCATGGTTATATTAGTACCATGCTCCAACCAATTGATTGAGGTAACCACATTTCTTTAGTAAATGAAGATATTTGTATTGTTTGCATTTATGTTAGTACAGTATCAGAAATTGTTTTGAGAAGAAAAAATATATGAATAGAACATACTGTTCATAAAGTAGTAGTATGACTTTTCCGTTCAAAGAGCTGCCATTTTGAGTCCAAGTAAAGCCTGTAGCAAATTGTGGTTGTATATTTTCTCCATGGAACTTATGTCTTATCTAGTCACCTTTGAACAAAGACCAATTTGTAATGCTCAGGACTGGAAATTGCAAATCAATCATAAAATCTTAGAATCATTGAATTATAGAATGGTTTGTGTTGGAAGGGACCTTAAAGATTATCCCATCCCCTCTGCCGTGGACAGAGACACCTTCCACTTGACCATGAACATTATGCTCCAGGGCGATATCAAATCTGGCCTTGAATGTTTCAAGGGATGAGACATCCATAACCTCACTGGGCATCCTGTTTCAGTGTCTCACCACCCTAATTATGAAGAATTTCTTCCTAAAATGTAATCTAAAACTACCCTTTTTCGGTTTAATGCTGAATCCCCTTTGTCCTACCACTACAGGCCCTTGTCAAAAGTCCCGCATTAGAAGTCCCTCTCCAGCTTCTTTGTAGGCCCCCTTTAGTTACTGGAAGGCTGCTATAAGTTGTCCCTGCAGCCTTCTTTTCTCCAGACTGAACAACCCCAACTTTGAGCCTGTGTTCTTAGGAGAGGTGATCCAGCCCTCTGATCACCTCTGTGGCCCTCTCTGGATTTGCTCCAACAGATCTGTGTCCATCGTGTGCTGAGGGCCCCAGACTTGGATGCAACACTCCAGCTGGGCTCTCATGAGAACAGAATAGAGGGGGGAAACAATCTCCCTTTCACCTGCTGGCCACACATCTTTTGATGCAGCCCAGGATATGTTTGGCCTTCTGGGCTGCAAGTATATATTTCTGTCTCATCTTGAGTATCTCAACAATATGAATATTTTTTTCTGTTCCTGTTTTTGGCTTAATCAATTTAAGCACCAGTGAGAATTGCTTGGAACATTTCCCCAAATAGGTTTCTTGGGCAGATTAAAGTTGCCATTATCAAACAAAATAAGACTTGCTAGACTGGATTTGACCACACATTCATTGGTTTTTGCCTTGGGCAGCAGATTCACAGTTCAGACAAAAATTAAATCCTCAAAGTACATTTTGCCAGTTGAGAAAGGGTGGAAGAACAGAAAACCATTTGAAAAGGTAAGGTAAAATTTTTACTTTCCCAGACTTCTACTTGAAGATTAATTGATGTTATATTGAGTCTGTCCACAAATACAAACATCATTAAAACAATTAAAAATATTTTAAGAACTATTATATCATAAACTCTCATCCATAACATATAATGTCTGTGACTTTGTGAAATATCAATTCCGTGGGTTAATATATGCATTTGAGAGTAAATTTCATCTCTGTCTGAAGTGTGCAGCTCTTTAATTGGGTATCAAATTGTTTTCATTTTCAGCACAAGTAATGCCCTACTAGAGACCTGAACCTTACATTCCTATAAAATATGTACTTTGCAGTTGTTGGAATCAAAATTATGTGTACCCTTATGAAAGCAGGAGAATACTGAGACAAAGTCATAAGGCACAACTCATCACTTTCTTATCCAAATGATTGAGCTGAAGATGAAGGCTGTTCCTCACAGAAATGATAACAATACCTGGATAAGAGAAAAAAAGTATATCTAATTTTTCAAGGGCAAAATAGCACTAAATAAACAAAATAAAGCATCAAAAAGCACCCCCAAACCAGAAAGTACAGACCAACTCCTAAATTCTGAAAGTCAGATGTTCCAACTTTTGTTCTTGTTGTACTGAAACTACTTTGCTATAAGTAAATAAAGGAGCAGAGTATTTTTTTTTTTGTTCCTTGCTACAAAGTTGTTTATATCCAAGATCAAATTTTCTATCTGCTGAAATGGATAAAGGGAAGGTTCATTATCATGTCAGCTCTAACAAAATAAACTTTTCTAACAAACTAATGCTACTACCATTTGAAATTCTTCTAGCTGATGTAACAGACTGCCAGGATTTGATTAGCAACAGCAAGGGCTGGGTTCAATTTCTAGGGGTCACATCAAATTGAGCCCCCATCTAAAAACCTGAGAAAATTAAATTAAACTGTCTGGGTGCTCACTGAGCTGTACTTCTCCACTCTCAAATGATGAATCAACTGACTTAATGAAACAGTAAGGTGTTGAAGAGAGTGAAAAAAGAGGAAAACAGGCACATAAATAGCGAAGCTAAACAAGAGATAGAATTCCCTTTTGTTGATAAGAGAACTACTGTGGTAGCTGATGTCCTTGCAACCTTCTCCTATAACAACCAAATATTTATGGTGTTTGCCAAATTTGCTGGTTGTATCACCTATTCTGGTAGGTAGTAAGACCTCAGCTATTATCCAACTGTCCCAGTCCTGTGAGATGTGGACTGACCACTCCTGTGGACTTTTTACTGGAGTTCTTTCTGGTCTTTACCAGGTCATGTAGTACACAGAATGAAGTGCCTTCATAAGCCACTCGAGTCGATTGGCCTGGCCACTGGAACGATTGTCAGGAAGATAGGGGAAGCATGTTTGAAAATTCATAAGCAGAGTGAGACATCAAACTCAGGCCTCCTGTGTTCAGGGTATTTGTTGGTGCTATCCAGTTGTTGATTGTACAAAAGGAGTAGTCACACCCTACTTGCCCAACTGCAAAAGAAGTGAGCAAGGAAGTCTGCTGTGGAAGTCTACAGAAAGACTTGGTTGGCTAGGGCCAACAAAGGCATCAAGTCATCAATGTCATTTCCTTTGCCTTGAGTAGTGCAACCAGGCACTCATTTACAGCCTTTTGCACTTGCCAGCTTTCAGGAGCTTTTAGTGAGGTCCTCACTAAAGGTCCTAGTTATTATGATTTCTGGTGTAAAGCACCAAACTTTCTTCACGCATCACTACAGTAACAAGAGCATCTAATGCAGAGGCTGGATGCCACCTTCAGTGCCAAAAACCCAGAGACTTACATTGCAAAGACTAGCATGAAGCCCCTTTGTAGAACTAACCTTAGGTTCAGATCATTTATGGAGCCCTACTAATCCCAAATCTTTAAAAGAGCTTCTAATCTGCTCAGCATATTGGATTCTTTCATCTGAAGGCATTAAACTCTACAGGCAATTACTAGCCCAGGGAGGTATTTATCTCCCACATCAATGAAGATATGAAATGTTAATGAACAATGTATGTCAAATAGCATTTTGAAATCAGTAGGTTATTGTGAAAAAAATAGCTCCCAGCCCACACCTCTAAAGAAAAGAAACCCAGTGCACCCTGACTGATTCTGGTAACTAATCAAATATGTCCCACATGCTATAGTAAGGCCTGTACCAAGATCTCTATTTAATAAGGCCAGACATTGAAAGGCAATATCAGCTTTATCCTAGGTGGCAGCTGTATTTATCAAAGCCAGTGTCTGCAGAGTCAGAAACTACTTTTATTCTGCAAAAGCAATTATTCATTTATTCATTTGGGCCCTGACTATATTTTATCAGTAACACATTTGGCTGCATGAAATGTGATAGTTAGGTCTCAAGCATTCTAAAGTTCTGGAAAAGAATTCCCAACTATTAATGACCCTTCAAAGCATTGCATAACCTTACCATGGCTTCAAAATTTTAATAATAAATGATGGCATTATTAGAAATATAACAAAATACCTCAAATCTGTGACACACTCAGAAAAATAAGGGTCTCACTGTTGAAGCTGTTTGAAGCTGGTTCCTCCTCTGACCTCTCCAAAAGTAAAGCTTTTTTCCATGGGAGTAAGGTCTACCACTGGTAAGTGAAATTTTAATTTATGTTAAATAGACCCAATAAATGCTTCTACTATCTTATTTCTATATGACTTTCTCTATCAGTTTAAAATATTGGCTTTTTTTTTTTCTAGTTAGACCCTCAGAGAGCGAGACACCTAGCTACAGTCCAATCTGGGCTATTGCTTTCTGCATCTAAACTAAAACTCTGACTTCTTTCATGTCTTTGAAGTGACACAATGAAAAATAGCAGTTCTATTAGCTATAGTACTTGTTCTAAAGAAGATGACTGTGAAGATGAAGGTGAATTAAAAATATAATGTTATCCAAAAGGAATCTGTGCAAAATTCTCCAGGTATGATTAAACAGAAAAGAAGGTAAGGAACCACTTTATAGGCACACAACTATAGAAAAGGTATAACAGTTAAAATGAATTGCTAAACAAAAGTTGTTTCAGAACCTTGCATCCACTCAAATTTTGAACAAAAATGCATGATAAAAATACTTTCTGTTTGAAGTCTAGAATAAGAAGGGATTTTCCTAACATTGTGATTATAAAGAATTATCAAGTTGGATGAGCACTTGTAGGACGTGCAATAGAACATAACCAGTCACCTACAGGGATTCAGAGTTCTGTGTATGTTCCAGTGAAGAGGAAATATTTGAGAAAAATCAATGAAAAACCAAAAAAACCCAAATTAATGTCTACGGAGCACATGAGAATGCTGAGATACCATTTTGTAAACAGGAGTTATTTTCAGATTAATGGCAAAAAATATACCCATATCACAAAAACACAGTTGTCCAAATTTCAAGACTGATTGTGTCACTGGAAGAAAAATTTTCTAGAATGTTTTACATGGCTAGATAAATTATACTTCCTTATGTTGGAATTATGACTACTGTGACTGATTTGGGCAAAGAAAATCACCAAATTTTAAGGCTTGAGGGTCTGTCCAAATTTAATTTTGAACACCTTACTTTTTGCAACCCAATAAAGTAGGAGCATATAAGAACGAACAAGTGTTTATAGTCTTGACAGAAGTTTTGCCAGTGCCATTAATACAGCAAAATTTTACATGTTATAGCAATTCTGATTAAAAAAAGAATTCTGGAGCATTAAAGTATTTCTCTTGAGACTGTATATGAGTGATGTTTAGAGTAGACCTTTGAGATTTGCTTCTCTTGCTGTCCTGTGGAACTGAGATCAACCCTGAAGTACTGAAGAGTGGCCCTAATTTTTGTTTACAATCAATAGACAATACTTGATCTGCAGGGAATAAATATGCCGTGAACTCCAAAGAGCGGGGGTGGGGGGGCAGAAAAAGACAACCATGGAGTTGCACACACTTATAAATATCTCTGAAAAAGGGTGATGAGGTTGGGTCGCAACTGAAAAAGTAACAATTTTTTAAAAATTTTTTAGTATTGATGAAATTCACTCTGAGAGTGCCTGGACGAATAATGAAGTTCTGGAAGAAAAGAAAATAAAAGGCAAAATACCGTCTTACCTTAAAGACAGAGCCAAGGAAAGGCCAGGGTACTAAAGACCTAGGCAGCTTAATTTTAATTCTTCAGAAACCAGAGGGGGAGGGAAAATGCCTACATGAAAGCAACACTGAAAATCAAGTTTTCAAGACTAAATCATGTCAAACCTCTGTACTTTCCTTGCAGAAGAAGGTAACAGGCCATGAAGATAGAGGAGGAGCAGTAAATATATATAGAGAAAGTTTGGTAAGACTTTGGCACTGCTGTACAATACAATTTGCAATCTGACTGTGAAAACATGGATTAGATAACAGAAACAAAACTGAGTAGAAAGCTGTATTAAGAGCATGATTATCAAGGAGTGACTCTTAAAACAGAAGGATGTGCAAATATATCTGTTTAGGTCCAGTAGGTCCAGAACAAGACAGTATTTCCACTAACAGCCTGGAAAATGGAATGAAGAGCTTGCTAATGACATCTATGTAGAGCAATGGGCACCGTCTGGCTGTAAGCAGATTGGGGAACAGATTTCAAACTCGAAGTGACTGTTTCAGACAGGTTTCACTCTACTGAAGGCAGGTGCAAGTTCTTCCACCTTAGGCAAGAGTAATGAACTAAATGAACCTGAGTGGGGAAGAGCTGGAAGAGAGGGCAGACTGCCAGACAGGAACAAGAGGCAAAGAACACAAACACAGATTCTGACTTTAACAAAACTATAATCCTTGAGGCAGGTGGAATTGCTTGTTCTGAATTTGCTGGAGTTATTGAGACCCCACTAGTTCCCAGAAGACATTGATTCATTAGAAAAAGATCCAGAGAGTGAAAATGACCAACAATCACAAAAGACTTATAAGAAAGATGGAGACATCTAAAATTATTTAATTTTTCCATTTTAGAGAAAATTTCCAGTGTTCATGTATACATTTGGACTTTTAGCTGAATAATTTTATCATCCATGGGGAAGACATTTATAACAGTACAAACTACTACAATTGTTTTATTATGACTAACCTTTTCTAGTTCTCTTCTTAGTTTTCATTTTTTAGTTGTGGCAAAATGTGTGAATACTCTGTCACAAAAGATTAAAACAAAAATGGCAAACAAAAAGTCTGAGGTACATTTTCACATCTCATAATTGTTAAGTATGACTTTTTTGATAGTCTGAGATTCACAGAGCTGGGAAAAGCCTTTATTTCAATTTTTGGAATACATGGCCCAAATTCTTATGTTAGTGCAAATTCTTGTAGTTCCACTGCACTAACCTACTAGGAAAAAACAAGATAAATAACATGGATTCATTTCCTAATGGTCCTTACTTGCATAAATAAAAAGATTTATAAAATTAAGATCTGTGTATGTTTTTATTTTAAAAGAGAAAAATAAAATTAAGGTTGCTGGGATAAACACACAGGACAAATCATTGAACTATATTTGGCATCCGGTAACTTAGAAGAGTGCGATGCTACATCCTCCTGAAGAAGTAATTTTCAAAATATTATCGCTAAACTGGGCTAAATAACTACTTCCCCTCTTGGGCTTACAGGAGGGGAAACACAGAGTGTAGGTCCTTTTTATCTTGTGCAGACCCCTTGAGGGTGTTGTCTCGTTCATTTATACTTTGGCAGATCTTCTCATGCCAATAAAATTTTACAGCTTGAGTTGAACTGAGCAATGGACTTTGCCATCCATGAAGGATTAAACTAATGTGGAGCATTTATGAAGACATCCAGTTGCTACTGGAGCCCATCTGTACTGGAGATTTCCTAAATATTTTGGATCAGCTGGAATTCTGTAGCAGGCCAGAGGCAGGAGCAGTAGATCATCTGTCACCACAATCTGGTTGCAAATTCTGTGCTATAGATGGTTTCTTCTGATGATGCTCCAGCTGTAGGAAGAGAATGTGGCTGAACATTTGTTCCCAGAATGAGACTGGTTCCCTGCACTCATGTATGTCCTTAGAGTGAGACCACACACTCATTTCTGATCTGGGCCTTCACAGGAGTTGTGAGTTTTGCGGGACTAGCCCAATACAAATTTGCTTCCTCAAGAAGAGTAAAAAAAAATACTCCCATTAATTTCCTTGTGGGAAAAACATGGTTACAAGTACAGAATTTGTGTAAAAAAGCCTTACTTTTTATTGAAGTTATTTATATGTCCTCCTAATTTTCACGCAATTATAAAATTCCTAAGGGATAGAGAAAAAATGCAATTGTCATAGGCCATCAAGTGCTCTGAATTCAGTACAGTAAATCTTAATGGGTGTGAAAAATATGGAACTTTGTAGAATAGTAGAATATATAGTGAAATCAGCAGGACAGTTTTTTACTGCATAAGCTATCTGACACTATGCTCTGTAGATGTTTTTTTCAAAACACAGATTGTGACTTTCTCTGCTCTGACGAAATTAATCCTCCTAATCCAATGGTTGTTCTGATCCTCTGAGGAGAGGACTAGATTAATAAAATCACTCCTCCAGTGTTTCCCTGTTGATCTTGCAATCCATCTGATTCTAGGGATCAAAGAAGAGAAAGCACAGGGCTTCAAATAGACACGACTAAATGTTTCTTTGAAAGTCCTTTACTGTCTGTTTTTTGGTGATTCTTACACCTAGCACCAAACCAGGGAAGGAGAAAAGCACGGTGATTTCTGTTTTACTAATGTATTTCATTTTTATATATATTTCTATCACTCACATGTGACTTTTATGGCAATAATTACTTGGTCAAGACATCCGTGATCCACACCACCAGCACACTGCAGATCATCAGTCTTTACTAATGGAAACATGTACATAATACATTGATTATTCATGACCTGCTTCAATGAAGACTTTGCGGACACATTTTTCCATTAAGCAAATGGATTCATGGCTCATTTGGATTAGACATATAACTTCATCCTTATTTAAGTGATTGGTTTCTATCTCCCTCCCTTTCCTTCATGAATTCAAGACCTCCACATATACTTTCACATTTTTAATTTCTCATTCCCACTCCCCTTCCACTCTGCTTATCACACAGATTACCCTTCTTTCTTTTTTTTTCTGTCTTCCTTAGCACGTAGATTTATATCTGAACTCAATATTTAATTTGTTTTTTAATTTTTAAAATTTAAATTATCTTGAATTTTAATTAATTTGAAAAATATGTGTATCATTGCATCTTTCTACTCCTGTAATAATTCCCATAAAATTAATGTTATCTACATCTTTGCCACACTACTTGCATCCTTCCCTGTAAATTATCCTATTTTTTCATCTCCCACTCCTCCAACTTTTGCTCCACTGCTCTATTCATACCAGTGTTTCTTAATCTCTCTCTGGAATCCTTTATTGATTATAGCAGCACAAACATTCTACACAATGTGCCATTGCATGTTTTCCTTAGTGACCAGGTTCTCAGGTGTTTTTTCTCACTCTCTAAATTTTTCATGGGAACATGCCTTGCTTCGTGTTTAAAAGTGGGAAAATACACACATTTTAGACAAGCATACTACAAGTAGATTTTGTGTTGGTAGTTCTTCCCTTATTTATGCATTTTTCTCTAGAAGTCAGTACTGTCTGTTTTTTCCCCACACTTTTCTCCTGTTCTGGTTGCAAAAGTCTTTCCATATGACTCCTTCAGTTTTGTGTCACCTGACTTGTTTTCTGTCCAAAATATTATCTCCTTTATGTCAGAGACTTAGTATTGTCAGGCACTTCAGGTGTTTACCAGCCTTTTTTTATCTTCAGAAGTGGATATCCAAAGGGTCTAGATGTTTTAGTTTATTTCTTTTATCTCTGTGTTTGCTTGTGTCTTGGTTTGAAAGGTAGTTAGCCCCTCAATTCCCACACCTCTGCTTATTTGTCTTTTAGCCCTATTTCCCATTTGGTTGCTTCCAGAAGGTCTCTGTTGGACTGATACATCTCGTCTTCCTCTGTCAACTCTATAGACCAATTTTAAATTCTCTTGTCATCATCCTCTTCTATGTGATGTTCTTTGTACCTGCTTTGCTATCAGATTGCATTTCCTCAACTCCCTCTCTAGTTAACTGAAACTAAATTTTTATTTCTGTGTGTTAAATCCTAACTCCTTTTCTCACTACACTTAATTAATTTCTATATATTTATCCAATTTAAAACCAGCAAATTAGAAGATTTTGGCACCAGTTTAAGATTCTAAAATGCTGTCAAAAGAGAAACATTCTCATTATATTTGCTCACTAGATTTTTGGTCCTCAGAAAACTTTAGCTTTCCAGCTGCTCTCTGATAAATTCACATAACATTTTTAAGAATAAATTATGCAAAATAGCAATGAATACTGTTGATAAGAAAAGTCAGTGACCCCTAATGGCTGTCCACAGAGACATATTTATTCCTTTCTCTTGCTATAGACACAACGCTTGGGCTGTAACCCTGGAATAACATTGTCCCATATTTGAGTGGACATCTCTATGGTACCTGTAAGAGTTACATATTCATCATATTGGGGAGTATGTGTATGTTCTGCACAGATGGCTTTCTGTTCATTATATGTGCTTATTCTATAGAGCCTTATAAACCTAAAATCATTGACAAGAAAGAGCTGAGTCTACAGACGACTCAGAACAGTTGAGTTAATTTTGACTCTGAACCACCTATTAAATTAGACTCCTAAAATTAGTTTGGGTAACGTGTTTCCAGAAGACAATTGAATATTTAGAGAAGAATATTTTAAGGCCTTCAGGGAGAATGATGATTAGAAACTTACTACATCTGAAGAATTATAAGAATATTTGCTGAAAAAAAGGATGCTAGTAAAGAAGACAGTTCTTTCTTAGGACATCTCACTCCTAGTGATTGATGTCAAATAACTGAAGTAAAACTATCTTTATATATGCTTGCTCTAAAACTTCTTGAATGAAAATATTGAATTCAGTATTTAATGTTATCAAAGTTTGTGGGTTTAAGAAATCTTAATTAATGTCAGTAGAAAACTTTGCAACAGAAAAATGTCAACACTTTAATTTCTCTCTCTTGAATTGATCTCACTGTCATCCAGGAAATGCCAGAATATCTAAATACAAATGTATAAATATTGACAATTTTAAAAGTTTTTTCATCCTACACCTAATGAAACTGAATGACAGTGAATTCATGAGTCCTAAGCAGGGGTAGTGGGGCTTTCTCATCTCTAGTGTGTAACTTGGTGAAGTTCTAACATTTCCAAAATGTATCAGGTGAATAATCTTCTCTCATGGAAGCATATATATAGCAAGTCTTCAAAATTTTGTGATATCCTAATGATATTCTTAATATTAGTGCTTAATTGCTACTAATGAATACATATCAAATGCTATTTTTAGTAAACTCTTATGCAAAATATAATATTATATATATGTCAATTAGCACTTCAAATATGATGGATGTATTTGAAGCTGAAATAGAGCTCAGGTTATTTTTCTCTAAAGAATGATGAATATTTATCTTTTAATTATTTTGCTAAATAGTTTCTATTCATGTTTCTATTCACACCTTTGAAAGAAATATTTTCTGATGAGAAAAACTATGGACAGTTGCTTGAAATTTACTTACAAATAGTGTGAAAACAAAAATTACTTGTGATTCAAAGATAAGTTGGCATTTTTTACTGCTTTATATTTTTTATCATTTGATATAAAACTTTCCTCTGCAGACAAGTTCTTAGGTCAGAACAACATAAAAAAATCTTTCTGACCTTGAGGCTGCAGAGCAGACCATGAAGACCAGAAGGCTTGTGTTGTATCTTAAAGATTTAAAATTAGAAAGCCGGGGCAAAAGATCCTGAATTTATTTTATCATTCTGAGCTTATCCTCTCTCACTGTTGTTAACATAGCACTTCTATGTCCCCTAAAGCACAACCACTGACAGTGACACTGCAGCTGACTGAATGGCTTCACTCTTGAACCTGGACACATATAGTCAGGCTTCGAACTGGACTAAATGTCTGCTTGAGAACTTGAGAGAAACTCAACTCCCAGTTAAGCACGGGTGGGCATTTGGAGTATGGGGACAGGAAAGTAGCTGAGGATGTGCTCCGTATGAACAGAAGAGTGAGATGGGTAGGGAAAGGCAAGAACCTTGTCTTTTGGATTTGCCCAGGATCACTGACTTTGTGCAGTAGGTTCAGGGGATGCACTGGTGATATTTAACAGTCAAATAACCTTTAAAAAACCTTCTGTCTTTAAAGAGAATTCTTATTATATCCCTGAAATAGTGACCTTCTGGTTTTGGTGCAGACAGACACAGTGGGTGGGGAAGGGGGCACTTGTTAAATATTATTTTGATTTTTTAAAAATTTCTACAGTTGTTGCTTTGTTTTCAAATATTGACTTGTTTTGTTTGAAGTCTTTCAGGCACATTTGGTACAGAGATATTGTATAAAAGAAAAAAAATGAAGTTCAGTCTGAGTAAAATGTGTTTTGGAAAGGTATGCTGACATGCATATCTCTGTGGTTGGATAGACTGCCTTGATATTACATCAGTAAAAAGTAACACAAAAGAGACAGAACGATGTTACCTTGCCAAGTTTAAGAAAAAAATGTAAACAATCTGTTTCCTAAGAGTAACAATTAAATATGCAGATATTAATTAGCTGTGCAAATACTTCTGTGCTTTTTTCCTAAACTGCCTCTTTAACATTTCCTAGAGGAATCATGCTGAAGTTCTGCGAAGTTTTTACATCATTTATTTTGGAAAATCACTTTATGCTTCATTAAAATGCTTCTGAAGTTCTCTGCATGCAGTATCACACTCTTATAAATGGCCACAGTATGTACGTCTGTAAAATAAGGGGAAATGTTTTCCTCATTCACAGCATTTTTTATTTTCTCACTTTACTTTATAAATATGCTTATATAGGCATTACATGCACATCTGTATATGCATATGTGTATGTATATATATATATTCACACAAGTGTGTATATGTATGTATATATGAATGGGTATGGGTATATACACTGCTCATGCACACAAGTGTCATACATAAGGAGGATGCATCACAAAAAGTCCAGACCAAAATGCCAAATATGGAGAAAAATATGTCAAACATGAACAAAATCATGCAGAGATGATAGTGGTTTAAAATATGGACTTACAGATGATGTGTGGTGTGTGAATCCTTTAATCTAATATTTGTAAGTTCACAGCAGGCACATCCTGTAGTCTATGGCAGAAAATTTTATTGATTCACAGAGGAATAGCAAATGCTACCTGAGGCATCAGTTCTTCCAAAATGCTGTTGATATCAGAAGTAAATAAAGAAAATCTCATTGTTAGATATGATTTGTGATACAATTCCTCTTGTGTGCTGAGTATTAAGGTATTTTAAAGGAAGAAATCTTTTCTATCCAGAGAAAAGATATAAGGAACACTTCTTGTAACAAAATCAGTCTTGAAAATTTGAGATTTCACAGCCCATTAACCTGCTATTAAAGACCAATGACAGGATTTCTTTCAGAAATGAACTTTACATTGTGCAAGAAGTTAGCTATGATACCAGAAAGGGGGAGGAGAAAAAACCCTCACCCAAAATGACAAAAAAATAAGGTCCACAACACGATTCTTATCAAAGTCCATGCTATTAAAGAAATGAAATTGCAGCTGTACAAAGCTGAAGATACCAATTATGTGTAATGGTGCAGAACCAGGTTACATCAGCTTTGATTTTCAGGCAGTTCACATTCCATTTTACCTGCATTTGCAGAAAGTTGAGACAGTGTCAACTCCCACTTAGGATTCAGTTGATCACAGCGTTACAGAAAGTCAAACTGACAGTTAAGGGGAAGTGTAAGGTTCTGGGTCAGGTCTCTGTTGGGTTTTATTTCATTCTCATTAGTAACAATAATACAACAAACTGTGTTAGATTTTGAAGCTGAAACACATGCATATGTATGGCATATTGTTCAATTATTTGTCTGGATATATGAAAGACGAGTAAAAGAAATTTTGGGATAATTTCGGTAAGAAAAGTGTGCGTCACTTCAAAGTGCGTCGGTTTAGCATTAGGTAATGTGTTGTCTGGGATAGGTGAACCAGGCATAACACCATCAGGTGTGCTGTCTCTGTTAATTGTATTCATTTCAAAGGGAGCAATAAACATTAGGATGCTTTAATTCACTTCATTTCAATGGGAGCAATAAACATTAGAGGCCCTTTAGTGTCCCTTTCTGAAGGGTCCCACTTGACTAATTTTGCTCTAATTCAAAGAGGAAAGACAGTGAGCATGATTAATTTAACTCTTTGCATGGCAAAATATTCATTTTGAAGTTGTTTCCTCCAAAGAAATTACTAATTACAGTAATAAAAATTAATATTCATTGCTATTCTAGATATGACACTGCAGCACCAAAAGCTCCAGCCAATATAGGCTGGTGAACTCACTGAAATAATACACCCCACAAGGGGATACTTCCTTAGGAATGTAAGTGACCATTTCCTTTTTTTCTGGGGGAGCAAGGTAGTGACAGAGTGGTGTGGTGGCGTGGCTGGCCCTACTTGAAGGTTTTCTCTGTCATTGGCTTTTGTTGCCTTGGGCTCAGGGGAAACTGGACTCAAAGTAAATTCTGGCATGGCAATGCCTGGCATTTCCCCCTTTGCCTTGGGAAGCTGCATGTCTCTGGCCCCAGTAATATCTGGTCAGTATGATTCTCACAAGCAATCACCCTCTTTTATACACTGTTATTAGTATTGTTGCTGTTACTATTATTGTTATTGTTCCTTATCTCAGTGCTTTTCTTCTAGGAAATTGTTATCCCAGTCAATAATCTCTGACTTTTGTTCCTTTCCCACTGGAGAGGATGGTGGGAAAGGAAGTGGCTGCTGGAGCCTAATTTCCAGCTGGTTATAAACCACAAGAAACCACTGTGGTGGTTGAGGGACTAGAGCATCTCTGCCATGAGGAAAGGCTGAATCTGTTCAGTCTGGTGCAGAAAAGGCTCAGGGAGATCTTACCAATGTACAGAAATTCCTGAAGGAAGGATGCAAAGAGGACAGGGCCAGGCTCTTTACAGTAGCGCTCAGTGAAAAGGCAGGAGAAAATGGCCACAAACTAGAAAACAGGAGAATTCCCCTGAACAAGCAAACACTGTTACTTGAGAGTGATGGAGTACTGTTACAGGTTGCCCAAGGACATTATGGAATCTCCAGCTGTGGAGATATTCAGAAGCTCTCTAGACCTGGCCATGGGCAGCCGGCTGTAGATTGTCCTGCTTGAGAAGGGGATTGGACCAGATAACCTTCAGAGATCCCTGCCAACATCACCTAGTCCGTGTTTTTCTAATAGTCAGAATATTGCTGTGCTAATAACTCCATTTTATTCACAGATTCAAAACACTGCACCATCCCAGAGGACACACAGTGGGCTGCTATTAAAAAATTTAACTTCATTTCAGTCAGATACAATAAAATGCTGAAAGAAAACTCAATCCAAAGTTACTCTTTAGGTACAGAAATTTTAAATTGCAATAGCAAAGTTTATAAGAGGGCAGAGGCAGGAAGGGGAGAAGGAAGGTGACAAAGACTGTCAAGCACTTTAATTAGTGAAACACTACCTGTTTGAAATGATATAACATTTTTACTCCTAGTAAATAAAAAGACAACCCTACCAAACTGCAAGAAACAGAATAAAACCCTCCTCATAACTTAACTCATTGTGTGAGGGGATTGTTCTATTTATATGAGGGTAGAAGATTCAGACAAATACAGCAGAATTCTCATAGTTTGGTGATCTATTTTCTTTCTGTTACTTTGCTTTTTTAAAAGCTTTTGCCAGATGACAGATATCTGTTATGGACTCATTTAGCTCTTGTTGAAGATTATGGTTGACTTCTGGGGATTACAGCAGTACCATTACCTATTATGTTATAATGCAAGGGTGTACTATTATTGTTTCTACTGTCACAAATGCCAAGAAGTTGTCATATGCTTTGGCATAACAGATATGGTATTTCACATTTAACGAAATGCAGTTTAATACATGTTTGGTAAAGTTAATTTCCTTAAAGTTAATAGGAATCTTCTCATCAGCTTCCCTTGGATCTGTTTTTAATCTCACTTTCTTTTATTTCTCATTTTAAGTTCATAGTGCATTAATATTACTTCAGGATAAGTCGAACACATCCAATCTATTTATCTATCAATTAATTCAATCCATCTGGCTTATAGTAACATAAAACCTCAGCACATCACAATATTGCATGCATATTAACTAAAATTTTGTGGCAAGATGTCAATTAAGAACTATATCCTGCTTCTGCTTTTTTCCTCCTAGGTCAGGCATTTTTGTCCTGTTTTACAAGGAGTTGCAAATGTCTATATCTGAGAAATGTGTTTTTCACATTTATGTTTGAGTAATTTTCTGTAACACTTTCAGTCATTTTTTTCAGTATGCATACACATTTTGACTTTTTTCCTTCAAGTATATGTGTATGCTCTCCCTCATCTTGTGACTGCTGACACTGAGCTTCTGATTTCCAGGAAAATATGTGAAATCACATTGGTATATATTAGCATATATAACATCTGTAGACAAACACTTTAACTCAAGTAGACTGTGTATCCTTACGTGGAAGAATAAATGCCTCAGTATGCTGTGATAAACTGTTTAATAAAATAAAAAAATAATGAAACCCTTCTTTTCAGTCCAGGCTGCTGTATTGCCATACGTTTTATTGGTCTGAGAGGTAGAATTCTTGGCAGAGAAATCATCCCATGAGCCACATAAAGGGCACATGGTATAATTCAGCCTAGTGTAACTATAAATGACCAGAATAGAGTCTGAAAGATCTGCTCAGTTCAATATCTGATTTATGTTCTGTGCTGTGGTGAGGAGATTTTGGAACTGACACAGAGAGTGAGCTACATGCTGCAATTGTAACTGTCCAGGTGAAAGAGAGTACATGGAGCAGAAGCATTTCCCAGTGATTAATTCAGCCAACATTATTCTCTTCGTGGGAAGACATTTATTTTAAAAATCCTTCAGGCAGTCATATGTGCTAGACATTTATAAAGGTGCATGCTATGTGCAACATTTTGAATAAAAGTGTATTTTTCTCTGGCGACATTTACCTGGGGAATTCCTTATAAAATAAAGAAGGTCAAGCCAGTTGAAAGTGTGGCTAATGACAAGCTACAAAAATAGGGTAGAATGGAGGGAAATTTTGTCCTTTTTTTTACACACTAGCAGAAGCTATTGCACAGATGATCTGACTTTTCTGGATTTGGTTATAAGATTCTCATCTCATTCTTCTACTGTCCTTGGTTTCATCACATATGCAAAATTTAAACTTCCTAACAAATATAATACAGATGGCAAACAATTTCTTAGTACTTTCCAGAAATAAAATATTAACCACTAGAAATACGCTTTTACCTGTATTCTAGACAGAAAACCACTATTTTATAAAACAAAAACTGGTTATTAAAGTAATCAAAAGTCCCTTAAAGTAAATGGTTTACTCTGGAAAATATGTATCTACTTGAATTATGTATAAACCTTTTCTTTATAGAAATATTTAATAGTATACAAAAGGACTAACTATCCACTTCTTGAGTGTTCAGTAAATCAGCTTGTCTTGTCTGAAACTATGAGGCATAAAATAATGTTTATCAGTGCTTAGATTAAAGAATACATTAATTTTTTTAGTATCTAGAAATGCAGTAAGTTTGACTAATACGGAGGTGTTAGAAAAAAGGGCAAAAATAAATGCTTTTTTTCCTGCAAAATTCAGTTTGGATGGACTTTTTCCAATAATGATATTTTGTTGGAATGATTGTATGCTGTCAATTATTGTCCTTTCAAAATGGTGTTTATTCATGCATTTTAGCAATCCATTTTATTTGCATCTTTTCTAATACCTGAACATATAGGTTGTTCGAATTGTAAGACTTATCTGAAAGGGACTGAAATCACAAATCTTTGAAGATTTTTGACTTATAGATCAAGTTAATGTAAGTAGATATGATGGACTGTTTTTGTTTAGGTTTTAGAGTTTGCTTGTTTGTATTTCAGTTTCTCAGACTCCTATTTTTAGTGATGATGGGTTTTATGAATTAAAACCCAACAAACCTATTTCTGTTTCTCAAATAAATCACAATTTCTCTAGGTTCCTACAAAGTTGTGAAGAGTTCTTATACATCCCATCATCCTGAGCTGTAAGATGTGTTATAAAAATTTGTTCAAATATTTGTATTGAACAGCTCTTCACTATAAAAAGTTCTAAAACTATTATTTGATAAGGTTCAGTATGACATAAAATCTTTATTTCTCTTTTGATTATAGTATTTTGTCTGAGAAATTTCAGCTTTTATGTAGATATGACAGAAGTCTTGAAAATTCCTGAGATTTCTTGATAGTTTTTAGGCCTACAAACTCCAGCACAACACAAAATGGTTCTTTCTGCTTACCTCTCCTAATTTATTTTTTTTTACCATTTCAGTGGAGACCTACTAGCACATAACATTAATGGTCAGTAGACCACGTTGGTGTCAAACTTTTGCCTGAGAAGACTGACAAACCAGAGG
The DNA here is from genome assembly GCA_013399915.1 of Illadopsis cleaveri. Lineage (NCBI taxonomy): Eukaryota > Metazoa > Chordata > Aves > Passeriformes > Timaliidae > Illadopsis > Illadopsis cleaveri. The sequence goes on from VXBB01022792.1 coordinate 677,802, forward strand.
GTTAATTAGAATTGCCAGACATTTGCACATTTGCCATTTTTTAAAGCAATGGAGAAGAACTAAGAGAATACTATTTAAATTTTGGCAATAAAATTATCTAATGGAGTTTTAAAGGTACTTAAATTATGTCAAAGTAGATCTCTCAACTTGTTTAACAAACAAATGACTGCTAATGTTTTAGATAAAAAGACTGTTGTATTGGGTAATGTTCTTTGAAGTGCAAGTAATACGGGGCAATAGAAAACACTTCATCACATTAGTTGACAATTTATGTTTTATTTTACCTTAAGCATTTTGAGGGTGTACTGCTTATTGCGTACTTTCTTCATCTACAAATTAAAGCTGCAGAAAACATTATTGTGTGGACTTTATGGCAAGAAACCTTGTACTGCAGATTTTGCTTCTAGCAGGAAAAATGTACAGGTCTTTACAGGTTTCAGGTTTTTCAGGTTTCATTAAATGCGACACTAAAAAAATTAATAATAACAATAATGGTGTGGAGCTGGAGATTGCATTAACACTTACCCTGTGTAAATGTTTCTGGAAGGAATACAAGACTCATAGTGTTGATTCTGAATGATTTTAGTATTTTGTTTGCATACCTTCCAGAAGAGAAACAGAAGTGAGAGTTCAGAGAATTGATCATAGATAATTGATTCAGATGGGAAAATGTGAAGCTTTTTTACCAGTTTTATCCATCTATCTGGACAATACACCAGCTGTCATTAATTTTATGTAACTTTATCCATCTGGAAATTAGTTATTACTTCTTCATGCTAACTATGTACAATATAGAAATTTTGATCAGGACTAGGTGATACAGTTTTTCTATATAGTCAACTGAAATCTAACCAACACGCTTGCTTTATTATGTAATTCATCATACCTTAAAAAACCCCATATATCTGATTAAAAAACTTGTTCACTAAACTAGTAGCAAGTAGAGATTTCTCTCCAGTGTATATAAGTGAAAGCTTCAAAACTGCCTTAAACCTGAAGCCTGAATTCTAGATGAAGATGAATTTTAACACAAATTATTAACCACAGCAGGGGGAGACTCTCAGAGAGACAGAATCATTTCACTAGCTCTTTGTAAGTGCTAATAAAGGCAAAACCCCAAATTAGCTGGTACACTAGAGAAGAGAATATACTACTTAACACGCAGTTTGGCATATACTTGACTAATAGTTCCAGTAGTATACAAAAAATTTTCCTTAAATAGGAAAAATAACACATCATCACTATTACAATAGTTTCAGATTTATTTCACTTTGTTAGCTTGCTATTTAAAAATATCTAGAAAGTGAATCCTCAACACAGTCCTTAGAAAAGTAGTCATTTTTATGTGGCTTTTTTCCGCACTGCCATGTAATCTTTATAACTGCATATGCAAACATGGCAACCATGATTGCAAACCACAGATTAAATATTTCAACAATGATCTGTACTTGCTAGCTCCTGCTAAATTTATTGCCGCTTACCAGGAAATTTCTTTGGATACTTTTGCTGTCTCTTACTCTCCTGCTCTTCACATCCCTGTAACCTTCCAAAAAGGGGGAACAGTAACCTCTTTTATAACACTGCCAGTCATCCACACAAACCATAGCTGTGGCTGTGGCTATGTACCATAGGCTACGTGATAGCTCATGCATCTTTCCACTACTCTCCTTTGTTTGAAAACCCTTAAAGAGATTCTTATTCACCTTAATTGTTTACCATACTAGAAGACTTACCTTGAAAAGGCCAGGTTTACATTTTTGTTGGTATTTATTGTATAAAAACTAGGTAGACTTATTTCTAATATTCTCTTCATGATATTTTTTTTACGTCATAGGGCATGCAGAGAAGGGATGAACGTATGTATAATTGTGTGTTAGAAAGCAACATCATGAATATAACACTGGCAAAACATAAAAGGAGTAGAAAAGAACAAACAGTGGAACATGCTTGTCAAAGAGTGTAAGTTCTAGCACAGTAACGTGGAGGAATTTGGAAGAAGTATTCCCAGGTGAGAGCATTGCTATCTACAGCTGACCCTGAGCAGCAGGTGTAAGTTGCATTGTAGCAGCGAGAAGTGTGCTGTTAACAATCAGGACTTCTGTATAAAGTTTTAAGCAAGCTGGCAAAGATTGCCAACAAATCATGAGCAAACCAGAAGTGATTTAAAGTGGTATCTGCTTCTGAGCCCAGGTGGGGGGAGAAATACAATATCTTTTACAGTTTTGTATCACAGAAGGTATGAATTACCAGTGGGAGAGCTCTGCAGAAGTCGTGGCCAAAGAAGAAAAAAGACTATGCCTGAAGTTTACATGGACATAGTATTGAAAGCAGATTCTTTTTTAAGAGGTAACAAAATTCATGCTGAAAACCCAAAGGAATGATAATATCTGATTACATTTGAGCACTGCTTGCTGTGATGTTTGTTGAGAGTACAGCCTACAGCAGTAAGGCAATGTCACAACAAGGGTCTGCCAGAGTGCTGAATCTCTGTTTTGCTGCCTGCAGTTGGTGTGAGGAACAGGCTAAAAACAAGCAGTGAACTGAGTTACTAAAGCTGTCTTTTGCTGGAATGCATGGATCTTTAAGTTATGCATAATTTTTAGTGTGCCAAAACACATCAAAATATGGAGCACAGAAGTACAGTTCAGCCATGTGAATGGTTATGAAACTGGAAAGATGCACGATCTCTTGCATCCTTTGCAATGGGAATGTTACTCTGCTGCTTTTGTTGTCAGCCCTGCTACCTCACCCTTGCTGCAGTGAGTCTCTTGTGTTCTCTAGTTTCAGACCTGGCAGGTAAAATCTTGCCCTGCTGAAAACAGGAGTTTAGCTATTGATTTCTGTGACTTTCTCTAAATTGGTTGTCCAAGGACTTCTGTGTGCTGGGTGGGGCTCTATGTGCTGACTGCTCACTGACCTTTTTTCTCAGCAAGGGAAAGCCAGGAACACTGCCAGCCCCTCTTATATCAGGCTTATGTTTTTTTGAATTAAATTTTACATATGGAGCCATTGCAATCCTTTTCCAGGTCTCTGATTTTCTGCTTGGTCAAGACGTGATTGATGAGGTTAAACTTTTGCCATGGGATTAAATCCTCTGAGTGCAACCTGCAGACACTTGCAATGCACAGACCTGCTTGCATTGCCTGATTCTGTGATTATTTATTATTCCATTTTCTCATCTCTTTTATTTCGCACAGAGAAAATATCGGAGCCTGGTATAAGAAGAAAACCCTGAAACCTTACCCTGAGGAAAAGGATGTGAAAAACTGAAACCAAATGCTTTAGGAATTCTTCCATTTTATTGGCATGACAACCACACCTCCGAGATGCTACATTGCCATCAGTTATTTTAAACCTGGGTCAATGAGCACCTTCTTTGGCCAGACACCTGAAAATGCACTGCATACTCCTTTGGCAGAAATTCTGCTTGCTGTACCTAAAAGCAAGACTAGACCAGAATAAAAAGAGTGATGGATAAGTTGGAGGGGATTTCCAGACTTACAAGACTGAAGAGGAAATGAGAAAATTCAAAACAGCAATTGTGAAATGATGTAAAGACAGTGATGTAAACATGTTTTTCACATCTTTTACAAGGTGCAGGACTGAAAAAATACAGAACTATGTTTTAGCTTTAATGCTTTGGCCCAGCAGAGGCAGTCCAATATAGGATTTTAATTTTCCAGGTTATGTGGGCTAGAAAAACTAAGATTTTGCATCGGGAAAAGGAAATATCACAGATTATTAGAGGACTGAGAGAGCATGTATGTTTAGATTATCCTGGAAAAGATTGAAAATAGTGTCCCTAAAATATAGAGTTAAGCACTCAGGGTATTTAAGAAAAAAGCAAAGATAGATAAGCAATATTTTCTTAAGCAAGACTTGTAAAAGATTCTAAAATTTTCTTTTTATTGTGAATTGATCATTTTAGTACATTATATTCCATGATGATCATTATTTATTTCTATTGTTTCCACTCAGAAAAGCTAAATTTATTGGAACAGACTCCTGCTGTGCTTGGCTTCTTTGAATTGTTGGACAGGTCTTAAAAGAAACTGGAAGCAGGCTGCTGTTGCCCATTCGTGATTTCCCCTGGGATGCAAAGAAAGGAAAATCTTGGAAAAGGCGAAATAGTAGCTCCAGCATTTCCATGCATGTCAGCTTAGGGATTATTTTAGGGGTAGAGAAAGGCTTGTCTGCTCTAGCTTGTCCCCTCTTCCTCACAATGAGGATCCCCATATATTAAGAGCTCAGCGGTCTCCCCTCAAGGAGTCTGCTGAGTGACCAATAGATTTCCTCACTCAGGTATTATCCCAGGAGGACCAGATGACATGTTACATGCAAAAGCCCAGGACCGAAAATTTAAGGTAAGACATGAGCAAAACAATAGAGAAAATTATATTTTAATGGTTTCAGTCCTGACCATCGCAAAGCTTACTTCATTTAACTTTCATAAAGATATTTGTGAACTTGAATAGTGCATGTGCATTTAGAATGAGGAGACATATCAAGTTCATCTGCACCAAATGATATCTAAGAAATATACAAAATATAAATTGAAATGTATCTGTGCCACACTTGTGGCAAACAGTATAAATGTTCTTTCAAAACTTCTTTGTAGATTTTAAAGCAATGATATCAAACTATGGAAAGAAATGGCATTAAATATGGATAGACAAGAAAAATTGAAACCTGAATCCACTCCCCAGATATCTCCTCTACTTACTAGTACATCCGTTTTCCTTTAGATAAGACAAAAAGATTCTTACCACATCTCTTTTCAGCCCTTTAATAATGGAATTAATCCTTTTAAAGAAGATATTAATTTAAATATATTTGTTATGTCAACCGAACAACCAGTCTTCATAATGTTGAACAAGCATGCTGTCCCTGAAAGAATATACAGCACAGCTTCTACATGGAAAACATCCTAAAATCACAATAACTTCAATATAAAAGGGCATAGCTTAATACTCCACTTGAATTTACTGACCAAATATCTAATAAGCAGTCATAATGTGAGATCAGATTTGGATCCAAGAAAATGGTTGATTTCCAATCTTCAGTTTAAATATTTAGTAAAATTGTGAATATTTTCTTAGTATTGTTGTCTATAAGTCAGTACACCTTATTTAATACAGCCTGAATAGTTAAAATTTTTAAGAATTGGTGATTTTATTTTTGCTTTTCAAATAGTTAAATTCATGTAAAAAAAAGACTCCATCTATTGTAAAGACTATTTCTAAGAAGACAATAATATGGCAAAAAATAAAATGTTCATCTATCATGGACAATGAAACAAATTTTCAAATTGTCAATGTCAATGTGTTTGGGAAAAGTTTTTTACAGAACTATGGCAAGAATTTAAATATTGAGAAAAAGCTGACACTGTCTGTAGCTTTTCCTTCTTTGTATTTCTAACAGTTTTACAGAACTTCTTGTCTATTTAGACCATGCCAACATATGAGTTTTATTCTATATTGTGTGAAGAGGAATTTTGCAGCTTTTAAATCTAATTTTTAAGAAAACATTTGGTGGGAGTGGCAAACCATCTCCCTTTGGAGGAAATATAAAAGATCTTTTTTGGTTTGAACTTCCAGTGTTTTGGTTTTCTTTCTACAAACTACTAATTAAGATTTCAGAGCTCCAAAAGGATAGAATTTCCCTTCAGTGTGACCTCAGAGGTGTACTTTAGTAAGTCACTGTCTAAGAAACCATGTAATACAAGCTCCTTCCTAATATGTTACATCAAGTGATGATATCACACTGATTTTAATTTCAAACTTAGTTAACACCTAAAATGGGTAAAAAAGCATCCAATCCCTTCCTCACACCAGATCACCATTTTTTAAATTACTTCTGAAGTAAGTAATTAAAGTTCTCTGTCAAAATTTTTGCTTTGAAGCAAATGAACTCTCAAGAAAAAGATAGTATTTTTGCCACTGTTTATCAGACAGATGGAAAATGTGACTCCTCAGTGGCATTCCACCTCAGTTACTGGACCACACAAGACTTTTCAAGGCTTGAGCTGTCTGCTTACCAGTGCTCCATAAAGTTTAATATAATGTCGCCTTTCATAATCAGAACTTAGTCAAATATATGTGCCAATCTGGTAAGAAGTGAATAAAGCTGATGCAAAACCTATTTCAAGTGGGTATATCCAATGCTAAATGTCACATTTTACTGGTTGACAAACATTATCACTTCATTTCACAGTACAGTAAACAACTCATAAGTCACTGGCTAATTTGATTGACAGTAGCCTTGGGCATTCTTTAGAAATCATTTAGTATACTGCACTGAGTCAGACTTTCAGGGTAATTGACCTCAAAAATAAGAAAAAAAGTCCTATAGTCTGCTTAAAATGAAGGGAAAGGGGGAAATCAAAAATGTGAGAACAATAAATTATAGAAATTTCTCATTTGAGTAAGTAACAGCTTTAATGGCTTTCTTCAAGAACTGAGTGCACTCAATTGAACATCTGCTTTCCAGCTGTGTATATTGATATATTACCAGGGTTTTATCCTCTTCTACTTTAAATATATCCATAAGTTTTTCAGAGCTCCACTACTTGACTTTCTGACAATGCCTTGATTGTGAAAGATATAAAAATGTCAAAAATTCTGTAGGCCATTTTATGCCCAGGATATTATTTTTCAATTGAATCCAAAGACAGATGTCTATGAACAATTAAACCATTCTCCAATCACACCTTGTTCCAGCTGGGATCATAGAATTAAAAGGAAATAAGCCATCATGATTCACTTATTGCCAGAGTACCTAGTGTTTCCTGTACAGCTGATAGATTCTTATTAAACAATTCTGTCGATGGAAAATGAATATTGTCCGCTGCTTGAACTTCTAAAGTTAGTTCTTTGATATTAAATTTGATTTTCTTCTCTTATAATAATTCATACACTTAGTGATTGGCTTCAGAAATTCCCATTAGATGGAGATTATGTTATCTAAAGCTTACTAAATCCCACATCAGGTCTCAGGGAGTTTAGCTGTAAAGTAGAACACTGAAAAGACCTGTAGTGAAAAGAGGAACTTACTAATCAAAGAAATGTAGCCTGGTGACTCTTCTATTAAAGTAGATATGGAAAATGTTTACTTCTTTACCCCCACCTTAATATGAAGTTACCTTTTTCCCTTTGCCACTGTTTCTTGCTTGGCAGCCAGAAAGCTCAGACTTAGTAAGTCTACAGCAAGGGGCCAAATAATATGTGCCTATGAACCAAAATATCATCAGTATGTTTATGTTTTAGTGCTTCAGAACAGCTCTATTCCCATTCATGTGGGGAACATTTAATTTCTAGACTATGCCCAGAAAGGTTGCTAATAAAATATTTCTGTACTTTGTAAATAGACGGTTTGGGATAGGTTATATATTTTGAAAGAAATATACACTCTCACCATTTCCCCTGGACACAATAGAGCAGGCACAACCAGCTTTTGTTTCAAAAAGCTGTTATAAATTGAAGAGAAAAGCTACTGATTGATATGTTTAATTTTATTAAATGGTACCAAAGAAACATGCTTACATCTTTCAGAAACACTAGCAATTAAAAGGATGCATTAAACTGTGTAAGTTAAATCTCTCAGGCTTGATAAGTTTTTGCAAAAGATTGACATATTAAACTTCTGACAATGGAAATTACAATCAAGTGAGAAGTTATTTCCTTTAAAATGTTGAGATTCTCAATACAACAGAGGAGAAAATTGAAAGATAAATCCAAAAGACTGAGAAAAAACTGATGTAAATGTGTTTCTTTGTACCATTGAAAATCTGTACTAGGGGCACTGGTTTATATTACACACTTCTTGCCTATATGTATGCACACTTCACTTGAAAGCAAAAAAAAAAAAACAAGGTCAGCTTCTGCTCACAAGCCCCAGCCAAGCAAATCCTTTAAGCATGTGCTTAAGTTCAGCATGTCGACATGAAGAAAACTCCACGTATGTTTAGGTGATTTTAATGTTCACACATCCAGGGTAGTTTTATTTTGGATCTCCTGTCTTGTAGCAGCGAGCACTAACATGGCTTTCACTTTCCTTCCATAGATCCACTGTTTATAACAGAAAAGAAATTGGTCGGGCTGAGCAACTCTTTGCATAGGTAGGAGTTTATATAACAGCAGTTTTCCCTTGAGTCCATCCCATTCCACGCTGTCTGTGTCTCCCTGTCTCACTGCCACCCTCCCCGTGACTTCTTATTCCATTTTACCCAATAATGCTGGGACACAGAAGATGTTTAAAAATCAAGAATAATGTAAACATGTTATTTGACCAAATGTATGAGACAAAATTTGTTCAACATCTGTCTTGCAGAAAGAAGTACTGAAGTAGTACTTCAAGGGAAAATACATTCAGAAGAGTTAAAAATTTTTTGTATTTTTTTNNGAAAAAATGTTAAAGAGAGGTTATTTTTTTTTTTTTTTTTTTTTTTTTTTTTTTTTTTTACCTGAAGCAGTCATATTCCAGTTTCTGATAGGAAAAATCCTAATTTTCTTTGTCACTACATAGGCTGTAATTTTTTTCACTGTTGAATTAAGGATAAAATTTAAAATGAAAAAAAAAAAAAAGGAAAAAACTTTTTAATTCTCCTTGTTCACTCCATCTCCCCCTGGATCCAACTAGGAGTTTAGTATTAACAATGCTGCTTGTTAAAAGCCAGTCAAACTCAATTGAAGGGTCATTATAATGATATAGAATACTTCCATCCAGGGATTCTTACATTTATCATGGACTGTGTGTGGGGTTGTGGGGAACTGAAATACAGAAAATTAAAACAAAGCATCAATATTCACACAAGATATAAATGGCAGAAAAAAGAATTTCAGAATTCCTGAGATTTTAAAACACACACTAAACCTCAGACACTGCTTCAGCTCAAGCAGTTCACCTGAATTTAAGGCTTCAGAGATTATACCCAGATATTCAATTGATTTGAAAGTTGTCCTCTCTAGATATGGAACACTTGAAAAATCTGCTAAATAAATCTGGAATAAATCTTGCTGACTGATGAAGGAAAGAATATTTTCTTGAGCAACTTCTTGTTCTTTCCTCCAGATCTGTTATGTGTGGTGAAAAGATGCACGATATTTGTTGCTCTCTCTTCAACCCTCTGAATTACCTTTCAGCGTTTTTTTTTCTCTCTTCCTTTATCTTGAAAAATAAATTCAGAGATATGGTTGAAAATCAAGTCCTTTGTAACACTTTCAAATGTTAGTAATTTGTGCCTAGTAATGAATCTTCATGTTCCAAGGATATAAAAATTGTGTTATTTGTATTTTACAAAGTATACTATGAAACACAAGGGGGGAACATGGACACTTCACATTTAAGTTGCCCTAAACTTCCTCTACAGAGCTTTTTCAGTTGAGTAAGAGAAATTTCCCCATAGGTTTACCGGGAGCTTAAATATACTCACTCTCTCAAGTCTCCCCACATATTATAAAGTTATCATGGTAGACTTAAAAATCTTCCCTAAAATGCCAATGCAAAGCAGAAGCTTTGTCTTATTTTAAATATTCTGCTTTTCAAAAATGTATTTGTTGAACTATTAGCATTTAAAGTAATCTGTGCTCCCTCAGCATTAAAAGGCACAAAATTTTCAAAATTAGCATCACTGAATTATATTGTTGGTAAGACTGGACAACATCTGTCAAGAAATCATAGTTGACATTGATTTGGATTACTGATAAAATCATGTTATATGAAATAACATAGATTTACATTTATCTGACTAAAAAGAGAGGGTCTGATAAATTTTTTCTAGTTTAGCATCTGAACTCAGAATGGTGGCATCCTAATTGGCATTCAAAGGAATGCTGAGGTAGAAAAGTGTTGCTGCAGGAGTGAATGTTAACAGCGTGAAAGATTTACACCTACATCTGGGGAAGTCACGGCACATTGGATGAGCTCCAGCAGGTACGAAACCACTGTGTGGGAAAGGCAAATAATTGTATGTCACAGGATCAAAGAAGTTCTTGAAATGTTAGAGAAAATTACTACATGAGTTTAGAAGAAAGGTTTCTTCCCTCGTGGAAAGCTTGCACTGACTGTCGCATGCGGCCAATGAAAGAGAAGGCTGCATTTCCTAAAAATGTCGGGAGGCTATTGCTGAAGGGATTAGGGAAGCAGATTGCAGCACAGAGATCACACTGAGCTTTGGCATGTGAAGGAGACTTACAACATGAGGTTTCAAACCAAAGAAAACTCCCACAGGAGCTGAGGACTAAAGAAAGATTCATTTATTTTTTGTAGTTGTAGGATAGAACTTTTTTTAGCAAGCAGTTTGAGGTTTGCACCTAAGCATCAAAGCAGATTTTTGCAAGGGGTATAGGAGGATGTAGTTTATTTTCTTACTGAATTTTTGCAAATAAAATTTGATTTGGTTAAGACACCTCTGTTTCATGACCCATTGCTTCAATAGACATACCCTGTAGTGAGTTTAAAAAAAAAAAAAATTAAGCAAAGGTTTCAAATGAAACTCATTATTTTACACCCTGAGATAGTCCAGATGTTGATTAAACTGCCTTCAATATGCCATCAAGTGTTAAATTTAAAGTCTATGGCAAAAGCCAAATGAAAAACTCTTCCTGTCTCCAAAAGTAGGAGCTTGCCAGGATATTTATCAAGGTAGCAAAAGCCAGGAGAGTAGGAACTTAAATAAAAATCAAATACCAACTTCAGGATTTGTATTTTTGAAATTCCTTGAGATTAGTCTCTCTTGGTTTCCCTTGAAATTAATGATGGCAACAGAATTGATTTAGATGAGAATGTAGTGAGTTTAGCCAAGAGCAAATCTTCAAATCCTGCTCCATGAACACCTAATCCTGAGAGATTAAGTTACAGAAAGCATTTGTAGTATTCCCTTTTTTAGCTTTCTTCCCATGCAGCTATACCCTAACAAAACAAACAATCGTTTTGCGAGGATGAACTTGTGAAAGAAAAAGGAGTTTCATTTTCTGCGGTGCAAATTTGCCACATACTTTAAAACTCTGTTTTAGATAATGATTTTATGTGTTACTACATGACTAGTATAGAGTCTGTGTAAGGTAATATGCACATGCTCACTGCAACAGAGGATGCTAATCATGTACTTTAATGAACTCCTGCTATTTTTAGAGGAATTGCAGCTAACTCTAACCAAAATCTCCTGTCTTTTTGGTTCAAAGTATGAAGATTAATAACCACCCAGGTAATACACCTCTAAAGAATTTATTTAATGATCACAAATGTCAATCACTTAGTGAGCTTATGTAATTAAAAAATACCTTTGAAAACTTACGTTGACCCATGCCTCCACTTATCACAGTGTGTAGGATATATAGACGAGAAATGTGGCAGAGATCTCAGAGCTGTTTGAGAGTGGATTAACCTGCGAGGACACTTGCCAGGTTCTGACCCTTGCCCTTAGGATGGTAACCAATTCCTTCTATCCGTTGATATAGACTACATTTCCTTCCAGGGCTTTACAGACCTTCATGAATTTCCAGAAGATATTTTTCCCTAAGGCAAATCTATGACTTCCCTCCTTACATCTATTATGGTTTGAGAGTGAGAAGACTGAATAATATAGTCGCTCCTGCTTTTTGTACAAATACCACACACTGCTACATTGATCTTGTGTGGTATTTGTTGTCTTTAGTTGAACTTTTTTTTTTTCAAATAGACATTCCTGATTATGAGGACAAAACACCGTAAGTGTAGGAACAAAATAAAATTTTCTCAAGTCACACCTTTTTACTTTATTTCAAATAAGGTTTCTAAATTCCAAAACAGCATTGTCTCTTGACAATGGCATCATGTTTAGAGTTACTACTTCATTTGTCATGTGATATTAGTCTTTACACCTTTTAAAACTTTTTTTAATTTAAAATTCTGACTTCAATTTTCTCTCTCTTTTTGTAATGTGCAGGTTCATGGTTAAAAAAAAGATACTCTGGCTGAAGAAAAGTTCATGGAATGAGGTTGATACTGAAACCTTATGGAATAATACTAGCACAAAATGAGAGAATTTAGTGTACTAGATGATAACAAAATTAATCTGTCATCTTCCTCCCCTTCAAGAATTCGGTGTTTATTAGATAGTACGTATTTTTCAAGCTTTTTACTTAAACAAAGTAGGTACATTCTAGTTATATCACACTGGAAAAGGATGTTGCTGCTACTTACAAATTTCTGACAAATTGTTAGGCATGTTTATTAACTCTAGAGGTTTCTGCAGTTCAAGCATCTACTGGAAATGAGAAGTGAATTTTTTGTCTGTATCACTTTATTGTTTACCTGGTTTTCATTATACGTTCTTTAGCCTGATAAGAATTAGCTGAAAACAGGGTTTTTTTAGAGTTCTGTTTCCTTAGCAATCAATACAGATAGTGGGACTGAGGGGAGGAACCTAAAGTAAAAGAGGAACTTTAATATGAATAAATTCACTCTCCACTGTTCATGTAAATAAGGAAATGGGAGAAAAGGGGCTTAAAATGGGAAATAGAAAGAAATTAAATGCTAAGTAACAACTAAAGTAGAGGTGTGTATTTTGTTATAAATGGAAGGAAAAAGTATGAAAGAAGAAGTAGAAATGACGAGGAAGGTGTAGTCTGGTCTTAAGTCTATGATTCCTGTCAGAAAGTTGTTGTGCTTGCAGAATTATTGGGGAAATAACAGCTGTTCTATACAATTACCCCTGAGAAGTTAATAAAGAATTGGAGGAGAAAAACCTTTCCATCTCCCTCATTTCCATTCCCACAAGTTTTAAAAAAGGAAGTTTTTACCTGTGTGTCCTATGATTTTTCAAAGTAAGTGCAATTCAATATACCAGAAATCACAGTAGAAAACACATTCTCTCCAAGTTTTCAGCTATTTACAGAGTCAACAGATTTTGATAATGCATAGAAATATTCTTTATCACTTTGATAGCTTAAATGTCAAAATGCCTCATCTGCTTAGCTTGTAAAATCTCCTTTCCCTTGGCAAAGCTTTTCAACAGAACTACAGTACAGATAAATAGACGAGAATGAATACAGAAAGGTTAACTTGGAGTGAGTGTATTTTGTTTTGAGATTCATAGTGCAAAATTAAAAATACTTTTCATTTCTATCCAAATTAGAGAATAATTCCAGAAAAACTAAGACTAGATTTCTCATGCTTGCTTATTTTTTTCCCCAATTTACAGGGTTCTCTTTTATATACACCAACCACAGAAGCCCTTCTTTATGGTGGTATTTTCATGTCTCCGTTCACACATCCAAGATTTTAAAACAAGCTACCTATAAACAGGAACAAATTTTTGATGATAAAATGGTTGCATAATACCATCAACAGTTTAGGCTCTAAATCTGATTGTTGAATGCCCTACATAATATATTTTAGAGCCAAGGAGACATTTCACTTCAAATCCTTATGTTTTAAAAATAGAGAAGAACCATCTACACTTTTCCCCTTTACCCTAGTTCTCAGCTAAAGACACACAGTAAATTAAGTATTGCTTCTTGATTTTTTTCTTTACAAAGTGCCAAGAAAGTGTTTAAAACTTTTTGAACGCTTGTGAATGCCTTTAGAACTTTTACCCTATTCACTTCAAATATGGTAAAAAAGTGATTCAACAGTATTAGCTGTGACCTGCTAACTTTGAGGTCAACATGGCTTTACTTGCAAACAAAACTCCAAAATAAAATGCAGTTAAGAAGTCATGCTCCTTTACAAAGAATTCTGATCTGCCCCTTTTATGTAACGTTTGTGTAATTTTATATCCATGCTTCATGTATACTTTGAAAAACAGCTGTGACAGCACACCAAATGTATCTGATATTTTTAGATCTACTTATCTCTTGTTCTATGCAAACACCTTTCTGCCATCTCTGAGACAGTAATTTCATATTTGACATGCACAATAGCGCCTCCTGCTTTGGAATATAATATGCTACAGCTCCTGTAAACCCCATCCCTCCTATTAAAGCCTAAAATATCTTCCAGCCATTGTTTTGCTAAGTGTTCCCTGCCTCTGGAGTCTTAATGACATAATTCAGATCTGCTTTCAACATCCTTACCTTAGGCCAATTACATTCTAATTGCATGACTTTATGATTTCTTGGGAAAGGAGAAGTAAAGCACTTCATATTACATTTTTTAATATTTTGAGGAGGAGGTGACATGCAGAAGACATTAGCATTACACACTAAAATTGTGTGGACATTTTCTTTAAATAAATGTGACAGCGCAAAATCAATGTGTTCTATGCTTAATGGATACTCAGTGAATCACTATTAAGGTTTTTAAAAGTGCTTTATTAATTTAAATATTTTATTACATTTTGTCAGGGTGTAGGTTTGGGAAACTTACTGAAATTAATTTTTTTGTGATATTTTGTGATTATTTTTTGTTTGTTTAATTTTTACTTTAATTTATAGTGCTTTTATGAAAGACAACATTTTAAAGTAACTTTGTGACCAGCAAGGAAATCCTGAGAAGACATTTCATAAAAGTAGATGTGTAGGCAGAGACAAATCCTAATCCTGGAAGAGAAAACAAACAGATTTAAACTGCAAATAAAGTGACAACTGCTCACAATAAAAGTTATAAGTGTAATAAATCTTCAGAGCAGTTTTCTTAAAAGCAAGGTAGAGTGTTCATCCTCTCAAGTTTTTATGTTATTTCTGAGAGTCCTTCTAATTGCCTTCAGTTTACAGTTGAAACAAACTGTAATAGAGCTGTGCTGACTTTGCAAACAGTGATAGAAATAAGTTTCACACCCTCAAACATTTTCTCTGAGTATTAACAATCCTTACCCTTGCTGAAAACCCACTACATACACAAATGCAATAAGAGAAAAGCAACAATAGGAATAGAAAAAAAAAAAAACAAGCATTTTTATACAACATGCTAAGCCTATAATTTCTACTCTTTGTATGTCTTAGAACATAAAACAAGACCCTTTGTCTTTTTATAATTTAAAATGTTTGGTATAAACACTGTTTAAAACTGCCTAAAATGACAAAGTATTTTTTTTTCAATCAATATTAAATTTCCCAATTGCTAAGGTTTATCAGCTTTAAAAAAATCAGAAATTGTGAAAGGACATCACTACATTGCCTTTGAATATGGTACATGTAGGTTGTATTCCTGTCTAATAAAAAAAAAAATCATCTTATCATTATTATGAGGGCAAAATTAATATATTAATTTCAGAATGCATAACTCAAAAAGTTACTATAATTGATGCTCTTTGGAGAGCTTGGATAACTAATACTTAGTTTATTTAGTTTTAAAAGATATAAAAAATACTAATAAGAAAATGAAAATTCCTGAAAGGTGGACTGTGATAAGAACTGTTCTGACTATCCTTACTACACAATTTCTTAGAGATCTTAAAGAAGGGATTTCTATATTGCATGAAAATTAGGAAATTGACCTTTTTTCAGTGAGTTTTTTGAGCAAGCACTCAGGATCATGTAGAAACAATAAAGACTAACATAAAGAATGTAAACTGAATTTCAATTTGAATTCTCCATATGCTAAATGAGAGCCAAATAACCAGGTGTGTATATATATGTGCATACACATGCAAGCGGTTCACATTTCAAACGTAATGTGTTATGACAGGAATAGTTTTATGTAAATTTGTGAGTTTTTTTAAAAGGCAAAAATCTTCATATGTAAGGAAAACAAAATCAGGTAACATGCCACCATCACCACTACCAATTGCATACCTTCACTGCAGTATACTTCCAGTTCATGTGATCTAACCTCTTACTGGCCTTAGAAACTTTTATTTATTTTAAAATGTTACAGAAATTATATAAACACATAGATCTGCTAAAATCTCCATAGCGATATTCTTCTTCCTATCTCAGAGAATATACCAAGCATATTCCTCATAACTTCCTGAATTCCAGTGAATATATGCGCAGAGTCAAAGTGATCTAAATGCTTTCCACTTCTAAGTACAATTCATGGACTGTCTGAAGAGCTAATCAGACTGGAAGCAATAACTTTCCGGGTGAAATCCCATCCTCTCAGGCTGCTTTGTTTCTCATCTCAGAAGAAGCAGGATTTTGTTTTCTATTTCTAGTTGGGTTTTTATTTCTAGGATAGAAAAATGAGGAAAATACTTTGAGCAATACAGAAATGAGTGCTACAAATCTTATTAAAAATTAAACTCCATAACGATACAACTTAGGGGTTCTACAAACCTTTCAATATTTCCAGTTCTAGAAAATTAATGCATCATTAACGTACTCCTTACTTTCTTTCCTTCACTCCAGAAAATAATTCTATATTTTATACCAAAGACAGAAAGAAAACTCAGGAAAGCCCACTTTAGGCGTTTAGCTGCTGAAAACAAAATTGAATTTTGACTTTGAGAGGGTTAAAAAATAAATTTTCATAGCAGGGCTTTACTATATCCAACTTGGCTTTGTTTCAATATTAAGAATTATCTTTGTATTTGGTCTTTTAAATAACATCTGAACTTGTTTAATATTTTATCATTTGTTATGAACCTCTTCTAAAATTCAAGTTTGGAAATTATTTTTAGAAATCCTATAATATTTGACATTAGTTTAAAGGGAATAGCGGAATGGCCAAAATACATTTATAAAGATCCAAACATGGCAAATCCATGACTTTCAGATTACAAAACAGTCCTGGATTACAGCATGTTGAGCTATATCAGATTTTTTTTTCAGAAAAGTTATAAAGCCCCACTTCTCAGAATGGTTCAGAGGGGAAGGGACTTCTTGAGGTCATCTAAACTAAGCCTCCTGTTCAAGCAGAGTCACCGACACTGGTTACCTCCATATTCTGTTTAGAACATCTTTTTTCCATGTTTGATTACACTCATAGTAGAAAAGTTTTTTGTTATGTACAGATGGAATTTCCTGGGCTTTAACTTGTACACATCACCACTTGTCTTGTCAATGGGCACAATCATTTGCTTTAATCAGAACTTTATAGGTATTGAACAGATCCTCCTGAGACACGTTTTCCATGCTCAGTCATTCCCACTTTCACTGCCTTTCCTTCACAAGAAATGCTCTAACCCCTTTATCCCTTTTGTGGCCCTTTGCTGGATTCTTTCCACTGCATTCCTGTCTCTCCTGTACTCAAAAGTTAAGAACAGGATTCTGCTCTTCTAGTGTATCTCACAAGGGATGAGTAGAGGGGAAAGTTGAACTCCTGGCAATGCTTTTCCTAATGCAATCTAGTATTTCGTTGTCCTTCTTTGCTATAAGTGCACTTATTACCTCAGATTTTCCTCTTGTGAGGACATGAGATAGCAATGTGCACTCACAGCCCAGAAAGCCAATCATATCTTGGTCTGAAACAAAAAAAGTGGCCAGAACTCCTTAAGAACTTCTCAGAAGAAAGTACAATGACTGTGGGATAGGGACTAGAATCACTGAGAGATTATCAGTGGTATGATGAGAGTCAGAAGGAAAGAAGGAAGAAGAGGCAAAACTGAAATTTTAGAAACTTCCAGTTTGTGTGATGAGTATAGGTGAGTTATTGGTGGATTCCTGGGAATAGATAATGTTTTTAAAAAAATGCTAAAATATCCAGACTTTGATTTGGAATAGGGGAATATGTAGGTGCTAGGAAAATGCAATCAAGATAACAACGATGATAAGAAATGGCAAGGGCCTGAATTAGATCCTTTACAGCACAGGTCTGTGGCTGGATTAGAGATCTCTCTAACACAGGTTTGCTGAATGACGTTACCCATGCAGAAGGTCTGCAAAATGATATTCAGATCAGGCCAATCCCTCAAATTAGTGTGTTCATGATTTCCAAAAGTGTTCTTTATGACAAAGAAATATGACAAAGCTCTGGAGTTGTAACTACACAGGATGAAGAAAATCCAGTGTTTAAGGTCCTCAAATTCACATTGTTATTAGGTGTGATCATTTAGGACTGGGACCACGCTTTCTTGCTGTCTGGAGACTTTTAAAAAAATATTCTTTAGGGTTTTTTTGCACCTCCTTATTCATTAAACATTGTTTCTTTTAAAGACATATTTAAAGAAGTGGGGAGAGGAATCTTTGGTTTGCAATGATCTTTGAATTTTGTGTGTCCTGATGTGTACTTTCTGCATGCCAACAAGACACTTGCACCTACCACAAAGGCAAATGAAACCAGCACAACTGCAAAGGATGTGATGAAAATTTCTATTCCAACTCATTACTCACCCCTCAAGTGCACATGTGCCTGTGTTACAAAAATGGATGTTTCTCTCTCAGTTTTATGCTGTTTAAGAAATAGTATGAATCATATATCTACTTACATTAATTATATACATAGGTAAATAAATAAAGATACTCTACTAAGTATTAGTAAGATTCAGAACTAATTTGTTAAAATGTCCATGCATTATAGTTTACTGCTGGATGTTAAGTTTTTTCTAGGAAAATCAAGGGAGTGATTCAGCTGCCTAAATACCAGCATCTGTAGCCATCTTAAACTCTGAAAGATGTCTAAGTCCTAAGCATAGAGTGCTTGTGTTTTTATTGTGAATAAACCTACACTATCTCCAAAGTAATATTCAGTCTGAGAGAAACAGACCAACATTAAGAATTATAAAACATGTATTTGCTGTTGGACAGGTTTGTCTATTGATCTGGTTAATAAGTGAAAATAGTTGATCTAATGTAAGATGAATTATTCTGTGCCAGAAAGTTTCCAATGTAAGAAGTGTTGAGTAGAAAAACAAGAATGTGCTGATATATCAAGGTCTCTACCAATATTACAGATGCTGAGTGGATAATCAGAACAGAGTAATACAGTAAGCATCATTAAAAATTCAATATTGAATACTCCATGGAGAAGCAGGGTCTGGTACTGTCCAGTGCCTCAAAAGGGACATGCTGTAGGGGTATTTTAAAGCAATGTTTATTGAGGTTTTAATAGAACTCACTGTACCTGAACATTTTAAAATTCACTTTTTGCATCATTTCAAATGAATAGTTAGTCTTTCAGTGTTTTTCAGCACCAATCCTTCATGCCTTCCTGAAATCTGTAATCTAAAAAAGATTGATTTTATTTTTAACTGACATTTAAAAGTGGCAAAGCTTCTTCTACAAATTGCTTGTCACTTAAAATAGACTGTTGATACTCTGTCATCAAGAGATAATGCAGGATATAATTTGTCCTTTTCAAAATTTTATGCCATTAAATGCAAAAATTATACACATTAGCCATGCCTCTTAAAAAAATATGATACATCAATGCATGCAAATCACTGTGTCTTTATAAATATTTTCTTAGGAAGCAGAACATCCTATTAATACAGAACCAACCAGAAAGCACTGATCAACTTTCACAGGGTCAGTTTTCCAGTCATCCCAATATTCAGGTGAAATCTAGAAGAATGGAGTATCAAAATTAGTAAGAATGTTTAAAAACCCAAAAACCTGACTTCGTTTTATGAAACTGTTCTAAAATATTTGAACTTAGACAAAAATTAATTTACTGCAAAACTGTGTGAGAATTAGTGAAAAAACAGCTTATTCCCCCCCCCCCCAAAAAAAAAAAGCCAATCAAGATATTTTTTATTGGTGTGGTNTAAGCTTATTTTCCCCTCCCCCCCAAAAAAAAGCCAATCAAGATATTTTTTATTGGTGTGGTTTTAAAAATGTATTTCAGTTTGAATTCAGGATTCCAATATATGATAAACCTTCTTTATCTTGGAGTTGTGCAGATATAAGAAATTTTAAATAAGAAAATGATTTTGCAAAATATTTCATTATTTTTACACATGGAAGACATAATGGATTTGAACAAGATATTTACCATAAATTTAATTGTGAGGGAACAACATCCCTAACTCATTCAGTATTTAGTCATGATGTGTTTCTTGTCCTCTGCCTTTGTGGAAATCAAGGGTTTAATTCAAACTGTTGACTGAATCATAATTTCATAAGCTTATTGTGGAAAATTGTATATTGAAATATAGGTGAAAATGTAAGTATACTATTTTGTATCTCATTTCTTCCACCTGTATATTCATTTTGTATTTAAACATTCACATATAATTATATATGAATGTTCATGTGTATGTATGTATCCAATGCTCTCTGAAGTACAAGCACTGCTATCTATCTAAGACCACCTTTTGCAGCTGACACCTTCTCATAAAAGAGAAATGCACTGTAAAGTGAGCTGGTCCTAAAATGACAGCTAAAAGGAACAACAAATAGGGCCTTCAGCTTGCACATTTTAAGATTCCGACAGCATGACCTCTATTGCTGTCACTTCATAACTTTCATACAATAGTTGTCACAAAAATAGCAGAATAGACATCATCATGATAATCTCTAGGTCTTGGTCCTGTAATCAGACCTATTCCCTTGCAAAGTCCCAGAGATGGCTTTTTTAGGGCTGAGAACTTTTCATTTTTTTTCAGCAATCTAAAAGTCAATCAACTCGACTAAGTTATGGGTTCTGCATAATGCCAGTGTAGGGGAAAAGAAACCACTAAAATTTAATTCACTTTGCCAGTTTTAGAACATGGTGAATCCCATTGTAAAGACTAGTTTAGATACGTAGAACTGATGATAGTTGTGAATATCTTACTTTACAAAGTTATGTAGCATAAATCCCACCACAAAAGGGTGCCTGAGGTATATGACGGATGATTGAATTTGTGACTAAATTCAACTCTCCTTTGTTCATCTGACTAGACTACTATTTCAGGTGCAAGGTGAGAACTTTGAATCTGCAATAAAAAGTATATTTTTCACAAGTTCTGCTACTGCATAAACAAGAAAAGAAATAGCTAAAAGTTTTTAAAATACGGAAATTTTTGGAGCTAAAATATTTTGAACTGAATATTTTCTATTTTGATTACCCATTTGTTTTAATTTAATAAATTAATTGTCATAGAGCAGAAAACACATTAATAAAATTTAAAAATCCACAAAAATATGAAAGTAATACCTTTGCAATTAAAGATACTTGTAAAATTACTTTAAATAATTTCCCATACTCTTGGA
>VXBB01022812.1:1301-33411 GCA_013399915.1 Illadopsis cleaveri
CGCCGCTGTAAGTGTTCCTTCCTTGTCCGTCAACCCCCCCCGTCTCCGTGCTTCCGGCCGGGCCCCGCCGCGCTCGGCTGGGCCGGCTGGCATCCCTATCCCTGTCCCGCGGGAGGCATCCTTGTCCCGCAGCGCTTCCCGCCGCTCCGCCACGCCTCGTGCGAGGGAGGCGCTGCTGGAAGTGACAAAACTTTCCGTCCTTGCGTTTCCTTGTAAGCTAAATGGCTGCACCCAGAGCATAGGGAGCAGTGGAGGGGGCAGAATGCAAAGCAGTAGGGAGTGTGCGGCCGGCAATCGCTGCTGTCCTTTTTCACGCAGCTTGGGTCAATGGCCTTCTTGTGGGCTTCTGGTGGCCTGAAAGGACTTCAAACGTGGAGCTGTTCCACCCTCTCAAAGCTGACTGATGAACTGTTCCACTCACTGGCCTCTTTAACACTGGAAACATGTAGGTGAAACTCCCTTCTTAATAAATGGTGGTGTGTAATTCATCTGAGGATTTCAGTTTAGTTGTGTGTTTGTTCCTTTACTCAGAGTAATGCTTAGATTGGAAAAGTCTAGTTAAATGGCTGAAGTGGCTTGCCAGTGTCAACATTGCAAAGACGTTTTCTGTATCCAGCCTTAAAAATTTAGTTGTTTGGCATTGTAGGTGGTATTCATTAACAATAGCTGCATTAAGCTGAAAACAGTCATTCTCTTTCAGTCCTGATTTTATTTAGGTGCTTCCTATGTATGAATATCATCAGACGTGCATGCTCCATGTCCTGAAAGTCAGTCACACGCAATCTTTCCTTGTGTATTTTGAAAGGAAATAGAATCCAAGATAGTTCTGTGTCTCTTCAATGCTGTTCAGCATGTCCATAGAATCACTCACTTTGGAAGGACCCCTGAAGATCATCTAGTCCCTGTTCAAGGAGGGTTAGGTATAGCAAGTTACCCAGGCCCATGTCCACCTTGAAATCACCTTATAAAATAAAACCTGGAAAATTCTGTACTTACACAAATGTTGGTCATGGGGGGGTTTTTTGCAGGGTTGGTGAGGTTGTTTGTTTTTTGTTTTTGTTTTGTTTATTTTTGTTTATTTATTGGACAATGTAATGGTAAATTTGGGGACAGAAAATTGTAAAACACATATTTGATCTCTTTAATTATTTTAGGCATTTGATCATTACTATGATACAAATAATTATCAATGGAGTAAAAATGGGTTAAGGGCAGTATCAGGATACTCTTTCTAGCTCTTTTACCATTTTAAGTTATGCTTCTTTTTCAGTCTTGG
The DNA here is from genome assembly GCA_013399915.1 of Illadopsis cleaveri. Taxonomy (NCBI): domain Eukaryota; kingdom Metazoa; phylum Chordata; class Aves; order Passeriformes; family Timaliidae; genus Illadopsis; species Illadopsis cleaveri. The sequence continues at coordinate 2,578 of VXBB01022812.1, forward strand.
GTGTTTTTCTTTGGGAATTAGTATTTTAGGGATAGAAGGGGACTTCTTTTTTTTTTTTTTTATTTTTTTTTATTTTTTTTTATTTTTTTTTATTTTTTTTTATTTTTTAAGATGAAAGACGGAGTTTTCTTTCTTGGCTTATAATTTCAGCTCATGGAAATAATTTTCCCTCACTGCTAACTTGCTGATGTAGTTGATAAAGAAGGTCTCCCATTATGCTTATTATTCCCATAGTTTTCAGACTTAAAAGGAGACTTCTGGAATGGTACCAATTGTTTTATCAAGGTACATCAGTGATTGAATTCATTTTCACGTCAAAGCCTCATTATGAAATGCACTGTTTTTCTTGTGACGCAGAGTTAGGTTTGTAAGCTCTCTTCTGTGGATTGTTTTAGAGTAGTTTAACATGAGCAAGTGTTTCTGTTAGTTTGTTTAAGCCATACTTTCATCTATAGAACCCATTCTTGCCTTAAAAAGGCTTAAGATCTCTTAGGTGTTTGTCTTATGTGTGTGTGGGGAAAAAAAGTTCGTAATTACCAAAAATTATGTATACATATTACTTGGTATTTAAAGAGTAAAGTTATTTTTGTAAAATTATTGTTGATGCTGATGATCAAAACTGCATTCTTAGTAAGATCTTAGTGTCTTATATTGTGTGGGAAATGTATAAACCTGGATTTGGAAGAAGCTGCCTTGAAAGCAGTTTGAAGAGCATTAGTTATAAACCTCTTCTAATTATTAAAGAAAATGTTTATCCAAAAAGCATTTTAAAAAAAAAATAAATTTAAGTTTCTTTAAAAGCTAAGTAGAGAGCATTATAGCCTTACTTCTAACACCTGCTTGTTGAAAGCAGTCGAATCAACTTTTATGTACAGATGAAGAAATCATGCCTGTCTGAAGATGAAGAGAATCCAAACATGGCTTTATTTTCCTGGTATAAAAAGGTGGTGTTCAAATATGTCTGGATATTGGCCAGTGGCGTGCAGGGGAAGTCTGTGTCACTGAAATTCTTCTACACCTTTTGAAGAATATAGTAACACAAACAAGTTGGTCTCTGTGCTTCAGAGATCCTTGTTTGTGGATCACGTTGTTAGCTTACATTACCAGCTCAGGTGCGTGTGCCAGGCCGTGTGCTCGAGTGACTGTGCATGGAAGTAGCTATCTCTGTTGACTGTTGATCAAAAAAGATGATTCTGGCAGAATCAGCTGCTGGGGGAAATATCTTCAAACAGGCTTAGCATAAATTGATAGGGTTCATCTGACCGTCCTTAGTTTGCTAGAAACTCAGTTTGTGTAAATTTCTTTGGAGTTACTTAAATGAACTGTTATTTCAGTGAATGAGTTTGTGTGTGGTGTGAAAAACTGAGTTAGAAATGGGCACCGTCTTAGGGAGTGATGCCTGCTACTTGTGTCAGCATTTGTGTATGAGTTTGTGCGACTGATTTTGCACAATAAAAAATAATAGTATGGTTTGTAAGGCATTAACTGGTTTACATATTCAAATATTTGCAACAACTCCATGTTAGGAGTTTTCCAGGGCTTGGCAGATATCAAGTACAGAGCTGTAACTGCTTGGATTGGTTGGAGACTTGATCTTCTATCATACAGCCCTCTCTTTCATTCATTTTTGTTTTCTAAGATTTTGGAAATCCATGAAAAGCAACAGCTGCTGTTGTGCTCTGAAACAAGACATGTTTCGTGTATGCTTCATGTTTGGTGTACACCTTCATGACAAGATGCAGGACTATATTAGGCAACTGTGTTCTGTGCCTGCCTTTCACAGTCATGTAAGCCATGACAGTGTCACGTGCAAGACAGTCCTTCACTGGCTGGTTAAGAGGAGTGCAGTCAAACTAGGTGTGTGCTTGGAAAGGGAGTAGATAATCCAGTGCATTCTTGATAGTGTATTGCTAGCTCCTGACACTATATTATGAAGTCATCTCTAGTGACCACGCATCTTCTGTTTTTCAAGGTGGGTTTGTTTGTTTGTTTATTTAAGTTTGTAAGCCTTTCACTTTCTTCCACCTTGTAGTGCCTCTGATGGATGTTTCAGCAAATTCAGAGGATTTTCTAATTTTCCTATCTGGATTGTTACTTGTAGAGTGGAGTTAGACTGGAGTATTTAACTACTGGCATTCAAAATAACAGCTTCTTGGAAAAATGAAATATTTTTCAAAATCAGGTATCATAACTGATCACTCTAGTTTTTAATGTGCTGTTTACAAGTCTAACTAGACTCCTTTGTGTAACAGTTCTTCTCCTCCCCTTCCTGGTTCACCATTTGAAATGGATATTCTGGGTAGTTCAGCTGTCCCTGGGTTTTTTTTCGTCAGCTTTCACTGGACAGAATTATATTGCTAAATATATTCCCTATCTCCTTATTTCCTTTTTCATTTTAACTGTAAAACCTGAGACTGTGAGTTACAGTGTATTGCCTGGCAAAAATAAACCTCCTTTTTTTTTTTTTTCCTATAGATATTTTTAGGAAGCTTAATCTTGTCTACTTTGCAACCATGTTTTATGTTGCCTGAAAACCTTTTTCTTATATTTGCTTTCAGAGACCTGTGTTTCTAATTCAGGCTGATTTTGTATTGAGTGGAAAACAATGTTATACAAATATAATTCCCTGAAGGATCATATCTCTTCTGTTTCCCATTCTTTGTGCCTTTTATGCAACTCTAGTATGTGCTGGTGATCAAGATTGACTCTATTAAATGTTGGCCACCATCTGCTGTTATTGTTTATTCTTTTGTGAACATCTGTCTTCTAAAATATTAAAACATATAACCAAGTAATCAGCTTTCCCTGTAATTTTATTACTTTTATTACTTACAAAATGTACTTACAAAGTACATTTAATAAGAAAGATGCATTGAATTTAAGGTCTATCTTTAAAATATACTAGTAATTTTTTACATCTCTGTGTGTGGAAGATGTATGACATGAAACACTCTTTATGAAATGATCACCAGGACTTTGTAGCAGCATTAGAATTTCTAAATTTTGTTTTCATGCCTGGAGTTCAGCTAGTGAACCACCTTTTCTAAAGGTGAAATGCATTAATTGCACAGAAATGAAAACCAGATACTCATATTATGGGTGTAATACAGCAAAAAATATTACAGAAACCATGTTGAATAAGAGATGTATTTCAAAAAAAGATGTCAAAAATAATGAATCTTCTGTGATGCTAGTACCTTGAAATATGTGTAAGACAGTGAAGAACTTACCATACTAAATCCAAGGAGTATTTCTCAGAACAGAGTATTTATGAAACAGTCGTAAAATATGTGCAGAGAACTGTCAAGGTGTATAGTAAGAGTTTTGCTTCAGAAGGAGAGGTAGCATATTTCCTGTATTATATCAACACCATGATTAGAATTTGTTCTCTACCTGTTAAGGAAAAATGAAAAGAAATACAGACTGAATGATAAATGCTAGACTGAATTAATTATATGATTGTACACAGTTTTGGAGTAAAGTTTTTTACACTCCATCTCAATCTGTACTCAATTTGTCACAAAAAAGTGTAGGAAAGAGTTCTTCCTTTGTAGGAAAGAATCCTTCCTTTGTTTACCTAGACTTGACTTGCAAATTTGCATTGGAGTGCAGCTTCTATTGATTCTGCTTAGGATTTTCATAGGCTGTATTTTAGTACCTGCCATAGTACTCATGTTGGAGTGATAATAATACTATGAGATGTTTACATTTTTTGAGAAGTCTTGATTGAGGAAAAGGCACCATAAAGTTACATTTATTCAAATGCATTTGGAATTAAATGATAAATAAAATGATTATTTACAGCCTGTTCAGTTAAGCTACCCAAATTATCACATATTTATGAAAAGACATCACAGTCTATACAAAGAGGAGCATGGGGTTTACACATTTGATAGTTGCACAGCTACCTTTTTTCTCCTCACTAGTCTCTAGTACCTGTCATTACAACTTTTTGCTTCTGTGAGTGCCTGCATACTTTCTGTGTACATTATTTCAGTGGTTTAGTCATGTTGGACCAGTGAGGAACAGTCTGTGTGTAGATGCTAAATTTCAAACAAAGGATCAGTATGGGTTTTTTTACAAAATTGTTGAACTAGCATTATTGATTAAAAGCAAATGTACAGATACCTAGACTTTAAATAAATGAAGCAATATATATACATATAAATAATTTTGTCCTGTTCAGTTATGTGTTTTGAGAATGGTCCTTTTAAAAAAATTGTGAAAAAGATCATTGCCTTTTAACTCTTTTAATTACATTCTGTTGTAATTTTTGTCTTCCTCTTTTGCTGCCGAAGTGCATCCTTCCTTTACTATTTTTGGTTGCTTTTTTTTTATCACTTGGCTTATTTCAGGTTTGCTTTTATGTGATTCCTGTGCTATTCGTTTCATTGCTACAGAGGTTGTGTGCCTGGTCATTCAGTGCTCTAATATTTTACTTTTTCCTAATAATAAAAAGGTTGTCTATTTAAGTGTCCACTGTCTATTTCAGCATCCAAATAAAAGGCTCATTCCTGTCTTTTCTTCTTGAATAGAACGGGTAATTTCCCAAGGTGGTTGAGGTCCAGTATTTGATAAGTCAACCAGAGCCTGAGGGAGGAATAGATACCCTTCTTGTCTGGGACACAAGCATTTATCTGTGTATTTGAATGTCATAAAATTAGCAGTGCTGTTCATGACAATGCATCTGTTCATCTCATGTCAAGTTAATTTTTATGTAACATGACTTTGAGCCCAAATGAAACATTAGATTGTATTTCTAGCTCCTAATTACATGACTATCACATATATGTATTAAACTGTCTCTACTCAGTTGTTCTAAATTCTGGATAACCTTACATTGTCATGTTTTTGGTTTTGTTTTGTTTTATTTTTCCCCTCTGTAAGTGCTGTGTGTCTTCAAAAAGTACATCCTTCTACCATGAAATTTCTTGCTTATAAAGCTGGTTAAATAAAACAAGATTAAAATGCACAACTGTTTTGCAGGTCTATTAATATTTGCTTTAAAAAGAAATCTTGAAAATCCATTGTGCTAGCACTGATTTTATTTCTGTAGATTTTGGGCTGATGTATGTCTGAAGTTGGGAAAAGAATAGTTTAAAGGCAGTGTATTTTGTCCATATTTTATAATGACTTGTAATTTTAGAGAGTGAATTTTACTGCATATGTGCTCAGCTGATTTACTGCATAGAGGGGTAACATTACCTGCACACAAGAGGGCACACTAAGTCCTCTGGAATGTAATTACAGAAAACCTTTTCAATTAGGGTAAATTAATATCCGTAGAGAAAATAATGAAAACACACTTTGAATGTAGTACTGGTTTTAATGTTGACAAATGTTCTCTATGAGTATTTTATGTACGTGCCAGCAAACTTAACTAATCTTGTATTTAAGTCCATTTGGATTAGTTTAGTAAATACTGGGAAATTCTGTGGCTGAAGATTATTATTGTTGTTTAAAGTGGCTTAAAAAAAAGAAAATATTCTGGGCTTCTATTAAAAATGTAGAGAACACTGTTTCCTGGGAGTATATTTTGCTATTCTTATACTTAAAATTGTAAAATTCTGTTCTTATTCTTTATTTTCTCATTTCCTTTTCATTTCGTGTTTCGGTTCAGTAACAGAAAAAAGCACCTCTATAGAGTACAAAAAACAATCAATTTTTATAGTTTTAAAAAATTAGCTCAGTGTAATGCCATGGAAGGCATGGAGGATAATTGTATTTGCAAGACAGCTTAATTTTTTTTGCTTGTCTTTTCTCATGCCCCTTTAGGGAGAGGCTGCCTACATCTACTGTACACACCCAGTCAGGACCTGGGGTATAGCAGGTAATCTTCCTTAATTGCCTTATCCCAAGGCTGGCCTTTCCTCGCTACAGTTGTGTGCATAGGATAGTACTCACGTTTATAAAAGGTGTCGGTTTTATGTTATAAGTATTTACAAATTAAAAGTGTGCTTGTGCAAACAGAGTTTGAATGCTAGTTCAGTGTTGGGTTTTTCCCCATTAAGTCACTTTATTTCTTTTCTCTATCCTAATAATTATTTGACCTGCTAGCAGTCATGAGGTTTTGATAATCAGAAAAAACCCAGGTAATGTCAGGTTCAGTCCACAGCATTACACACAGATATCATAGATGCATTACTCATGTTACCTGAATTTACTGAGCTATTTCAGTGAAAGAGAACCTTCTGATGTGAGCTTGTTGCCCTGGTATGTTTGCAGAAGTACTGAAAGATTGTTAAAAATTAAAAGGAAGGTTTTTCTCAGCTTCCCTTCAAAGACAGCTATGAAAGAGCTGTTTCTGACAGCTAGAAGGCCACTGAGGTAGGGAGATCTTGCTATGTTTTTTGTGCTTTGTGTGACACTAGTTTAGGGAACTGTATGGACAGTTTCTTGCCCTGAGTCACTTAAGGATTGTAGCTTGATAGCATGCCCTGGATTCCTACAAAACAGATATAGCAAGTCTTTGTGGAGGTCTGAGTTCCCCTCTGTGCTGACTCCAAAAACTATATAAAAATTGGCTTTGGACAGTGAAGTCTGTGATGAGGTGTAAAACTGTGAAATAGTGTCACAATGGAGTATCTGTTCTCTTAAGGCACTTAGAAGCAGGCCTGGCTGCCTGTCATGGTGAGTGTCGCTGAAATGCCAGGGAGAGAACTATCTGTGTTTCATCCTCTTATCTATTCCTCGTCTAGAAAGCAAATAGAAAGGACATCAGTGGGCTAAAAGTGCATGACTTAGACTCAATGGTCATAGCAAAACAGAGAATGCATGTAATTTTAACTTTGTGATGAACTTCTGCCTATTGTTGCAACAAATGTTGGTGCATTTTAATATTTTTGTGCCCTTATAGTTATTTACATACTTTACAGTGAAAAGACTTTTTGTTCTCTGTAAGGCACTATTCTGAGTGTTGTGAATTTTCAGCTACAAAAATGTAATTATAAACCTTAAGTATTTAATTATAGATTAAAAAAATCTTCATGAGCAATCTCAAAGGAATACCTGCAATTTACTCCTTGTAAATTGGCTCATTTTCTTGTAAGTGCTGATTTGGGAGTAGTTTTAATGTGGAAAGCGTATTAATCTGTGGGTAAGCATTGTATATAGAAATTTATTACTCTAAAAATGTAAGACCTATGAGGTGATTTAGACTTACTCTTGTTATTTAAAATCCCAGCAGAAATATATCACTGTCTTTTGATACATTTGGTTGTTTCTATTGGTTTATAAAAGCTGTCTAGAAATACTTTCATTTGAGTTCTTATCTGAAAAAGACAGCCACTGGTCCTTGACAGCAAATCCTGAAGTCAAGCAGATGCCATTCTAGCCTGATGCCATTGTGTGGAGATACAATCACCCTTTAGCCGTACTATTGTAATAAAGGCAGCTGGACTTTAAATAGATTTAGAATCAGTGCATTTCAGAAATGTTTGTGAGATGATTTCCTTTCTTTCTTTCTTTCCTTTTTTTCTCTTTAGATTGCAAGAAGTGGAGAAACTACAGTTTTGATATTCTAATCCTATTAAAAATTATTTTTGGCACTGGGAAACTGAATATTCTCTTTCTAGAGTCATCATATATCAGAATTGTGTAAGGTTTTGTAAAACTGTTGCCCAGTAGATGAACATGGAGACACAGCTAGATCCCATGAAGGATGACTTGCCCTTAATGGCAAACACTAGCTACATGCTTGTAAAGCACTATGTGTTGGACTTGGATGTGGATTTTAAAAGTAAAGTTATTGAAGGCAGCATAGTTTTGTTCTTTGAGACTGGAAGCCAGTACATGAAGACCAGCAGTGCTGGCAAAGAATGCTGCCAGTCACAGTTTGATGAAACCTGTAAAATGGGGGCATCTGAACCCTGCCACATTCCTATGATAAACATGAATACCTGTTCATCTAAAACGGAATACAATGATTTTGCTGTCAGTGGTAAAGAAGAGGAAGCTACTTCTGATGAAAACAGTAACCACAGCAACAGTGAACAGGCTTCTGGGATTTCTAGTTCAAAGGACTGCTGTGACATAGAGAATCATGGAAACAAGGATTTTCTGCTGGTATTGGATTGCTGTGATTTGTTTGTGCTAAAGGTTGAAGAGGTAGATGTTGCTGGTGTGTCAGGCATTGAAAAATTTACAAGGTCTGCCAAGCTATCTGGTGTTTCAAAGAAGCTGGAAAATCTCAGGAATCAGATTGTACATGAACTTGTGACTTTACCTGCAGATCACTGGAAGGAGCAGCTATACTATTTTTCTCACTGTAGCCAGGCACCTGGCTGTGGGGAGCTTCTGTTTAGTACTGGCTCCTGGAGCTTGGAGATAAGGAAATTAGGAATTCAGACTCCAGCAGATTTTCCTCATGCGATAAGAATATGGTACAAAACCAAACCAGAGGGAAGATCTGTTACATGGACTACAGACCAGAGTGGCAGGTATGTAACTGTTTGCTGAAAGCTTTGTATGCAATAAATTTAAATAGGTGCAAGAATGGAGAATCATATGATTGCTGATAAACTGTGAAGACGATGAGTGCACTCTTCCACAGTTTTCATTTCACCCTTGTTTTGAATCCTTTTGCTCTCCTGCAGAAGAACAGACAATTTCTCTCCTCATGAAACCCTAATGGACTTGAAGATCTCAGACCTGTCTTAGTGATTGTGTTTGCTTTTTCTGAATGAGAGTAAATAACTTGTGTGTATTTCAATAAGTGTGTGCAGGAAATGGGGAATTATCATTTAGAGAAAGAAAAGGTATGAGTGACAGGTTACTTTGTGCTCTTTTTCTTCCTCGCTTACACAGCATAAAGTTCAATATATATAACATTTAATAGAATTATTTCACAATTAGTCCTTTATCAATATTGTAATCAGCTTAGAAATACAGTCTTTTCCTGTTTAGTCTCTCATAATCAACTTTCAAAATCTTCATCTATAATGTTGAGAACATTGATGATACCAAATGAACTGCAGACTGAAAGAAGAATTGGCATTATATCTAGTGTTAGTGGAAAGGACATGGTATTGTACTGAAATCTTCAATATAAACCCTTTATAGAAAGGAAACTACAATTCACTCTTGACTTCTACGACTGTAATTGTTTTCTTGCAATGTTGAAAGGTGGATTTTATTGGCTGTTATTTCTTTATGATGTCTAAAAAGCAGGAACAAAGTTGGAAGATAAAGAACAAATTTGACCTGATTGAATACTTGCTTTTCTTTCCCAATCAAGAGATATATGGTTACCTTTTATTTCAATTATAGTCATATAAATTAAGTCTTTTCACTAGCATCTAAGTTGGTGAGGAAAATGAGGCCTTTTGATTGCATTTGTGATGGTTAGGGAGTTCTGCTACTAATCTGTAAGCACCATCAAGTCCAGAAATGTCGCAATCACGTTCATTATTTCTTTGCCTTCCTTTCCTTGCTCCCTGAGGAGTTGTTTTTGGTATGAATTTAGGAAATTTAACTCAATATAGTACCCTTATATCTGAAAATTTTGACTGCATGCAAAGGTGGAACAATTGTCCATGATCACGGGTCTGCATCTACCTGCCCTACTAACCAATGTTAGCAACACTCAGCTGGTATAGGGCTCCTCCTCTGTGTGTTTTGAGCATTTGAATGTTCCTTTTAAGCATCTAAAACATGAACAGTTTTGACTCTTTATAACCCTTTCACTGTAAAGCATTGTTTTTACTTTAGTGACATTTCATGGCAGTTGTACACAAATGGGTGGAATTTTAGGATCAATAATGGAGCAGAAAATGGAGGCTTGGCATGGATCTAGCAGTTTGATGGTATAAAATAGTATAAACTGATTTATTTTCAGGCCTGTGTAAGTATTCCAAAAACTAATGCCTGTTACAAAATAGGTTTTCATAGCACAGTCATTAGAATCTTCCTTGGTATCTTTTTAAAATCAAATTCTATATGTGATGAGCCCATAAACATAGTGGTAAATCTCATAATGCCATAGGAGGACTCTATAAATTGTTCCAAACTATGTAGCTGGTGCTTTTTTTTTCAGATGTCAAATCCTTTGCCAAAGGAGTCTATACTGTGGTTCCAACCCTGAAGAAAAATAAATAACAAATTACACACATTGTGTAACCACTTCCAATGTTTCCTGTAATTTAACACTAGTACAATATTTTGGAATTTAGCCTATGCACAATTTTATCAAGACTTCCATTTTATTTGTTTTAAAGAATGATGTATTATAACCCAACTGAAACAAAGCTTTGTGGGATGAGTTTAGGCAAGATCAGATACATGTATACAAAAGTTATCACAGCAGGACATACTTCTATTTTTAGTAGAGGAACTGAACACATAGAATTTCAGATTTTCCTGTCTGAACTTTTGGGGCCAAACAAAAAAGGCAATCACTGAGCTGACTTGTGCTAATCGAAAGAGGGAAAGTATAAAGAAATGACCAGGAAGCCTAACAAAATACACTTGATGAAAGGGACACTTTTGGCCTCTCTAAACTTGGATGCTGGTTCCTTCTATCACTGGTATGAATGACAGGTGTGTGTACAGCTGAATCATAAGGCATAGTAGGGAGCTAATCTAATTGAAAGTAAGTAGAGGTGCAAAGAGAATAGAATAAGATGTGTTTGGAAAATACCACTGAGGTTGTTTGGAAGGTGGAGTTATTTACTACAAATTAGAAAATGTGTCATGAAAATAGATGTTTGTTTTTCAGTGGCATGAGTTAGCATTGTTCTGTCCTCTTGGAAGCTGGAAATGCAGGAAGGGGATAAAGAATTTGGTTTTCTTCATAGGAAAGGTTTGGTAGAATAAAGTAGTCCAGAATCCTGGTAGGTGACAGACAAAATTCTAAGAGGCGATCCTCAGCTGTGGGGAATCTCTACTGGTATTTTGTTTATTTTTGTTCCCAGTAATGGGAACAGGGGAATATAAATATTTGAGCAATTAGTGAAACGTTTTGAAGTTTGTTGGATTATTCACGTGATATGCAGTGACTGGAATGGTCTGCCCGGGGAGGTGGTGGAGTCACCATCCCTGGATGTGTTTAAAAAGAGACTGGATGTGGCACTTGATACCATCATCTAGTTGAGGTGTTAGGGCTGGGTTGGACTCCATGATCTTGAAGGTCTCTTCCAACCTACACATTCTGTGATTCTGTGATCTAAAGACTGACAAATGATAGGAATAGAATAGAAAAGTAAAACAAACAAAAAAAACCAAACCACAAAAAAGAAGCACAAACAAACAAAAAGCCCAAAAAACCAAACCAAACCAAAACCAATCAAGAAAAGTAGGCAAACCCTGAGTACAAAATAAATGGATTTGATATTCCTGAAATGTGGAAGCCAACAAACAAATATTGTAAAAAATTAAAATTCTCTCCTCTGAATTAGTTGTCCTAACTACAAGGAAGACAATTAGAAACATGAGTATTATTGACTGGTGGTTTTTTTCAACAGTAAAATGTAAATAAGAATACCTGCCCTGATGAAATCTGATGGCAGCCACTGGCACCTTGCAGATATGTAAATTGATAAGGCAGAGTAAAAACGTTCTTGTGATTTAGATGCCAAAAAATCCTGCTGCTTTGTCAATGTAATTTAAAGTAAGGAATAGCTGCGAAGAGCAGTGCTTTTACAGGGATTGGCCTTGTAGTTAAGGGAGAGTGCCCCGTTACATCCTTAAATGGAGACAACCTTTGCAGAAATAGGGAAAGTAATTTTATAAATACAGGAAATGGACGGAGTTTCTGAGCTGAACATTTTCCTTGATAAAGCCTTACACATTAGGCAAAGCAGATTGACATGGGTGAGCCTTAAGAGTATGCTTCAGGTGTTTGATGGCAGGTATCTCAAGGCCTGCAAATTCCTGTTAACAGAACAAATTATGAACTGAACATTATTATTAGCTTAAAGATAGTGTTAATTCACTATTATAGTGGATAGACTTACATGGGAGAGGGAGATCTGCCAAAAGCTGGTTTGAACTGATTTTGTTGTGTTGTAAAGATACGTGGACTACTGATGAGTTACAATTGCATTAATCAAATTTTCTTCAGAGAGATTATTGAACAACAGACAGTCAGTCCCTAGTCTCCTCTTGGGGCAGAATCAAACATTACCACAACTAGTACTTGATTTCTCCAATAGTCTGGATGGCTTTTTGCTTGGGAATATTTACCCATATTTCTCATGGTTTTCCTTTTAGTTAAGATAACTGACTCAGAGGAGATAATTTCAACTTTTTACAAATATTTGTTTGTTGACTTCCACATTTCCAGGAATATAAAATCCATTCATTTTGTATTCAGGGTTTGCTTATTTTTTTATTTTTTATAGTTGTCCAGAGGAGTGGCCAGAGGTGTCACTCCTGTGTTTTGTGAATGTTTTGTGGATGTTTGTTCTTCCAGTGTAACAAGTAATTAGAGAAATATTCTGATAATATCTCTGCTTATCTTTCTTTTGATGCATGAAATGTCCTTAACTCTTGAAACCTATCTTGGCAAAGATTGTGGTTGTCATAAATACTGCTTAATTAGACAATTTGAGTATTTCAAGACCATTAATAGTTAAAGACCAGAGGTGAAGGGGATAGGTAGTAGAAAGAGGAAAAGAGCTGTAAAGTTTATTGCTAGGAGGGTTAGAGGTAAATGATTAAAAAAGGGCAAATGGAGGTATCAATTGACCAAAGCAGTCTAAACGTAATTATTTGTCTTTGCAATTTTGTCAAGTGCTTAGGTTAGCTGGTTATTTTTCTGGATCAAATGAAGAAACTGATAGATATCAGAATAAGAATTACATTTCTGGTCCTCTTATCAGCTCAAATTGTGCTACCTGACCCCAAACAAAGACAATTGTCAGCTGCAGTGGATATGGTGAAGTAACACTGCGCCATTACCAATGCTCTAAAAAGAAATCACCACTTTAAAAGAAATATAACAAATATCTAATTAAAGGCTGGTGTAATTGTTCTTCTGATAGTTTCCTCTTAAAAAATTAGAACTTGCATGTTTCATTACTATTTTTTTAGCAGACCAACGTAATTGGGTATATTTGGGTTTGAAATAATGAAGTTAATAAGTAAACCTGGACAAAAATTGTATTAAAATGGGTGAGGAGTGGAAAGAAGTCCTAGTTCTGTAGAACAGATTATGTACTTGACTAGTCTTTCTCCACTTATCTAACTCACTTTTTACTTGAGCTTTTATGGTAGAGACTTGTGACCTTCCTGTATGTGTATTTTAGCATTAAAATGTTGTAGGGAAAAAATGCTACTGGACCAGAGGGCTTAGAACTAAGCCTGTAGGAACAGCTTGAGTGCTACCTCTATCTGCAAAACGGTATTTGACATTATCTAGAAAATACCTTATGGTCTGCCGGTAAAAGTGCTCTCTGAGACCAGGTGACATTAATGTTCCTGATGTCATCTATTTTTTGTGAAATCTGTATTGTATTTAACACAGCATTATAGCATTTAGTCTAGCACTATTCTGCCAGCCAGTTTTCTCTGTCACTGTGGCATTTCCCTCTACAGAACATGAAGATCCCCTATACTGCTCCTAAACATGGATTGTACCAATGGCACCTCACAAAACAGCCCTCACAGTGCATGGCACATCATTGGGAAAATGTGTGTAGCAGTAATCATTAATCCCACCTTTCCTCTACCAGGATCTCTTTTTATAAACCTGTGTATTTTGATAAAGTTTTCATGAATTAGAAGTCACCTTTTCATGCCTTCCTAGCACATATTTGTTTTAGGGTAAATAATAAGCCCAGTAGCTCTTGACTAACATTACTAGGAGGAAGCAGGTCTTCCTGGAAGATGAAAAAACAGGTTCTTCATTTTTCCTGTGAACTCACTACCATGCACTCTTTGTTTTTACAGAAGAAAAGCCAATTGTTTTATGTATATCAGAGTTGGTTACAGGTTCAGTTTTAGGATTTTAATTCCATCTAAGTTAATTAAAAATCCATGCAGATTAGTGGTCTCTCGCATTTAGCTGTACATTGTGTTTTACTGTTTAAAAGATAACCAGTTGGCCTTCTCTTCACTGCATTTACCCGAACTTCACTTGATGTCTAGGTCCTACTCTATTCACTCTGGTTCATGATGGGGGAAGTTAGATTATTTTCTTTTTCTGCTTGTGTGCATTAAAAATAGGCCTACTTAAACTGCAGCTTTCATCCCTGCTTTACTGGAAGATCAGCTGGCCTGCATTAGGTAAGCCCCAGTAATTTAAATGCGCCAAGACAGCTCTGGATCCAATAGCACAGGTAGCAATGACAGGAGGGCAAAAATACCTTTGGAATGTATTTCATCTGTGACTGTTAGTATTTCCCAGTTCTTTCTTTCTGTATAGTTTGAAGTTGGCTTTAGAGAAGGAATAATTTGAAAGGAAAAGCAGTTTGGAGGGGAGTAAATAAAATACTAAGATCTTAGCCATTGCAAAATCAGTTTTGCCCTAACAATTTGTCTCCTACTTTCTAAAGTGTTTTGATAACTTTTCAACTGAAGTGATAAAAGATTCTGATCAGAATTTTTTTTAGCCTCAAGCATTCACAAAATGCTGTATTTTGCTCCCTTAATATTTAGCTTTAAATATCATAGGTTTTAAAAAGTTCAGTGTAGTGAAGTGATACTTCCCGGATTTTCTTTGTTTTACTGGAGAAACCTACTGATTGTGGATTTTTTATATAATATATGGTTGAAAAATTGGCTTTTTTTTTTTTCCTTAAGATAAGTGGTGTTGTTATGCAGGTAATAGGAATTTAGATAAAACTGCGAAGTGCAACAAAATAAGTAAAGCAAGAATCATTAAGTCCATCCACCAGCAATAGCAAGTTAGATGGAGCTAATGAAAGGCCTTGTTGCCTTCCCAGCTGTAGCTAAGTGGCTAATAAGAAATTTACTGGCATGAAACATTGCAGCTGAAATTGGAAAAGACTGAAAAGTTCTGCTGGAGAGAGGGTTAGAGTAGCTGCAAAAACAGCAGTACTACAAGGAAGATTGCTATGTTAGAAGCAAGAAGGAGGCTGAAGATGATAGGATAAAAATTAATTCTTATTATATGCCCTGTGGTTGAAATTCCCAAAGACAGGTGAGCTAGGGTGCATTACCTTTAAGATTAAATGTAAAAATGGCAGGATTTATTGAGGTTTGGACTAAGGAAGACTCAAAACTAGATTTACTGCTGAGTTTGCATGAGCCTCCAGGTTGCTGGAGAGAGAGAGACTGGATTCATTAGTGAAAGCCTTACTGGGATGATAGCAAGGAGGTGTCACAGGTGTTGGTGAAACCCTGCAATGGCATCATCAGAAGATACTCAGAAGCCTTCTTTGACCTTATGGTTTCAACTGGAAGCTATTGTATGAGGCTGTAAGACTCATGCAAAAGCAGGAGAGGGAAAAGACTGGAGTTAGTCTTTTCTAGTTTGAAGGTATTGTAGTAATCTTGCTTTTCTTGTCTTAAATTACTTAGTCTGTACTTCGATTGGTTCATGCCAAACAGGTTTGAAACCTGCAGTGCTGAAGTTAAAGAAACCACCTCAGTACAACAGCATCTTTGATTTTTTATGTAGAACTCAATTCAGTCTTTCTTATTGTAATTCCAACTTCAATCTCTTTTCCTCTCATCTAGGCCATGTGTTTATACTATGGGTTCACCAATAAACAACAGAGCCCTCTTCCCATGCCAAGAACCACCCATTGCCTTGTCAACATGGCAAGCCTCAGTCCGAACAGCTGCAGGCTTTGTTGTGTTAATGAGTGGTGAAAACTCAGCAGAACCAGTCCAGCTTCGAGAAGGTAAAATATATTTTTCAAGGCAAATTATTTTCAATACTTTTATAATTAGAATTCAAGCTTAGTAAATACATGATTTGTGAAAGAATGAAGTTCCTGTCCTTAAAAACACTTCCATGTCTGTCTGTAATCTCCATGTCATTCTGTTACCTGCTCAAAAGTTACCTGCTCAAGGCCTCAGGATAAATTCATAAGTATTCAAAGTATCTACACTTCTGCATTTCACTGTGTCGATTACTTTTTTTTTTCCCCTCTGTGTTTCCAAACCTAGATTTCACATCTCATAAATCAGCTTTATTTTAATCACAGTGTACTCAAGTTTTGTGGATGAAGTACCTTGTCAGGCTCTCAACAACTTCAGGCCTTGGTAGATAATTATCTTTCAGTTTTAGTTCTGCAGTCCAGGTGTAGCATGTGATTAGAAGCAGCCATTGTGTCATATCTGTTGCCTGGAATACGTGGAATAACTGAAGAATATCAGGTATCAGGTCAGTGCCCTAAAAATCTGATCTCTGTGGTGGTTTTTTGCATTGATAAAACATATGTTTTTCAACAGTAAGTCAGTAAGCATTTCTTCTGTGCTGGTTATACTTTATTATCTAAACTTCTTTCTGCACAGAGAAGGAAGTTTTTAAGACTTGTGTAAATTACATATAATGAAGTTACATATAAGGAAGTATGTCTTTTTCTCGTGAGTTTTGATATAATCTGTCAGACTGGGTCAGTATTTTCTAGTGTAAGTAGTTCTGATGAGAAGGAGCATATAAGAAGAAGTTAGAATTAAGCTTTTCTGAGGAAGAATATCTTTCATTCCCTTTTAAATAGGCAGGTTTATTCTTGAGTGGGAAAAAAGAGAAAATCTCCTTGATTTAAGAATCATCAGTTAATCCAATTCCGTTTTCATGGAATTGTCTGGTTATATTTAGCCATATATGAGACCTCTTTCAAGGCTTGTCTCTGCTGCAGAAATATGGAAAACTGCTGCAATGAGCTGCTCAGCTCCCTTGGAGAATAATATTTTCCTGTCTCAGCATCAAGAAAGCAAGGACACTCCTTACTTCAGACTAGGATAACAGCTTTTCCATCAGGGTTTAATTAGTTCGTTGAGAGACCTTAATTGTCTTGCTTTACATATAGCTGGAAATGAAAAACCAGCAAGCTGTTTGGAATTGTAAAAATTCACAAAATTAATACCGAGGCGAAAAGGGAAAGGAGTAGTATTCTGAGGAATGTTTTAAAATCCAAGTAAACTCAGATTTAAGTGCTAATCTGAAGCCTTGAATAAATTCTTAATGAATTTAGGAATACAAATTCATGAGTTTAATTAATAGGACTTTTAAGAGTTAAAATTTTGAAATGTTCTGTTGTTTTAAATAACCTGTCCACGTAGATCTTGTCGTTTGACAATTCTGGAAGGTCTATGAAATGTATCCAGCTGAAAATTTTTTCTTCACACGCCAGAAAGCTTTTCAGCTTCAATTTAAATAAGTTTGCCAAGTTGTTTACATACAGTATGCTATTGCTGCACTGCATATTTATAAAATCTTACATAACTGGCAGAATAATAAAATATTTTTTTAAAATGCAATTTATTGAAAAGAATTAGCATTTTGGTAAGCAGTTGTGAATAAATTTATTCTGAATAGAATTACAAGTTAGCTGAATAATTTTTTCCTTTAAAAGTCTTATTTAAAACCAGTGTGCAGGCAAACAGTAAGAGAACACCAAGCAAAGGTGATTCCTTCAAGCTTTTAGAGATGTGCATTCTGCTTCACAGACACACATCTCTACATGTATGGATGCAGTAATCCAGTGCATAGCTGGGCTAGATGTACTCTCATTTGCAGATTCCTCATTTACCACTTGTATTTGCAGGTTTTGGCAGGAGTCTGTTTCCTTCCATACGTGCATTTTTGCATTCTGCCTCCTGCAAAACTGTGATTGATCTTGTCATTTGAAATAGAGGGGAGGCCATGTTTGGTGGAAAAATAGTGATAGAATACTTACACAAATAGAAATGGTAGCTATTTGAGTATGACCAAAAGTGCTTAAAATATCTTGCATCCTTTATGGAATACTTTGAGAAGTTGATCAGAAAAATGCAATTAATAATGTCTTTTGGTAGAAAGCTTGATGGGGAGCACTACATGTCTGTGTAATGTGAGCCATTTAAACATCAGATTTATTTTTCTACACTTGTCAGTTTTATTTTTCTTCAGCACATCACTATAACACATAAAAGTTGCAAATACATTTAGTCACAAACACCTTTCTCTTTGTTCAATTCATATTCAAGAAGTAGATATTCAGCCTTTACGTGTGAAATAGACTGGCTTCCTTTTGTGTGGTTACTCTACTACTGTGTAATCCTTGGTCTTGTTTTGACATCTGCACTCTAAGTGAGGAGTATACTGGTACTGAGAAAGAATACAGTGCCAGGAGAGCCACTGTTCCTGTGATGCAGTTAGCAACAGCAACAGTTGCCTTTGCTTGTGCTCC
This sequence comes from Illadopsis cleaveri, assembly GCA_013399915.1. Taxonomy (NCBI): domain Eukaryota; kingdom Metazoa; phylum Chordata; class Aves; order Passeriformes; family Timaliidae; genus Illadopsis; species Illadopsis cleaveri. The sequence goes on from VXBB01022812.1 coordinate 20,880, forward strand.
TCGCTTTCCACAAGGCAAAACAAAAGAGTGCAGTACTTGTGTTGATTCATCTCCAGCATGTGTCAGGGACTACAGCAGGGTGGTTGACAGCTTGTCAAGTGCTACTCATCCCTCTGAGCCAGTGCTGAACTAATGTTCTGCCATGAATGTTAGGGAGCTCTGTGGGAAGTTCTGGTTTTCAGATGAGATCAAAAAATCCCTACAAGTAACAAAGAGTTTCAGAAAGCTGAAGGGTTCTTAATCCTGGTGCTCCAGCCAAAGAGTAGTTTTTACATAACTACTTATTTAGCTGCACATATGTAAATCAGCACTAGCTCTTACCTTGTGTACCTATTGCTGTGAGGGGCTATCTCTTGTTTTCCGTAGAGGTAGTTGAACTTTGTGGGTTTTAGTAAATAGTAAACATCAGCTGTATTTTGTGGTGTTTGTGTTAGTGCAAACTATTTGACAAAAAGTATACTGGTAAGTAAAAATATTCATAATGTTCTTGTATCTGGCATTAACAGATACAGCTTTGGCATTTTCTTTTAGTTATACTGAACTCCACAGGACTCAAACAATTTTAATGATTTCAAAGATACCTGAATGCATTAAAAATTCTAGGAAGTAATTACATCATTCATAATTATTATTTCAACTGGGAGAAATAAACGATCTTTAAGTTGTTCTTTTGCACAATGATAAATAGATTAAAGTTTCCTGCTCTTGTTAAACATTTGCATGGAAAGTTTTTCACTTTTAACTCATAGAATAGGTGATTGTTGCTGCATGGTTAATGCAGTTGTGACACAATAGATTTGCTTTGTAGAACTGAAAAAAAATTAATTACTTTCAGAATTATGGGTAGAGAAAATAACGAAATGCTTTGAAAATATTATAATTGCCTAAAATAATTGTGTAGAAATCAAGTTGTTTTAAAATTACATTACAAGTAGAAGGACTGGGGTGATCTTCTTCTGTTTTTCCCATGGACTAACTCCGGCTCAAGCTCTTATTTTTCCCAATGTGTTCTTGCCTAGTCTGAAGATGTTTTTCTGGTACAAAATGCTGTTTGGTAAGGAAAGCCACATCCCCGTTTCAGCTGCACTGTTTTCTGTTACCCTAGAGATGGAGCTGTCTCCAAGGTTGACACTCAAAAGCACAGTGCAGCCAAAAGGAGTTAGTGAAGCCTGCGATCCCAATCTGTGTGCTGGGATAGATCATAGGATACAGATGAAGGAAAACAAAATAAAGCCCACTGACGTGAAGACAGTGTAAGGAAGGAAGTGAAGCTATGGGAGAGGTCAGGCTGGGAGACAACCTTACCAGTAGTGAGAGAAGACACACGGTCAGTGAGTTAGTTAAGCTGTCTTTGAAACAGTGCTTCATGGTTCTCTCCAGAGGGAACTTCTGCCAGCAAAAAGACCTTTTCAGTCACTGATCAGCAAATGCACTATTTTCAAACCTGAAGGATTCTATGGTTCTCTAGAGAGAACTCACTTGTCATGCCCCTGCATGTAATTTCAGTCAACAACTGTAGGATAAATATGTAGGTATTCTACATAGTTTTTGAGTACGAATGCGGAAGGCATCAAAAAGCACTGCAAGAAATGGACTGGACCCTGAGTAGATATGCAGAGACATCATAAAATTCAGATCTTGCTCTGGGAGCATCCATAGTTCACATGATTTCTAAAATCCTTGCGAAATGCAAGGGTCTTTGGTACCTTCACTCTTTTTGTATTGAGTCAGCTCTAAATAGCATGTGTTCATTGCTAATTTGTGTAAATTTCTGAATGCAGTACATGCTGTTCTTCTCTCTGGACTGCTAGCCATTCCTTTTAGACATTCTGTTCAAGCTGTTTGTGGAGTGTTTTTTAGAAAAAAACCCTCTTGCTTGCTCTAACCTGTCTTGCTAAACTTGTTTCTCACTGTAACGCTCTCTGATCTCTCTGTCTTTGCCTAGCACAGGACAACACCCTTTCCTTCTGGACAATCTCACGGTTGTGAGAGCCTTCTCCTTTATGCCTCGTGCCATTTGGAACAGTTTTCTGTAACTGCTTTTTGACTCACATGCTTTTTTCAGAACATAGTTGGAAACACAACAGTTTTTTGATTACAATTTTCTCTGGTGCTGTTCAATTCTTAAGATTTTACAATTAACCTAACTACATGGGGCATTTTGTAATGCTTTCTAGCATTTAGATGCAACAGTAAGTGCAGAGCCTCTGAGCCTTGTCCTGTATGTATGTAAGTTAATGGCATAGTTGTTACTAACTATGGTGTGTGCAGGCATGGGCTTCTAGCACAGTGTCTATCAATGAAACTCTGTGCATCAGGAATTTGGTATTCTGAAGTAATATATTGTTGCTGCACTGGATGACCTTTTTCTCTCAAGGTGGCATTTGCTTTTCTTGGCTTACTTGTAGCTTTGTTAAGTTAATAATAATAAAAAAAAGGCGGAGTGAAATTTGGCAAAGTTATCCTCCTTATTCTTAATGTATTTGGAGCAAATAAGTCCATTCTGCATATGTACTGAGAGGAGGTTAGGAAAATTATAGGAGTAATATATGTTCACCTGGCAATACTGACAAAAGGTTTTTGATGGTGGGTGTTCCCTAAAGTGGAATGAGGTGAAGGAGTATAAGTAGTTTTCAGTACATGTAAGAGGCAAGGACTTCATCTGCCTCTCAGAAGACTTCACAAATGGTATTGCTTTGTCGTACTAAATAGAAGGTGGAAAACTTGTTGAGGCTGAACAAAAGATTTCTTTGTCCTTCCTTTGGACAGTCTGATCTTCTTTGGTCATTAAGGTAGGAAATCAAGTGATGCTTTGCAGCAGTTGTCTATTTCATTTCCTCTGTGCCTTGTGGTCTCCACTTAGTTGTGGGTTTTTGTTTTTTTTTCTTTCTCTTTTGGTAGTGTTGCATAGCCCTAGTCAGAATACTTTTGCAAAAGAACAAGTACTAAGTTTCTCTCAAAATAGCTGAAGTTCATATGTTTCCTCTGTTGCCCTAGCTACAGTGATTTGCACATGATTCATCAGACTGTAATTCATGCTAGGCTCTTTTCAAGAGAATTTTTCTATTAGTATGGTGTGGTAACTGAATTATAACCATAAATGAATACATAGATGTGATTCTTAAACAATATCCTTTTTAAAGGCAGAAACAGAAAAACTAAGCAACATTTGTATTAATGAAAAGTATGCTGTTCTAAAACATTCTCCACCATAAAAAAGTGTTTGTACATACAGTAATCCTATTCCATACTCCTTGTCTCCCTACATTGTGTTCTCATTATGATAAAACTTAGCATATTTTTTCCTTGTAATAGATTCTTATCTTGTTTTTGCACCTTCATGGGATAACATGATCGAATTGCTGACTTAGGTAATATCTTGTCCGAGTCTAAGCTTTGATTTCTTACTGCCTGGTTGACATATTACGTACCTCAAATAGCTGGGTCCAATTCACAAGCCTTAGTGTTGTTTGTTAAAACATGCCTATCAGTTTGGTACTGCCCCGAACACAAAGGAAAGGTTGTGTGAGATAATACAAAATCATAAGATAGTAGATACAAGGTTGAAAGAGTTTATTTTTAGTATTTTGTGTGTGTATGCATTTAAAGGTGTTACTAGATTTCATGTCTGATGTAATTCTTGGGCAGTAGCAGTACAATCATGTTAAGTTGCATTAATAATATCCCACTTATGGATGATTTATCATCTATAAGTAAAGACATCAGCAGCTAGAGCAAAGTTGCTGTAAGTTGTAAGTAAACAGTATTTAGAACACAGAATCCATGGTGGTTACATACAACTGTTCTTGTATGTCTCAATGCAATTATTTTTATTTCCTCCACAAAAATACCAGGATGTAATGTGGGAGGTTTGGCCCAAAATCTCAAGTACATGAAAATGTCAAGTACCTAACGTGTGTTGTAAGACTCATGAGTCTATACAAATCTTCTTTTGTTTACAGGTATCTTGAGCTGGTACTACTATGTGTCTATGCCGATGCCAGCATCCACCTTCACTATTGCTGTGGGGTGCTGGCAGGAAGTTAAACAGCAGTCCTTCAAACAAACAGCTGCTATTGAAACAAACACTGAGTTTTCCTTGCCATCATCACAATCTGATTTCAGGTTGGTGTTTATAATATTGCTGAAAAATTAGATATATGGGTAGCATTTCCATTTACACTGTGGAATGTGAAAATGAGTCATATTAGCACAGGAATCAAAACAGAACTTGTTTAATCTGAACAGAAAAATCTTGACAGGAAAATAATTCCAAAGGCATTATTCCATGGGAGTGGTTCTTTTTATGTGAAAACAAGCTGCTTAGTGGGCTACGGGGTTTGTAAATTCTACTGTCCATTAGATTTGTATCCTATATCCTTAACACTCTGCTGAAGCAATGCCAGGTGCTGTCATGTTTCTTAAAATACTTGATTCAGTCCATTCTGGATACCTAATGACTCCTATGACAATATTGCCCACTTACTTTTTTGTTCTGCTCCAGTCCCATTGCACAGTTAAAGCTGGCCTGTGCTGTGGTTTCCCTGGGATAATGTGTAGTGACTGAGTACCTGAAAGATCTTGTACAGTGATCCCATGAAATAGAGTTGGACTGATGATTCTTAGCTTTTTACCAAACTAGTAGAAATGTAATTATTTTGGATACATCTATTCTTCCTCTCAGTCTAGTCAAAACTCAGTTAGTTTGAATCATTACAGCGTGGTGGATGAGCAAAACAACATATGCCTGAAAATAAGATTTGACGGTAGAAAACAAGTTTCTGGAAAAATACCATTTGTTTTCACATGTATTGACCTTAGTTAGCAGAAGCCTCAAACATGGGACTTGATTTCCTCATTAATTACTCTCAGCTTTTCAAATTCATACCATAGCATCACAGAACAACCCGGGTTGTAATGAACCTTGCATGTTCATCTAGTCCATTCTTTCATGGGGAGGAGCTTAGATGAAGATATCTTACCCCCATTGACCGTTGTCTTGGCCATGTGGCGCCTTGTGAAGAGAGGGACTCTGTACCCTTTGTAGATGCCCTTCAAGTACTGAAATACTGCGATTAGGTTCTCTTTCCTCTTCCCTGAAAAGGCCTAGCTCCTTCTGCCTTTCCTCACAGGGGAGGTTCTGCAGCCCTTTGTTCATTTTTGTGCCTTCTTGAGTTGTGAGGACCAGGAGACATGATGCTTCAGGTGCTGCCTGACAAGCTCTGTTCAGAGTATGGTGAGCAGAGCTCTCTCCCTGTGTCTGCAACGCCCCTGCAGCTGCAGCCCAGGATCTGATCTGCCTGTGTAGCTGCAGTGTCACCCCAGTGACTCAAATGATTGTCCCCTGGACTTCTGTGTCCCTTTCAGCAAGGCTGCTCCCCAGGCACACAGGTCACAGCCGGTGCTGGCCCCTTGGTGATGTCACCCCAGGGGCGGGACTGTGCACTTGTCTCTGCTGCATCTCGCACTGTTCTTGCCAGCCCCACCCTTCCAGCCCGTCCTGGTCTCTGAGGTGGCTCTCCCTTCTGATGTGTCCACCTCAACAGCTAACCTGGTGAGGGTGCTTTCAAACCCATCATCCAGAATGTTTGTGAAGATGTTGAACAGTGTGGGGCCCAACACAATTTCTTGGGGAACTCCATTAGTGACAGGCTGCTAGCCTTAGTGAAAATGACTGATCACCACTCTCTGAGTCTTGCCTGTGTGTCAGTTTTGTACCCATCTTGTAGACCACTTATCTAGTTTGTGTGTTGCCAGTTTGTCCAGGATGTAGGAAACTGTGGCTAATGTTTTGCAAAAGTCCAGGCTAACAAGGTCCGCTACTCTCCCCACATCAACAGGAATTGTTATTTTATTGTAGAAGGTGGTTTGGGTTACAAGTATTTATGTAACATTTGTCTGTTACTCAGTTTGAAACTTTGCTGGAAAAATACTTGTCTTTTAGACAGCTGTTTTGAATAATACTTTTTTAGCATTAAGACAGTGGAACTACTTAGTCTTTGGAACTTGAGGACTTAATACGTATTTTTTTGTTGGAATTTTAAATTAAATTATTCTAATCAGCTTGGCTGATTTTGGTTTAAAAATGCTGATTAATCTTGAGGATAGAAATTTCCAAACTTTACATAGGATCAGTAAGAAATGCCTGTCTGATTTTAAAATAGTTTATCAGTTTGATGAGCTTCTAGAAATTGCTTTGTGTTTATTTCTTTGCTACCTATATGTTTATGATATGACTATCTCTGCAAAAATAAGCTGTAGATGTATTCCTCAAAAGTACAGCACATTTGCTAATAGGAATTTATTTATTTTGGTGCAAAAGATGATTCTGGCTCAGTGTTGATGGAACAAATGAAAGTTTCTGGGTTTTTTGTAAAAGAGGGAAATATTTTTGTAATGTTTTGTAGCAAAAATTAGTGGAAGTTTTAATCGGTGTGGTGGTTATAGTTATGAGTTTATCTGTGTGATGGTTATTGGATGAGTTAATTGGCACAGATAGTGTGATGTATCTCCAGCAGTTAGTGTCAGTGAAAGAAACAGAACTACTGTGTCTTGGGAAAAAAAAGACCAAAAAAAGTTCCAAAAATCCTCTGCAAGTGTTCTGTCTGTTGTATGTAGACAAAAAAGGAGACCCTAAGTGTACAAGGTTGTTTTGCAGCTAATCAGGATGTAAAAATCTGTGCCCTTAAAAATGTACTCTTAGAGTTATATCCAGTTAATTTTTAGTTGGGAGTTAGCACAGCAGAGATTGTTGCTTATTTTAGTCAGTGAGACCAGATAATCAAATCAATATTACTCACAGTAAGAGACGTTTCTAGAAAGGATGTGAAATGGATAGACAAGCAAATGTTAAGCATGTGTCTCAGATAAGATAGTGGAAATAAACTCTAGGGTAGCAGGAAAAGAAAGGAATTCTGAAAGAACCTGCTGAAATGTGTAATGTAATTTGTGTCCAGGTGCCAAATACATACAGTTTGACCTAAGGAGGCTGTATCAAAGTAAGTGTTAAATGGAGCTATGATGTTTATAACTTTTTATCTCCTAGTGGTCATTAAGGAATTGGCAATTTTTATAAGAGATACGGTACTAGCTTTCATGTTCCTGCCTAATCTTAACTCTGATAATAAAATACAAAGTTGACATTGTTTTAGAGCAGAAATATACTTGATTAAACCACCCTTAGAAAAAAAATTGTGTAGTGACAGGTGTAGTTTCTTTCCATATGTAGTCAATGAAAGGACAGAGTCCACTTCTTTGACAGAAAGACTTACATAAGGTGTTAAAGTGTTAATACTTCAGCAAAATCTCATCCTTTTCCACATGTCATCATTTTGTTTTCTGTGTCAGCATGATCTTCCAAGGATAAGTGCTCTGGGCAATGCTAGGTACTTTGCCTGTCGAGGCATAGTAGAACCAGATTACTTAAACTGAAGTTTCAAACCAAGGAGAGGCTGTGCTTTGTAGAGGACATAGGCTAACGGGTGAAAACATGAAGCTGATTTCTGTTTAGATAAGAATCTCTTTGGGCAGATAACTTATTGTGAAGGTATATGACTCAGTGTTTAGGAAGGATTTGATTTACCCCTCCTTTCTTCCAGCTAGAGCTCTAAATATCCTGTAAAAGTACTATAAAGTAAGGTTGGCCTTATGTGGTATTATTGAATGTCTCACATGATAAGCCTGAATTGACATCTACTGGGTTTTTTTACTTAATAATAATAGTTTTAAAATTCAGTTGACGTTTCTGGAGAATTTTAGTAACAACTACAGAAAAAATCCCTCCTGGAATTCACATCATAACTGCACCTAAAATACTTGTGTTAACGTTATGTTAATATGTATAGAAATTTATTTTCATAGCCCTGTTTGAATAGAAATTCTCTGAGTAAGTATTTTTTGTATTCTTATTAGTTCTCTTTACATATATTTTGAGCACTTACTCTTTTGATGCATATCTGTTACAAAAACAAGGTGTGACTAGTCTCTCTCTTTAGTTATGAGTTCTACTCAGATGTAGTAGTGAGTGTTTCAAAGTGCTGCACATGTGAACAGAGTGAGAATGCAAGTGAGCTGATCCTATGGAAATCAATTCTGTTATTCTGATATCTAGAGAATATCCTTGTCTTAGCATAGTCAGTTGTGCACATTTCTGGTATCACAATTAAGTATTGTTTTGTTTTGTTTTGTATTGTCAGATGGCATGAAGAAATCTGTGGTCACGTGGAATATCCCTGCCGTTTCCAAAATCCTGCTGCCAGGTTGCAGGCAGTCATTCCTTACAGAGTCTTTGCTCCCAGGTGCCTTATGGAAAGCTGTGAAGAATATTTGCTTCAGATAATTCCTCAGTGCTTGTCAGCTGCTTATGCCACACTGGGTACCCACCCCTTTTGCAGGCTTGATGTTCTGATAGTTCCCTCCAACTTTTCCAGCCTGGGAATGGCTAGGTAAAGAAACTTCCTAGTATCCAATCTGCTGTATTTTGTTAGACTCCTTCTTATCAGCTAGTTAACAGTGTCAAGTTATGGTCAATATGAAGTTGCTGTGCTATTTTTCTTAAACCAAACTTAAAACTCTGGTTCTGACTTCATGTGAGTAGGTTTGTTTGCATCCTTTGTGACCTTTAGTTTTAGTTTTAACAGGGCTTAGGAAATGAAAATATAAGCTTATTATTTCTCAAACTTAAGTTCTTTTGCTGGTTTTGTTGATCTAAATACTTGATGACATTGCCTTGTTTTCTTTTGGCATTGATTTTAGCCTTGTACTTGGACAGAATAGGAGTATGTTAAAATCCAAATCTAGATTTTCTTCATATGTGTTTCCAATGTATGCATTTCTAGTCGAACACTTATCTTCAGAAGCTGAAGGCAAATAGTAAGGATTTTATTGGGCAAATAGTAAGGATTTTATTATTAAGTTTTCATGGAATTGTGAAGGCTCTCAAGCCTGTCCAGGTACCTCTGAACAGCATCTGTTCCCCCCGGCATTTTGACTGTGCCACTCAGATTGGTATTATCAGCAAACTGACTGTGTGCTTTTGATCCCACTGTCTGTGTCAATTGAAAAGATATTGAACTGTGCCAGTCCCAGTACTGACCCCTGAGGATACCAGTCGTCTCCACTTGGACAACGAGCACTGCAATTCTTTTGACTGTCCAACCAATTCCTTATCCACTGAGTGGTCCTTCCATAAAACCCACGTCCAAAGGTGTTGTGCAAGACAGTGTCCAATACTTTGCATTTCGGTTGATGACATCAGTTTCTTTTCCCTTGTCTGCCACTGATGTAACTCCATCTTAGAAGGCCACCAAACTTCTCAGGCACGATTTGTCGTTAGTGCAGCCATGTTGGCTGTCACCAATTCCCTCTTTACCTTTGATGTGCCTTCACATTGTTTCCAGAAGGATCTGCTCCATACTTTTGCTGGACCTCAAGTAGAGACTGACTCGCCTGTAGTTTCCCAGGTCATCTTTCTGTACCTTTCTAAAAACGGGGGTTGTGCTTTTTTTTTTCCAGTCAGTGGAAACTTCACTGATGCCAGTAAGATCAGGGCCCTGCAGACCACATTTATTCCCGTGCTGCATGCATTAGCATAAAGGCTTTTAAGCTGGGCCCTTGAGGAAACTGACTTACTGGCTGGAATTCCTTTGTGCTGCACTTCAGATGCCCTTGTGCTGAGCTGTGACCTCTCTCCAGGCTCTGGGCATCATATGAATGGGGGGGATTGAAGTTCCCCTTCACCAGCAACTTTAGTTTAAAGCTCTCTTCACCAGCCTGGCAAGCCTAGGACTGAAGATACTCTTACCCTTCTCTGACAGATGGACCCCATCAGCAGGCCAGGTTTCGCAAAGCAAGTCCCGTGGTCCAAGTTGCCAAATTCTTGGTGTGGCACCAATCCTATAACCTTTAGCTGATTTGCCAGATTCGACTGGCCCTTTCAAGCTGTAGATTTTTTTTTTTTCTGCAGCTTTCCTGTTGCAATCCTCTTTTGGGTTAAAAGTAGAAAATCATGTTGGCACATTAAGGTTGTATAATGTTAATGTGCCAACATAATACACTATAATGTATATTGCTGGCACATTAATATTGTATTGTATATGTATACTATAGGTATATTGTATCATTTTAGTAGAAGTTTACTTGCTTTTTTATTTCATTAAGATCTAGAAAATTTAAAACTGTAGCATTCAGTTGCTCTCCTCTGTCATATAAGGCTCATTGCTTTCTAGATACTTTTTGCTGGTTACTAAGTTTACAGTGATAGTTCTTTACTCAATGGAAGCATAAATTTGGTTTGTGCACCTACCACAAATTCTCCAGTTCTTTGCCTGGTGGTTCGATTTGTATTGAGGTGTGGTACTGTGTGCCATATTCTCAAAGCCATATGAAATTTGCTGCTGCTCAGTAGTCTTCTGTGACTTCAAAGGCATGGTACTAAAGGTTTGGCACAGGGCCTTGCTATAATTGAGGAAGAAACAGACATTTGACTTAGCTGTGAGATAAGAGCAGTGATCTGTGGAACCATGAAAGGCAAGACACACAAATAGTTCAAAATGAAAGAGAAAACAGATAGTGATGTCTGGGCCAAAATTACAGCACACAGTAGGAGAAATCTCCAAGATTTAGTTGTTGATATGCTGTTGCTCTTTGGGAAATTTTCAGTGCCTTCCCGGCACATACCTTTCCCAAAGTTTATAAGAAAAGGGTACCTGCAGGGAATTCTGTTGCAAAACCATCTCTCATTATCTGAGTCCAGACTGCGTGTTCAGAATGCTATAATTGTGTTTTCTTTGTGAAGGAGATGAGAAAAACCTGTGCTTTCATTCCCCTATGCTTCATTTAACCACTGTCAGTTCCAAGCAATCCATACCATTGAAAATAAGGATGGAAGAAGGGGTGTGCATACTTCCTGATGCCTGTCCTTAACAGTGCATCAAGCCAAATGCATTCCAATTTTCCAAAATTTAACTAATTTTAGAACTAATTTAAGGTGTTTAAATGTCTAGTTGTATTTGGACAAGTGAGTGTTCAGTGACTCATAATAGCTCATTTGTTTTTGTTTTATGTGATTTTTCCAATAGAAGCTTCTATATATGTAGCAAGCTACTTAAATGGTTAATTCCTATGCATGCAATGATAATTGCTGAAATTGCTTAAGCTAACAATAAGCTGTGTGCAAAACCATGTCAAAACCCCCACAAAAAATGGTGGCAATTACTGTGGGTTTAAAAGGTTGCTGTAGTAGTTATTTTTTTATCTTCTAGTCTATCTGTAGCAGTAAAAACCTAATACAGCATGCCAGCACATAGAAGCTGTTGCTGTTATGAGAACTCTAATTGGACTCCTGTCTACCAGGGAAGGAAACAGACATGAATTTTAGTCATTATCTGAAGTATTAGTGCTTTACAGCATTTGGTGCTTTTCTTTGTTCCTCCGTTGATTATACTTACTGTGTGTCTTGGTTTGGAAAAGACANCTAAGGATCATGGCTCCACCTGGTTTTACCAGTTGGCACCATTAACAGAAAGCACCTGCCCCTTTGCCCCTGGAGTTAAAAGAAAAAAACACCTCCTTAAACTGGCTTCAACAGATTTGGAATAGAATACATACTTTTGATTATATATCGCAACCCAAGACACTGTGCTTTTCACATCTAAAAAGACTTCTTCTTTTTTAGGAGGGATGTTTCCCCAACATTTTAGATTGGTGGGAAATTATGATAGTTCTTGCACAGTTATCTAATTAGGTGTTTTGAACTATTTCAGTGGCAGCTACTGTGGGTCAGCTGAATTTCTCTGGAAGTCTGACAGATGCATTATGAGCAAAACCGTAGTTGAAAGCATATTCATTGTACTTGTGTTTTCTGTTCATATTTTCCTGTGTTTTTTAATTTGCTACGGACTTGTGTATGGAAATATATAATATTTGCAATCATTTCCTCTTGCTTTCTACAGATCTTTGAAGATGGAGGATTTAGTTTAGCACACTTTAGTTGTATACTGCTTTTGTTTAAGTGATTCTTTATAGCTTCTTCTAAAGTCATGCTAGTAAAAGAACTATGTGGTCTACACATCTGTGTTGGTGATATTATGCTGAACTGTACAGAAAGTAAATTCCTAAAGCATAATAACTTAAAAGCCTGAGATTCAATGCTTTCTCTAGAATGCTGAGAATCTCATGAACATGTAACAGCAGTTATCTAATTTTACGTTCTTTCAATAGCAGAAGAGAGCAAATTGGAGTAAAAGGAGTAGGGAAGTGTGTCAGACCAAAGGCTCTAGAGCTTCTAATTAGGCTGTTCATGGAAGAGATCCCTGACCATACACTACACAGAAAGGTGAATATCATTCACACACTCAGAGATTAACTAAGAGGTTAAAATCAGGAGATTAAAAGTAGCACTATGTTTTGATGCTGTTGATGATATAGTAATTCCTGAGGAGTCATTGACCCCATTGGCATTTAAATATCAGAGGTATTTCACAGTTGCAGATGCTCTCATATGAGCCAGCAGTTACTGACATGGACAGAGCTG
>VXBB01022812.1:33431-46021 GCA_013399915.1 Illadopsis cleaveri
ATGGACAGAGCTGAATGAAATATTTCAGATGAAAAGTAGGGTCTGTGTATTCACTGGTTGGTTGGGCTCTTCATATCGGTTCACTCCCAATCCAGTTTTTGTTGATCCCATTTGAAAACCTAATGTTTTGATTTCTCTTCTTAGTGACCTACAACTCAATTTCCTTTCATTTTTTCAGAACCTGAAGAAACTCTGAATTCCTTATTCTTTTCATTCCCTGAGGAAAAACATTCTTTCAAGTATGGAAACTAACTTTTGGTGCCACCTGAGCCTGCACTTGAGACTTTGACTTCTCTTGCAGTGTTTAACTGCTTTAGCATTTTGACAGTCATACCAATCTCTTGTGATTCTGTGGTGTTAGAAACTGCTTAGCAGCTTTCTACTTCTTCAGAGCAAATGTGCTGATATTTATTTTACTTCCCTGAGAACTGTAAGCCTGTGCATTCAGTTGAAATTCTCTTTTTGAAACACAGTTCTAAAAGTTTTTTTGTTTCCACCACACATTGTTTAAATAACATAAGATTACTGCTTTTTCTGTTCGAATTAATGTGTTAATGCACTAGTTTTGTAATAAGTAAGTTTTGTAATAAGTAAGCTAGTACAAGGAAGTTTCTTATCCAAGTACTATGTATAAATAACCTTTCTAGGCACATCACATGTTGCTGGGATCTAGAAGAGTATGATGATGAAAGTGTATAGACTTTGGTGTATACCATGCTCCTAGTTCTTCCTTAAACTCTTAGTACTAGTAGTAACCAGTGAGAGAGACAAACATCTGGTCTAACCTAGTTTACCTGTACTTACAGACAATTTTGCCCAGCAGAGCTAGTGGAACCCAAGAACTTCTGAGCAAGATTCTGACATTTTCAAAGCAGGGTCCTAATGTTAAGCTATTTGAATTCTATTTAGGCTCTAAAATTAGTGGCCTTATTTTCAACTATGCTGGACACCCTTGAAATCCAAATGGTGTTTGATGATGAGGTTGCTTGGAATATTTATAAATCAGATCAGCTTATATAGCTGACTAAATATGGATTTAGCAACCCAGCTTTCAATTCCTGTTTCATAAAAATCTTATTCACTCTTCTCCTGTCATGTTAAAAAAAATCTTTGGTACACACACCTTTTTTCTTTGAAGAGAGAATATCCATTTCTTCAAAAAATGTTATATCAGAAGAACTCTTGAGTCTTTCCAGTCTATGTCACCAAGATTGTTAACTTCTTAAATTGAAAAGGGAGAAGGCTGGAGCAGCCTCTTTGATCAGTGTGTCTGTAGCCACCATTTGTCTGTTCTGTATGTCTGTTATGATGACAACTGATAAGCCCATAGAAAATCAGCCAGGACTGCTGGAAAACATTCAAATGTCAAAGTTAAATGTAAAACCTTTAATATTGTTCAGTCTTGCAGAACTGTGTTTTACTATTTGATACAACTGTAGAAGCCTTTTCTGAGTCAACACAAATGTAGACAGGCTTTTTGGCACATTTCCAGTTGTTTTAATATAACAAAGTACTAGAAAGAGTAATCCTTTAAGATTTTGTTTATTTTTTACATATCATTAGTTGGTTATCCACACAGAAATAATCATGTACAAAATTTGAAACCAAAAGTAAAAATACAGTGAAAGAAAAATTGAGTCTTAGCTGTGATAGCAGTAAATATGGCTGTGCAACACATGCATATGGACTTAGTGGCATTTAGAAGTTGTGTGAATTGACACAAAGAGGCAACTGGGGCAACCACCAAGTCGCAGCTGAAATGCAAAGAGTAGATTTATTTCATTGACCCACTGACAACGTTGGGCAGAGACCCACAGGAACACAGGCTCTGTTAGGCTTAGTTCATCCCAGTGAAAAGAGACCCACGACAACACAGGCTCCGCTAGGCTTAGTTTGCCCTAGTGCACAGTGCCTGCTCCAATGTATCTCATGCACGCACAGTTTATTACAAGGCGGTATCTTTATGATCTCGCTCTCTCCCAGCAGGAAGCTCAAGCATATCTGTAAGTGTTATCTCTGCACAGGAATTCTACTTCTCCAAACAGGTATAGGATGAACACTAGGCATAATAAATGGAGTTTTACAACAATGACACTTGTAGCGTTCTCACCTGCAAGGTTACTTTGAGAGAAACTGTTCCCTACTTCTCACCAGATCTTCTGGTTTTAACCCTTTCCTCCCAACTGTTGTTGAAGATATTTGCTGACCCTTAGCTGAAGTCTGAACTATACTTTGGTACCACTGCCATCACCATCCTTCATCCAGTTGTTATTTTGGTATCAGAGCAGGATTTGGAGTACTTCAGGCATAACGTATTTCCTTATTAATGTGCCTTGTTGGTCTATTAACTCATAACGGGTGCCGTTTTGACAGAGAAACCAGATATATGTTCTGCAGTATCAGGGGGATTTTCTTTTGCATTTTTAATAGTTTCCCATAAAGCTTTCTCAGTGCTTTTGGAAGACAAGGTCTGTCATAAGATGCTTCTCTTATGGGATAGTATGACAAGAAGATAACATCTCAGTCTGACTTTACTGACCAAAATTAATACAAAAAAGGATGTTTTTGAGCATGTGGACTTACTTATGTTTCAAGTATGCAACTTTACTTTGCTACCATATGTAATTTTATGAGACAGATAAAGAATATTGTTTTAGGAGTTTAAAAATCACTTGCTTCTTATGCTGTGGGGCACATGAATTCTTAAAAGGGCTTTTGGTCATTGAGCTGGAGAGGTAGTAGGGCTCTTTTGATACTAGTGTAAAGTAGTAACTGCATGTTTTCAAAATCTAGGATTAGAATTATGGCAGAGCCTGTTAACATCATTATAGTTAAGGGTGCCTAAACATTTCCAATATAAACTTGTATTTTAGTGGTTTATAACTGTAAAGTCTTGTTCGCAGCTTAAAGCTGACATAAAGCGGTTTGGGTTAGGAAAAGTGGTTGTGGCTATTGTACACATATATATGAGAGGCCAGCATGTTTCTATGCATATTGTATTTGTGCATCTATCTATATATAGTATATGTGTATGCCTAATATATATCCGAACCTGCCCTTTATATATGTGCAGGTATGTAGATGATACTAATGATTTTATTTTTGTTGTATGAGTTGCATGGTATTTATAAAGTAAATGTATAATTTTCCCTCAAAAAGTGACCTGTTTAGAGAGAGTTAGGACATGGAGAAATGAAAAAAATAATTATCATTATTAAACACTGGGTTTGCAAATTTTAAACTAATTTTCAGAATTCCTTCTCCCTGTGTCTTACTTTATCTCTAACTCTCAATTTTTTCTCCTGCCAATGGAGATGTATAAAATGGTTGAAAATTACTTTTGCTTGTAGATCAGTAGCAATGTAGTCTATCTACCGCTTAATATTCAGCAGCATTAGACTGTTCCACTTAACTTTCTGAATCATATAAATAGTGGAGTGCTTATAGATGCAGAGATTTGCATGTATATGCTGTAAGTGGTAAGAAAAAAGATAATAAATACAGCCAATTGTTTTGAAGCCTTAAGCTTAATTTTAAAAGGGCCAAAGGAAAGACAGTGTTCAAAGCAGCCACAGGCTTCTGTCATGCAATTATCTCTGATCTGACATGCCATACCATGTATGTGAAGCTTTCTTGGTCTCTTATGATAATTACTAGTAGTCTGCAATTTACCAGCCCCACCTAGGAAGAACCCGATCCAGGTAATAGATTTTTAGATTTTAAATGTAGACTGCAAGACCAACGATACTTAAAACAAATGGAACTACAGAGAAATCATTAAATCCATGCATAATACTTTACCTCTGGCATCAATTGCCAGGTGCTAATGTCAGTCTTTTTACTGTAGGCTTGGTTTCAAGTTGAAACAAAACCCCACCAAAACTATGCAGACAAATTGGTGGCTTTATTTTCCTTTCTGTAGTTTTGTTGGTTTTATTGCTGATAGGAGTCTGGTTTGAGGATCCCTAGCCCTTTTCTTGAATGAGTAGTAGTTTGAGTACTTGCTGGTGATAAGCTCAGAGGAGGCTAAGAAAATTCACATTGCTAAAACCCATGATGTTGCTGAGCAAAAACTATGCAATCCTGTCCTTATGATTAGTAATGAGGAGTATGAGCAGTTGAGTGATCCATTCCATCTTTGATTCTGGCCAGGGAAATGTTTGGTTAGTCACAGAGAGTTGGGTCGGCAGTTTTTGTTTTCCTCTGCTCTGAGTGCCTACTCCTGGCCTGGAGCAATAGTTTTGTCTACACTTATGACACCACACTGTGCCCAGTTTTGGTCTGCATGTTTATGACAGAGACACAAAGTGAATCAGGCCTCTGCTAGCATTATTAGCAGGTAGGAGAATATGCTGTATGAAAAGAGACTGATAGAGCTAATTCGATCAGCCTGGGAAAAGATATTACTGAGGCTGGTCACAGTCTCCTGCTACCTGAAGGCATGGTTGCAGAACAGGCAAAGCCATGGTTCTCTCAGAAACAGGGAGAATATATGAAGCAGCATTCACAACTTATAGTGATAGATTTCAGACTAGATACAAGGAACCACAGTTATTGTGGTTAAGTGCTGAAACAGGTAGTACCAGGGGAACCTCCATCTCAGGAGGAGGTGAAAAGAGGCCTCTTCAAGCTTGATTTTTTCCTGAGATTCCAAGCCTTTAGTGCTTTTTTGTGCTACTCTCTTGGTTTTGTGTTCTGTTACAAATCACACCTTCCCCTCCGTATTACCTTTATGACTCATTCATGCTGCTGTGGTACTTTAGGAGGCTTTCAACAATTATAATATTTTGTTTTCAAAGAATCTGGGGAAGTAGTAGTATTCTTATTTTGCAGGTAACTAATTGGTGGGTGTAGATGTTACAGGAGATCCTTTGAAAAACACACATTTCCCAATTCCTTTTTCCTCTCCTACCCTTGCAAAGGTTAAATAAGGAACTGTGCCCTTATCTTTTGGACCCAAACCCAGTGTTCTAAAATTGCACCTTTCCAACCTTTTCTTGTTTGTGATAGTAGGTACTAGCTATCTTCCAAGTTTGAAAGGTATATTCCAAACTTCTGGGCTGTTCGGACTAATAAAAATCTGTCTTTAATTGAAAGAGGGTATGGTACTTATCTTTTTAACTCTTTGTTTTTTTAAAAAATAGAAACATTTTCATTACCTCTAATCCTGGCAGATGCAAATCTCACATGTTTGCAGATGCAAATTTCACATGTAGAAGTTCCAGTATGCTAAAAATAATAACAGCTATTGAAATTGAGGGTAAAGAATAGGATTTTTAGTGGCAGCAGGTCTAATATCCTGATAGAGGGCTCTAATATTAGTCTTATTGCATGTGGTGTCATCCTCTATGGAATGTTTTGGCAATAGACTGATTCTATTCACTTATTTAGAATTTGTTTCAAAATGTGGTTAAGCCTTTGGAAATGCCTGCAAGGTACTCTTGCAGCATGCCTAGTTCAAGAAAACCTGTATATGCGCTGCTGTGAGTGTGCGTAGTGGTGGTTTCATTTAGTGGTGCAAGTTTTTATCCAATGTCAGTTTTACTATTTGATTTAGTTGAATGAAGAGACATATTTCTTATAATATTTTTTGTTTTGTTTTCCACTGGGAAATCATTTTGTGTGATGTAAAATTACAATATGGGACATTTCATTAGTGATTAAGTGTAAGTGTACTGTCACGATTATTTTTCTAAGTCTTTTTATCTTTCCAGTCATGTAAGCTGAGCTCAGACTGATCCAAGAGTATAGTATTATACAAGAAAAAAGGCTTTGATTTTTTCCTTGTGCATCTCCCAATCCCTCAAAAGAATCCCCACAAAAAGCAAGAAAATAAACTCCTTTTCCCCCCTCTTTCTCGTACAGTTCTACAAGTGTTCATTGTTAACTCTGTGGAAAAATATGGAACCATGGGCAAAAAATCACTTATCTGTTTTAGAACATGTAATTATTTGAAATAATTTAAAAGTACTCTAAACTCCTAAACAAGTGCAAAATCTGTTCCTTCTCTAAACATAGGACATGTGGTTTATGATTAAATCTCTTTTAAGTTCGTGCTTATATTTTTGATTTGGTTTTCCAATTAATGTGTCCAAAGAAGCAGTTTAATTTTGCCCACACATTTACAACTTCAGCTACTACTAATGCACTGGAATGAATATTATGGTCCCTGTGATGCTCATGTAAAACACGAGTAATTCCAGTAAGTTCTGGGTAGATCTGTTCTATGTGCATGAGATCATAATTTGTCTATGAAACTTCAAATCTTATGGCTAAATCATAAATTAATGTGGAGGTGAGTGTCCTTGTGTTTTTCAGCTGTTAGTTGACATAAGGTACTAAACACTGTTCCTAATTTTTACGACTTATACTGAGATTGTTGAAAATAGGAGGTCTTCATCTTATGTGATGGTTTCGAGCGTGTTGCACAAAAAGCCGATTCTAGTGACAGCTTCCTCATTTATTTAAAATTTTTGGGACACTGGAATACAAATTTGTTCTCTTATCTGTGATTTGTACAGATGTTGTCTTTGTTGGGTGACTGGTAGTTGTATTCAAAGTCACTTTCTGTGAACATTGCAATTAAACATCTTTAGCTTGAGCCCTTTTTGCATATCAAATGAAACCAGGGAACAGAGCCTGAATTTTCTACTACATGTTTCAGCTACAGCCTCTTTAGGGAGGGACTTGAAAGACTCTGTTGAGACATTTCTGCTGCAATGCTAATGATGTATATCTCTGCTTCTTACACATGGAAGAAAAAGACAGGGGGAAAGAAAATGATGGAAATTATCCCTTCACTGCATCTCCGTGTCTTGATTCCAGTATGTGTTATGCTGTGTTCGGAGTACATTTTGTTTAATGATTTGACAGAGGCCTAACTGCCAATTCTCTCTTGCTTTCAGTTGCAGGGGTATAGAAACTGCAAGGAGGCAGTGGGAAGAGAGGCAGAGCTGTGGCTCTGAAATAGATCAGGGTTGTTAAGAAGATCAGATGGAGGATAAGCTGAGGGGATAACACAGAATCATTTAGATTGGAAAAGACTCTTGAGGTCATTGAGTCCAATCATTACTCTAACATTGCAAAGTCCATGCTAAACCATGCTCCTAAGAGTCACATCTACATATCTGTTAAATAACTCCATGGATAGTGACTCAACCCCTTCTCTGGCTGCTTGTTCTGCTGTTTAATAACCCTTCTGGTGAAGAAATTCTTCCTAATATCCAGTCTAAATGTCCACTGGCGCATCTTGAGGCCATTTCCTGTTGTCCTATTGCTTGTTACTTGGGAGAGGAGACTGATAGTGACATAGGAACTGTGAGGGAACAAACCAGAAAATTTAGCTAGTGAACATATTCCAGGCACAACCATATCAGTAGGTGTGTTTGTACGTGGCGTAGTGAAAACCAGGAAATTTCTTTCTAAGCTTTCCAATTATGTATTTGACACCTCTGAAGGATAATTTTTTTTGAGTTATTAAGGTTGCTGAGTATCACTTTGTGAATATTATTTCTGGCTGTTATTACTTTAATTTTGTGTAGTGACTGAAAGCCACAGTAAAGGAGTAGTCTTCCAAAAGTGCCTAATTTGAGCAGGGACTGCACAGTGCCGTGAAACAATTGTCATGGAGTGCTTTTCTGTTTGGTCTTATAAAGTGAAAACTACAGCAGTACTTGTTTTCTGAAACTTGATGAACTTCAAATATGTGTAAATCCATAATTTCTGGCAACTTGGATTATTACCCTGTTGAAGGCTTCTTCTCCCATTATTTGGAAATGTGTGCATATTAGGATTGCTGTTTAGGGATCTGAGTCCTTGGTAGCATTCTGAAGTGACAGAAGTAAATGGTAGACAAAAGAGATGAACATGTTCAGAGACTGTTGCAATTGTTGTTGGTTGCTTTTGAAACTTGTTGGATTATTTTGTGATTAGTGATTAGTTGGTGTCATGTTTTGTGGGTGTTTAGTGATTTTGTGATTAGTTGGTGTCATGTTTTGTGGGTGTTTTTGAGCAAATAGACCCAGAAGTTCTTTTAATTAAGAACAAAACCAAAATCCTGCCAAAAACTGTGAAACAAGGTTACCAAAGGCCTTATATATTTTTGCACTGATTTAAAGCGGTTTTTTCACTTCCACTATCACAGCTTGAGTGGATTTCCTATGAACTGGTGCTAGAAGAGCCTGCTTTTGATGTTGTTCCTTTTCCTTCTCAAGAGCTGAATTCAAAATAGAAGCTGTGATAAGAGGGAATTCAAGTCTAAATTGGTTGTGAAGCGAATGGAAGGACCACAGAATGTTTACCAACAGCAAGAGTTATCTGTCTAGAATTTGTGTCTCCTAGTCTGAGTCAGTCTTTTATGGCTGATTTTGGTATTTTCCCAGAAGTGCTATTGTCAGGTAATTTCAAGTGAGCAACACATATAGGGGCTTTTAGATCTTTTGAAATACACAAATACTAAACTATTTACTCTGGGGCAGAGATTCAAGGTTTTGGGGTTTTTTCCTTCCAGAAAGCTTGAGAAGAAGGACAAATTAGAGGAAAAAATAGCATAAGCTCAGAAGAATCCAGACAAGACATTTAGAACATCTCTACAAAGTGGTGGAGATAAGATGTTTCCTTGCAAGCAATAATTTTTCTTATAACTGTGTATTCCTTCTACATTTCTCCACAAGACTTCCCACAAGTAATCTTCTGTAGTTAATGGAATAATTTATTGCTCATTAAGAATAATTAATTAATTAAGAATAATTAATCTTCTTTGGCCACCATCAGAGGTTGTATGATTATTGTATCAATTTTACTGATATTTCCTTATTGAGCGCCAAGTGACTGGATAGGAGTTAAATGAGGCCTTCACCACTGCACTCTTTTGCAATGGGGATTTGGATCTTGTGGTTTTCCAGTGGTTTCGGGTTAGTTTCTGTTGCCAAAATTAAGCAGTTTCTCCAGTAAATTCTTATACAAACACAATCTGGTGGTAAAAGCTGTGGCTCTATATAAATCAGGAGATAAGAATGCCTCTCTCGTCACAGTTGGGGTTTTATTTATATTTGGGGTTTTTTTTGAGAACTTCTGCAAGTACTTCATGATACACCCATTGCCTCTGACTGGTAACATTATCTTCCTAGATCTCAGTTTAGTTTTAGATCATATTTATGCTTGAGTTCTTTGAAAATTTATCTCAAGATGTCTTTTTCAATAGCACTGGAACTTTGGATTTTTTCCCACTTTTTTTCACCTGCTACAAGTCTTTTTTCTCAGTTCCATAATGTTCACCCCCTCTGTGGTATTGTACAGTTAAGTTTCTTTTCCTCATATATTGTAATTTAGTACTAGCTTTGATCATGACCATTCAGTTAGTCATCCTCTGCTTAATGACTTGGATCCTATACTTCCTGTGTTTGCTATTTTTACTGTTTCTTTGCTGTCATATCAGTTTGTCATTTGGGAGATTTCATTTCTGAAGGACAGTTTTACTGAATTTGTATTGTTAATCAGCATATTTGAACTTAAAATGATCCTTTTCACTTGAACATTTTGCTAATCCGTTTCTTCCTATGCTCACCAACATCTGCTAGAATGGGGCTTCTCAAGGGCCTAGGTCACATTTCAGTTACTTTTGATAAGGGGTAATAGCCAAAACTTTTAGTGCCTCATGATCAATTGCTAGTTGTCTAAGCAAAGTTCTTATATTCCCTTGCCATCTGAGGTCTGAGGTTTTCCTCTAATTTTGGCAGCGCTGGGCTTCAAGCCGTGGGCTTCTAGGGGCCCTTTCAGGTCTGAGTTTGGTCTATCATCTTCAGGAGACACCAGCATTTGTCAGAAGGCATCATTTTCATCTGTCATGTGTTCTGTGCTTTTAGAAAAGTTAATCCAATCTGTTTGGCTAGTGTTACTGTTTTGACATTTTAATGCTGATTACCTAAATTTGCTTCTGAATCCACTGCTTAGCTGTGATTATGACATTCAATAAGCTGCTGCTCCTGTTTGGTTAAGAGTACAGTGCTTATTTTTCAGCACTGCCACCATCACATGCTGGCACTTTGGGACCTATTTTGCCAAGGAATATATTTTCTTCTCTTTCCACTGTGTCTCACTTCCAACTGCTTTACATACCACTATAGTACTGTATGTTTTTTTTCCTTTGACATTAAATAGCCTTCTGCTTATTTGGTTTGTGCAAGAACGTTTGGACATGAGTGTTTAAGTGCTTTATCACACTTCCACAAGAAAGCTTTTTATTTTTAGATTAGAAATTCTATTTGTTTACAAGGCCTGGTGGATGGCAGAACTGCTAAGAATAACTTGAACAATGTTACATTTTCAGCAAAGTACGCATTTTTGGTAGATACTATAGGAAACACTTGGTCCAGCAAGTGTAGAGAGATCTTATTAGACAGATCTTAACAGATCGTTTTCTGTTATTTTTGAAGTGTGTGTGTTGAGAGGATTGGCCGGCCTTCTCTTTTGATTTTTTCCCTGTAATAAGACAGGAAGGGACATAGTTAGTACTGCCTTGCACCTTTTGCTTGAAATAAACTCCATGGATGCTGGCTTGAGTCACAGATGTTTTGTCCTGGAGGCCTATAAACCTGAGAAATTTAGTTGAGCTAAGTGATTTTTCATGATTGGTTTAAGTCAGTCCAGTTTTTAGGCAGTGAGTATGTTATGTACCTGTTTTGTATTGAAATCAGTCTCAAATGCTAAACGTTCACAATGACAGTGTTGACCTAATTTCTAGTTTCTAGATGAGCTTGCTTAGACCCAGGCCAGTAAGTTCTCAAATTCTTCTACGTGTCTTTGTATTTCTGCCTGAACAAAAAGTAGTCTTAAAAATCCCACACTTTTACTGGAGTTGACTGTGTTAATGGTCAAGTAATACAGTGCCAATGTATTGGATGAATAGTAGTCAATATGGAGACTCCTACATCTAGAGTCTCTACAGTTGGAGGGATGTACTTTCTACTTGATTAAGTCTGGCTCCCTGAGCTAAATATTCCTTCCTCAGCATGGAAGCTGTTCATATGATTGCTTATTTTTTCATTTATGTTACTTTTGGAATGAAATGATGCACAACTGCAACAGAAATTTCTCTCTAGTTTCCACAAGAACTAATCCAGTTGGCCTGCACCAAAATCTCCCTGAAACATGAAACAGATTGGAACATGTGAATGACTGAAGGACTTGCTTTAGAAACACGCTGTTGATCCAAATGAAAACACTAATGGAGACATAAGCGTTATCATCGTCAGCAATAAACTCTCTTACCAAATGAAGTAGTTAGCATGCAAACTATGTGGAATACTGTTTTACTGTACTATTGAAATGTAGTAACCATGTAATTAACAGCAATGACGATATCTTATAGGTGGGAAAGGTGATTTTATCTAAAACAAAGCCTGAAACAAAGTAAGTTTCACTTGCTCACTGTCACTCTAGCACCAGAGTGGGTACAATGTCCAGGAAGTCTATCCAACAGTCTGACGCCATGATATTTCTGTCCAGGTATTAGGCTGTGGATTGGTTGCCATGACACCAAGGACATGCTTCAAGTCCTGACATCTCCTGAGTTCTTAGCTTGTAGGTTGCCTTTTTGGAGATAACACTGTTTTCCTTATTTTCCCCTTTGGGAGTGGCCAGGCTTTGGTCACTCGTCTTTGTCTCTGGATTTGGATATCTTTTTGAAGCCTGAGTGACCTGGGAGCTTGATGACCTGCTAAATTGTGTGCCATTAACACAGGACATTCTGAGAGCCTTGTCTCCCTGTGTGTTCCTCTGGGTACTAGCACACCCAAGGATTCTCACTTACTCTCCGTTGATGAATATTATTGTGGTTCTCAGCAGTACTCCTGTCAAAGATCAAACACTAATGAGATGTTATATTCTGTGACTTAGTTTTTGTTCTCTCTATGACATTTTTTCACAGAAGTTTTGTTAGAAGGTAAATCTTGTGACAGCTTGTGGCTAGGGCTAGGAAAACACAGGACAATTTTTGGCAGGACATGTAGGCCTGTAACAACCTTGTAAGCTACATATATTTAAGGCATGTGGAGATAGAGAGGAGGAACAGAGCCATTCTGAATCCTGTGCCTTGTCTCAGCAAGATAAATATGCTGATCAACAGAGTACACAGACTTTATCTCTGAAGAATATATACCACTAAGTTAAATAAACCTACTCAGGAACCTGTGTGGCCCCAGAAGACTCAGATAATACAGAAGAAACCACAATGGAATGTGTGACTATATCATAACTAGCACAACAACCCGGTTGTGATGAGCCAATAATACTTGCAAAGCCTCTTGCTTGGCAACAGTCAAATCAGCTTTGGAGACTGCAAGGCTTAACTATGTTTATGTCCAACTACCTGGAACTCTTGCAGAAGTCATGTGTAGGAGTAAGACCGCAGAGAAAAAGTGTTGAACTGAAAACTTAATGAAAACTGATATCATATCTAAGAAGCGTGGAATGACTATACCAAGAAAGGATTTTGCTGTGAAAGCATAACATAGCAGAATTAGATTAGTGAAACTTTGAAGCAGTGTCTGTTCCCTGAGAGCAGCTTGATATTGAAAAGAATAGGGTCTAGG
>VXBB01022816.1:0-35057 GCA_013399915.1 Illadopsis cleaveri
CACCCAAACCAGCCCCCAGGACTCAGAGCAGAGTGGGAGTGGGACAATCCCCTCCCTTGCCTGGCTGGTGATGCTGTGCCTGATGCCCCCAGGACAGGGTTATCCCTCCTGGCTCCCAGGGCACTGCTGACTCCTGTTCAGCTTGCCATTGACCAGGACCCCCAGGTCCCTTTCCATGATGTTGCTCTCCAGCATCTCATTCCCCAGTCTGTCTGTACGTCCAGGGACAAAGCAAATCAATTCAGAATTGAAGTCCATCTATTTTAAGTTAGATTGTTCACAGTATTCAAAGACAACATTTGGAATACTCAGTTTTATTCACTGAAACAGTTTTATTGTGAATGAAGGCTATTCAATTAGGAAAACAAATAAATTTTGATTATGCTCAGTTAAGGATCAAGGTGAGTCATGATCAAAGAGTGTCGGTTTCCTTACATATATTCTCCTGGTAAAATTCAAGAAAATAATTAGGGTCTACTTCTGCCCTTTCTAATAAGCTATAGAAAAATTGTCAATTGCAATATTCATATTCTTCTAGCTTGAAATAAAAGCAGATTTCAAGCAAGAGATTTCTAGGCGTATGAATATTATGATTGCAAATATCTTATTTGAGATTGTCACAATTGATCATTTTTTGAGATCCTGTTGAAATGGTTAGTGGTATCTCTATGGCTGTCATAGGTCCTTGAGTCTCTCAGGGACTGGAAACAGAATATTTCCTATCTTTTTCTTGGTGATCCTGAAGGACATTGGCAACTTCTACTCTCTAAAGTGGAGTCCTAC
Source organism: Illadopsis cleaveri (assembly GCA_013399915.1). NCBI lineage: Eukaryota > Metazoa > Chordata > Aves > Passeriformes > Timaliidae > Illadopsis > Illadopsis cleaveri. The sequence continues at coordinate 784 of VXBB01022816.1, forward strand.
TAATACACATAAACACAAAATAATCTAGAGAACTATATCTCTAAATAAAGTAGTGCTGATTTCCTCTGTGAAATACCCAAAATGCAAGCCTTTAACGTAAATCTCCCTTTTGCCCACCATGTTGTCCCCTCCTCTTAAATACTTCTTTCCAGCCCAGGCACTTTCAGAGGTTTTTGTAGTTGAAATAACTTAAATGCAGACATCTAAGGTTTGGTTTCTAGTCCTACAGGCAGGTCTCTGTCTTAAGCACCTGCAAATTGTTGAACTCTAAAGTCCTCATCAGCTCCTATGTTCAGGTGTATCTCCCAACAATATCCTAGCAATGAGAAGACCTGGATGCACATCAAACTGGTTTATGTGGTAGGGTCTTCAGGAAGAAAAGCCAGTCATAAGCAGCAAAATGGTGTTCTGACATGCTAGACATCTAGACATGTCCCCCTTCAGCAGAAGTGTCCCAGAGTACAGCAGTATTTGATATGTCTCTATATTGTTGATTGTCCTGCCTGTTCTTCATAAATGTTTTAGAGGAGAAAATATTTCAAAGATCAAAATATTTCAAGGTTCTTCCCCAAAAGGCTCTTAAAAGGCTCTTAAAAATACCAGTGAGTAATGAGATACAAGGAAAGGTCATCAAATTAGGGGAAAACTCTTGGGAAGAGAATAAATAAGGGGTAGGAATAAATTCTCATTTTTCACAGTTCAGGGAGGCCACAGCAACAGAGGACTATCAAAAAAAGAGTAAAACATTTAGAGTTTCTGAGGAAGATGTGTTTTTTTAAGTAGTTCTGCAGATCCACAACTTTGATTATAATTATGCCTCACCTCTGACACATTTTGAGTGAATAGTTAGCTTCAGATGGTTAATATCATGTAGGTTACTTGCCAGTCAATGGCAAGAAAAGCTTAGCCATCTTTTGTTCAAGCTCATTTAACCTTTTGGAGCCTAAGATTTCTCTCCGAAAACTGCAAAATAAGCAATGGCAGCCAATTATTCAGGTTAAGTGGGCGGTAAGAATGCATCATTTACTTTTTAGCCTTCATTAAGTTTAGGCTGACTGTGTCTCAGAGGTGTATACAGGGTGATGCCTAGCAAAGGATTGCAAGCAAGGAGGGGAAGGTAAAGATAGACCCAGTCATCCTATGGCCAGCTTGGAAACAAAATTTATTCATGTATGGGAAGATTTTAATAATTACAGAGGATATTTGGGTAACCAATTACTGTTGACTTACTTTCAGAAAGGGGTGGCCTAATTTCAAAGAATGAACAAAACACCACTGTTAAGAGCTCTGAATTCAGCCTATTTGTCAGAGACTGGAAAAACTAGAAAAATTAAAAAACAGCATTAAACCTGTTGATGTGATTTTGTAATTTTTATTTTTTAATCTTTTAAAAATTATTTTTATTTTTGTAATGAAAACCATTTTAGCTGAAAGATGCAACCAAATTTTATCAACACAAGATTTCAGCTTTTGAAATATTACTTTAAGAAGCATGCTCATGTACAGAAATTTTTCAAAAAAAAACTTAATAGAAATTAGTTGCAGTTGACTTTCAAAGTTATTTAATTACTTTAAAGGCTCACAAATTCTACTAAATCCCCGCATTTTATGCCCTTACAATGAATGAAAAATCAAGCATGGTATTGCAATCAAATATACAGAAAGTGTATAATTAATGTTTTGTGTGCAAATATACTTCAGTGTGTTAAATTTTTTTGACTGGTTATTAACACAGCTTCAAACTTCTCTTGCGGTAGTTATGCTTGATTTGATATATTGACAAAGAGATTTCAGAGATGGCTCTCTGCTCTGACATCTCCATAAACAGGAATGGTACCTGGGACTTCTTCAGGTTTATATGATGACAAAACTGGAATCAAATCTAAAAAATTATGCCAAACAAACAAATAATCTGTTGTTGTTAATTGTCTTGGTGTTTGGCTGACAGCAAAATGTTCATCTGTCTTGCCACTTTTTTGATAATGTCAATTTTTTTTTTTTTTTTGCAATCAAATTAATTTCTGAGCATAGTCACAATGGTCACTGGAAAATAAGGGACGCCAAATTCATATTTATCTTGTGCCTATAAAAGTTAATGTTCTTCCACCTCTTGATAACAGGAAAAATATATTATGGAGAGTTATGTAATTAAAGAGCAAAACAGATGGTATCTTCGGCAAGAAAATTATCCATAGCTGTTGAATCCTAGAGCATAGATTAACTCTCATCCATACAGAGAACACTAGTCCAGCAAACTTGGATGCCTAAAATTAAATGCTGCACATGTTGACTCAGCTGCTCAGCCAGAAGCAGGGGCAAAAGCTTTCTAACAAAACCAGGTCCAGGTCAGAAAATGCATTCAGGAGCGATTTCTTGGCACTTCAGGCAGGAATATGAATTTGAGACTTTTCTTTGTAGATCTCTGATCATTCAGTGCTGTGACGTCTTTGCTCTTTTACAGGTCTAGGATTTTTTTAGGTTGTTGCACTATCTTTCCTGTCTGCAGAAGTTGGTGCCTACTGTGGTCCTGCCATGAGAGTGGAGGATTGGCACATTCTAGTTGTCTTTAAGACAAAATCTGCCACTGGAGGCTGGAAGATGTAGAATTTAGTTTGTGTATTTCCAGTATACCCTGGAACCCCCTGTGCAGTCTACTTTTTCCTACAAAGACGACTTCCATCTGTTTGTAGTTTTGAGCTCTGGGTCAGGTGGGTTGCGGAGTCTGACCCTGCCTGGGTCTGACCTTGCTGCAACTGAAGACACCCAAAAAAGATTATGTAGTACAGTGTGGGGTAGCCAGCAGTGTGATAAAGCTATAAAACAGGTATCATGCAGCATGAGTGAAAAAGTAGTGTAGACAGAAACACATGAATGACTTTTCTTCCTAAGTGGCACAAAACGACGGCCTACAGCCCAGCTTTCCCTGTTCCCCTACTGCCACTTATTTTTGTAACACAGCATAGCTACTGCTGCATCTTCTGTGTACAAAATGCATTCAGTAATCTGACCCCATTGCTAAAAAATTAAGACTGTAAATTACTAATGAACTGTGTGCTTAGCCTCTTGCAAACTCACTTGATCTCTCCTCACAGTCAAGGGGAGGCTATATAGCTGTGGGTAGAACAGAGCTGAACCTAAGATAGGAATGAGCTTGGAGCACAAACAAAGCATCTGTGGCCAAAATTAACTTGTGTTTGCCTGCCAAGGAAATCATGAACAGTATGATACCACAGAAAGGAAGAAACGTCTTGTTTTTGGCATCAAAAAGGCAAAACAAAACAAGATGCTTAGCAGAAGTATTATAGTTTTCATACGATGTGATATTATTCATGCCAGTGACTCCTTTATGTCTGTTGGAAACAGAGGCTCAGTAGCTGATGTGTCAGAAGCTACCATTAACCTGTGTATTCTCTGCCAGCCATGCTTGACTGTTGTCTACTTACAGTTATCAAAGCTATGCCTTGATAAAATCCTTAAAATCCCTAAAAATCCTGTTATCGAATCACACACTTACAAGGCAATGGGCTTCTCTCTGTCTTCCTTGTTATTAATGGAGATGGTGCTGCTGAGATCAGAGGCAGTCCTTTGCTGATATACAGATGTTTTGTGCAATTAGCGTCCTGTCCTGACAGTTCTGGAATGAGCAGTATAAAAATCATTAATGTCATGAAGAAACAAGAACTTTATTTTCTCACTTGTCATCTTGTGTAATGGTGAGAGTCAACTGGTGCAATTAACACTGGATTGCTTCTCATCATGTAAATCCAAGCTAATCCTGTTCCAGAAGCCTGTCTCCAATTAGGAAACAGTGAATCAAAATATGATAATTTCTACACTGCAGTGATGTCTTTAGGGCTATTTTGTCATTTGATCTGCTTTTCTGATGGACCATATGCCTCCAACTCTCATTCATTTTAATGAGAGAATAACTTCACATTGTCAAGGCTTTATCTCCCTTTGTCTGTTATCCACTTTGTGCTTTAGAAGAAGCTTTTCCCCAACAGGTTTCAGATATATTCTGTGATGACATATAGAATCTGTGCACAAGCATATTTCATTTGATACTGGGGATTATGTGAAACTAAAAATTTTATTATGAGCCTGAGGCTCGATTATTTCCTCTACTTTTGTTTTTCTTTCTTTTCCCCACTTTCTGCTTCAGGTACAGTTCCAGGAAAGAGACACACATGTGATTCATAAGGCAGCAGGAGTGAACTTTGGCAATCCTCTGTTTGAAAAAGAAATGCTTTGGGTAAAGGATGTCATCAAACCAAGGAAAAAAGCCCATCCAGGCAGGTTGTCAGCAAACTACATCATTGTGAGTGTTGGTCCTATGCTGAGGTTGACCAAGACTTAGCTAACAAAGTGATCTACAAACTGAGTAGGAGGACCACTCTCTTATCCATCATTTTAAAGAGAATGAGAAAGTTCAGGTTCGGTGGGAGAAGACTGATGGAGGGAGGAAGAGGAAATATTCAAGAAGGGAGAGATGACTAGGACAAGACACGAGACTGGCAAATTATTATTGGCTGGATATGTGTATCAAGCTGTACAACAGAATGAGTTTCTTTTAAATCCTGAAAAAAAGTTGTCATGAAATCTGTGTTTTGTGTCTTTTTCTGCAGAAAAAGCCATGGTACCCACTGGTTTAGACATTTGAGAGTGTGAATTATTTAATGTTTGATAAAACATACAGTTGTCAAAAAAAAGTATCAAAGGAAGAGACACTACTGCAGTCTACTGTATTACAAAATCTTTCCCCATGCAAATCCAGCATGAAGGATCAAAATGGTGCAGCCAGAAAAGCCAATGAATCCTTTGGCCAGGGCTTTGAGAGATGCCAATCTGGAAGCAGAAGAAATACGAAACCTGGACTATCAGAAGTACTGAATGTTCACCATTCCTAGAAGGTGAATGGGAGTTCAAATAGCTGCTCATAATCTTTTAAAACCCTGAATTGTTAAAAAGGGCCTTTAGAAATTGCTACAAAAGCATGAGTAAATAGAAAAAGAAATTATTAAAACTATGAGAAATCTTTATAAAAAGAGCCAGATATAGTTCATTTATTGGTCTCTCACCTTCAGACTTGTTGGATTATTTTGGTGTAAATGACTGTGCAGCTCAACTCAATCTAAAGCTTTATACCACACGAGGAAGCAGTCAAATCTTGGAGTCAGTGCTTTGTATTTAATTTATGTGGATCTTTATATTTAAAGTCTCTCTGCTCATGCTTGTGTTTTCCTTTGGGCAGAGAAATTACAATCCCTATGTGAAAGGCAATTATTCTACTCGAGTTCTTTTCTTTCATCACCCTCCTCCCAAAGCACTTACTGTCTGGAAGTAGAAAGCATGGTCCCACCCAGTTTCTTACCCCTGAATGAGGAAAGAAATGTGAATATGCTGTGATTCTGTTTTGACCTACCATGCATGGTCTCAAGTGTCAGTTAACATTAGCCTTGGATGGAGTTTTGCACTAACTTTCAACTGAAAATAAGAAATGCTTCCAATCAGTGACTGCCTTAGAGTGGAGAATGTGGAAAATTGGTTTTATAAGCATACAACAAATTGAAATGAGTCTTTTGGTGTTTTCTTTGTATGCGAAGAGCCTGCTGCTGATGGAAAATTTTCCCATTATTTTTGAATTACTCATTCTGTTTTTATTCATTAGATCATCCTCCACAGAGCCTGAAAATGACTACCAGTAATTTATTGGCATGTAGGCAATACTAATCAAATGTTCACAATGTGTTTTGGTGTTGTAAGTGTCTCTTTCGGAATGGAGTAGAACCCCATGCATGTCTGCTTGCATTTAACTTTATCTGAGATATTCACATGTCCTGAGGAAAAGAATTGGCTTGTGAAAACAGGATAAGAAGCTTGACAAGGGCATTCAGAGGTAGCATTTCCCTAGACTGCTCCCAGAGCTGTTCACACATTTTATTTATTTTAGGATGGAGAAGCTTGTTTAATTTCCTCCCTGGGAAGAACAAAACAAAATAAAACAAAACAAAACAAAACAAAAAGCAAAATACTCAGTAAAGGAGGTAAGAAGTTTAAACCCCACAGTTCACTATAACTGGAAATAAACCACTGCTAATGATGGGCCAAATGTGGCTGTTGAGCAGGAAGGAGGAAAAAAACCTACCACAAAATCATCTATGGTGAGAGTGTTCCCAGACCACTCTCACATAGCAAAAGGAAATGCTGTTTATCATGGTAATAATATAAGGATTTATTCCAAGTTTGGCAGGTTGATGTAACCCACTGTAAAGTGGGCTAGGCTTACTAGTTATTGAATGTCTAAACTGAGCAGATTCCGTCTTCTCTTGGCAACTGCCCTGCACTCATTAATTTTCAGGCTGTGCCTTTCAGCAGGCGACTTGATAATGGCTCCATCGAGTGGTGCAACTGCTTTATTGCGGGTGTTTGGTCCCTCCAGCCTGGGAAACTGGCCTCCCAGTTTTGGCTGAGGGATGTATCTGGCTCATCTTGTGGACAATGGACTCTGCCAATAGCTTTCGCAGGACAGTTGTTCAGAGATAAAAGATTCATTAGCGCTAAAAGGCCAACATTCATCGTATGAATCCAAAGGATTTAAAAGAGTGAGAGGATCTCAGATGCATCTCGGAGGATGCCAGAGGTTATACTAGAGATAGCTGTTCATTGCATATCTCTTGTCATTATTTTCTGGAAGTAAGAGAAACAGTTCAAGTATATGTTAACATTGGATTTATTTCCTCATGCAATGGAATAACTTCAGAAGTTCTCTTTTGCCTGAAAAATGAAGAAACAATGAATTTTGAGGTATTAAAGGGGAAAATGCCTTTATGCTGCCTAGAAATTGGCCTCGAAGGCTTTTGGCATTTTTTTTCCTTCTGCAGCTACAAAACTGTATATAACTGAATATACTGGATATGTCTCTTGGTTACCTTGCGCAGTGTTTTCATAATACTTTATTAATTAAATTCCTACCACATCAAGCAAATATTGTTCTGCATCTGATGGGGTGATAGAGTCAAATACACCTAGTGGAGAACTGGGATTTGTAGATTTCAGATTAAAAAGCTTCAGGACACTAGTATCTCTGCAGACAAATGTTCTGAGGGGTGTGAACTATCTCTTACACTAACAAGATTATTATACTAAGGGTATAACCCATCTGCTAAGCTTTGGGGATATTTTTGTGGAAAATAAAATAATCAAACTAATCAACCAACCAAACCCCCCTGTCCCCTCAAAACAGCCAAAAAACAAACCAAACTAAAACTATGAGAAAATTAAAAGGACAATCTAGTTAAAAAGGAAAAAAAATATTCTTTGAATGTTTTATCCATTCTATATAATAGAGAAACTCAGAAATTACAGATTTTGCATTATTTTCATTTGGACTCATCTGCAGTTTCAGACTTTATTACCTGTTTCTGTCCCTACTTGATCATGCTAAGATTGATGGTAAAATTTAATTTTAACCTTGGCATTTGTTCTGTTCTTTTTCTAGGCATTACATGGCATTATGAAGGCTACAATCTGTCACATACTATTTTTTTCACTAAATTCTGTAAAGAATGTACTTTAGTAACTAATAAAACTTCACTCAAATATAAAGTGATAAAACATTTTTCAAAGCATATAATCACTGCAAAAGGACAAGAGAAATCCATTCTAGGCTATTTCATAGTTTAAATAACTCAGAAAAGTAGAAATAAATGGATGGAGAAATATTGGAGTCCATATAGTCCTTTTTTAGCGGCAGTTTTAAGGATTCAAACATGTAATTTCATAGTTACTGTGAAATTATCTTGTCAAACTGCTAAATAACAAAGTGAGCTTCATGGATATTTTGTGTTAAGAAAAAAAATGCACAGTATTTCTTGACTTTGTATAGCACCAGTTCTTTTTACACAAATTATTAACCAGAACAAACTGAGTCCTCAGTTTCCTCTGAACTATTTTTTTTTTTTAAATTTCCTTCAACTGTGAAAATAGAACAGGCTGCTATACATCATTTCTCACATTATCTATGTCAGTAAGATTCGTGAATCCAGTTGAAGAAGTTGTTCTGGGAAAAAATCCTGCATCACTCATGGTGGTGTAGCATTCCACAGTGAGGGACATTCTTAACTCATGGTGGAATCATGCAGAAATGTAGGTTGGAGAGGGTTTCTATAGAGTCTAGTTCATTTCATTCTCGGAAATCAACTTCTCCAGTCCTCTGAAATCAGACCTTCAGATTTACAGATCTGTCCTCTTGTTTACAGCTAATCTCCAGAGTATCAGGTTGATCTTTTCTGTAGAGCACAAGCCCCCCACTTCTCCTTTTTTTTTGTTTATCTTGAACAGCCTGCAACTGTCCATTGCAGTACTTGAGTCACATGAGTTATCCCATCAAATATTTGTACTTCCAAAGATAGTGTAATTCTGAGACTGCACATGAAGACTGCAAATTTCCTTTTTTATTTCCCAGAATATGAGAGTTGGCAGAAAGGCACTCAAGTGATTTGTCATTTAACCCTTTTCTCTGCTCCCAAGGTACTCTCAGCTTGTCCCTGGGTCTTTGCTTTTCTCCAAACTTTGGGCACCACCCCCAAATAACCTAGCTGAAAGCCACTTCTGTAACTTAGTTAACCTATTCAAAAGATGTCGTTGCACATTTATTATAGGTGGGTGCCATCTCTTTGCAGTAACCCACAGACTAAGAGGAGTATCTGAATAGTCATGGAGGCCAAAACCCTGCTGGAAACAACATCTGTGCAGCCAGATGTGATACATGTGATATACCTGCTTCTGCTTGCCCTTCCTTCTGACTGGAAGGTTATATTTACTATTTATAGTAGAAAATAACCTGAAGAAACTTTCCCCTTTACTTCATCCCCTATGTTCCTGAAGTCCTGTTTAATTATGTAGGTGTATTTTTGTTCAATACATAATTGGATCCAGTGTAATTATAATAGAAATGCATTTTCATGACAAAGTCAAAATAAAAAATCTGAGGATTTTCTGTGTATTCATGTGAATCATCCCACAACCATATTTAAAATTACTGTTATTTTATTGAATGTCTTTAATGAAATTCTGTTCTGTCAGAATTTCTAAACACTGCATAAAGAGACAATAATAGGTTTAAAAAATAAAAATAGGAAGCTTCATAAAATAAAATTCTTTGAATCAAACAACCTTTTCTTTCAAGGAAAAAAAAAAAACAAAAACAAAACTAAAACCGTTGCAAGATTTCTTGCCATAGTTGCACTGCATTTTTATTGTGACTACATCAAAGACAGAAACCTGAGATACTACCTTTATAAATCACATGTACCTTCTTCTTTTTTTTTTTTAATAAGAAACAATAGGAGTTTTTTATCTTTTCTGTCATTAAGGATGAGATTCAACTAGCTGTCCTTGAAATTGTCTTTGAATATGGCAACAAGGGGATTCAGTAGCCTAAATATAAGTATTTGTTGTCATTTTAGACACTGGATGCATGTCCTCCAGAAGGATGAATGTATCTCATAAATCTTGTGCTGTACCTGCAGGTCGCACATAGAGGTCATGGATAACTGGGTCATTCTCACACTCAAGTGCTGAAACTTTATGTGCTTCAAGATTTCCACCTTCAGCTGCAATGATGGGGAATAAAGAGAACTGAGGAATTAAATGTGCATATGAGATAGAGCTGGAAAGAATGTCCTGCTCCTAATTTTAACATCTACACATTTTTAAAAAGAATCAGAGATTTTGCTGTAATCCCTGTCCTTCAGTAGATAGGCTTTCATAAATAGCAACAAATATCATGGACATTAGCAGCAGCAATACAGGCTGGTTTTTTTCCCCTGAAACTAGATTATCTCAATCTAGAGATGTTCTCTTTGTTATGTTTTCCTGATTGCTTTATAATTTTGATACTTCAAAATCGGTGAAAACTGGCACTAAAAATGTAAAAGATATGCCGATATTTGTGTTTTGGGACATGTGGTAGCATCAGATTTATTTTTTTTTTTAATTGACTGCATTATTACCACTACACAAGTCAGCTGTAAAGTCAAAAACAGTGTTGTATTCCAGAAGGTGTCAGTAGAGTATTAGAAAATAAAAATGAGGATGCTGTCTAAGCCCCATGGTATTAAGACATTACAATGGTAGAAATGTCTGTTTTGCATGGTGATTTGTACAAAGAAAAAATTCTCTGTAACTATGACATGCTACTCTTTTATGATAATTTTAAGGAATGCCTGTTTTTCTGCACTTGCGTCTAGTGAGTTAGCTGTAAGATACTGAAATATATTCTGCTGAGAAAAAGGCCTCAGATCTAAGTATTAATGTGAAACAAGGAAGCAACAGCATCCTCTGCAAAGATGGCAACAACACTTGCACTGGGCTGAGGGAGTAACCTGAAAAGTTTAGGCTAGACATGAGAAACTTCTTGCACAATTATATGTCATTGACCAGGTTTAGTATTGATCCCAGGGCCGTATCACAGCTTCAAAAGGAGTATAGAAATGTGGAGCTTTTGATTTATGTTCCTCTGTGTCTACTCCTCTGTTAGTGGTAGCCTGGCCCTGTTCCTCCTCAACTCAGTGAAAGAATTCTAAAGGATTCACTGATATGAAGCAGCTCACATGACACAATGCTACATTTACACATTTTAATAAATGAAATTACAGAGCAGATAACAAGAATGTTCAATAATTGTAACAATTTAGGAGTGAAATGTGTAATTATCACTAGCCAATGCAGCAACTGCATAAAAAATGAGAACTAGAGAAAGATACAAGTGTCTTAGGGTGACCTTGCAAATTTTTTGAGAGGCTTTTAATCTACATCATTGTAAAAGAAATGAGATTAAACAGAAGATGGTATATAGCTACTTGTCACAGTTGGGGTTTGCACACTGACAAAACTGGTGCATTCTGGTTTGTCTCTTTTCTTCTTAGTCAAGACTATGATTAGAGCTCAGTCTGTCATAATCAACAACACTAATGACAGCTAATTGTACTACCCTTAAGTAAAGGAGGAGTGGTTGCACGGATGTTTTTAGGGAAAAAATGATACAAAATGTACATACAATGGAAGTACATTCTCATACACTACTGAGATTGTATAATGTAGCATTAAAAATATTAATTTGAACTTCAAGCCTACACTGGGGAAGAAGTAGCTTTAATGCCTTTTCCAAGGCTGTCACATATTCACCGCATTGGAACTCACTTGTTCTGCACATCAAGTTCCCATAAGTTCCCCAAGAGAAAAAACAGTGCAAAAAAACTGCCAGGTGTGATGTATGCTGCATCCCTTCCCAGACTTTTTTAGCGTACTTGAGGAAAAATGGCACTAATAGTGTCTTACAGGCAGCCTCCTGGCTCCTCAAGGCTGGTTACAGTGGCTATCCCCTAAGCAGGCTGTACAAGAAGAAGGGGCTCTCATTCTCTTCCAGGACCACTGTGCAGCCAGTTGATATTGATGGTCATTAGTACTGCTATTGCAATACTAATCCCAGCTAAGGGTATCCTAACTATTGACATTTTTTGAACCTTTTTTTACACTGCAACCAATTTTAGTAGTTAAGGTACCCTATGATTCAATTTCTAAGCTTTTCTTGGTTATGAAGGAGAGTTAATCAAATAATTTAAATGTAATGAAAATTAAATTCTCATCTTAATGTGATTTCAGAACCTCTTAATTTATGATAAAATATAGGGTTTTTTATTTAAATACCTTATGTCACTTTTATATTTTGCTAGTGAAAATGGCAAGTGACCATGCAGGATAAGTATTGAATAAATTTAAAGTAAATAATGGACTGGAAAAGACACAGCAGAGTGAGGCTACAAAATTAGGCCCTTATACTTTTTTATTTTAGAATTAAGCCAAAAATAATTCATCCAGGCATGATGAACCATGTCGCTGTTTTACCTTTCATACTGATGTTATGAATTTGGCCATTGAAGATAGTGTTTGCATCATGCTGTAAAAAAATCACAGTAGTCCAAATGAATTCAACCTGATAAATAGCCGCTTATAAGGCTAAAATTAAAATGTCATGAGAGTATTTCCATGTTTAAAGTACATCATACTCTTCCATACCATTGATCTTAACATGACTTCATTCAAATATTACAGACTTTCTTCATTATTCCTCTCTAGAAATTTTACAATAAAGAAAGATCACATTATGAGAAGTTTTATTGGTTGTCATGTATCTTAAGCAACTTCAGAGCACTTGTTTAAATCATTTGAATGGGTCAAGACTTTGAAGTTTAAATAAGCTCTGAAGGGATGAAAGGATCAAGGATGAATTGAAGTTAATGATGTTTTCAAGTTCCCTCTTAAAGTGACTTTTATGAACAAAAAGAACTACAAAGATTTGCCTTTGAGTGAGTACTTTCAAGGTCTATTATTGAAAACAAATGTACAAAACACTTCAGAATTGAATTAGGCATGCATATGAATATATTAAATTATGATTTATTGAAACAAAATATGTGTACTTATCAGGTATGCTTACACTGTAAGTAAATTAATATTTCTTATTGCATTTCTATTTTGTGTTCATATTTTAAGTGAACTAAGGGGGAACCAAATTTTTGGGTTGCAAAGCACAGTGCTCCCCTTCCCAATGAGTAGGGTGTTCATTCCTGGCACCTGCTAATGAAGTCCTTTCCCCAAGGACTCTCTAACAAAAAGGTCTCCTCTCAGGGTGTTTGCAGGGGAAGTCAATTGAATTAGCTAAATTTTGCCTTCATGATGATTAGAAAACATTTTTATATAAATGTTGCTAAATTTTAACACTGCAGAGATGATACATTTATACTTGGAGCTGTAGCAAGAAAAGAACCAGATCATGTGGTCAGTATGAGTCTGCTTCATGTACAATCCTCAGACTAAGACAGAGGAGGCTGACTTAGAGGCATTGCTAAAAGAAGTTTTATTACTGTCAGTGACAAAGTTGCAGAATCTTTCCTAATACAATCTCTTTTCCAAAGAAAAGACAGTGTGCTAAGTGCTGTCTCATGAGATGGTCTGTCAGAGGAGGATCTGTAAAATAAACCAGTAGGGACAATGGGTTCTGAAAGAAAGCATGACTGAAATACTATTGATAGATTATTGAGAGCCTTCCTTACAGCTTTTGGGTTATCATCACCACAGACACCATAGCTAATAAAGCACAACAATATTTTATATTACTTAATTTGAAGTCAGGACATCTCAAGAAAAAAAATTTTCTGACTCTAACGATGACTTGTGAAGGAGGTAGTGGAGGCTAAGTACTCCAGTAACTTGAGGTTAAAATTTTCATTTTGTGTAAGTATGGTTGTGGGTAATACACTACTTGTCAGTGTAGACTTATATTTAACTCATCACTGGGTGATCAATGGGCATGATTAAGCTTATGATATTTTCAGAGAAAAACTTGAGCTAGTATGATCAGATGTTCTTTGAGTATTTGTTGTAGTTTTGTTCTAAGTATGAATTTTTAGAAACCTCTTCTGGCTTCTGTGGCCCACTGAAAGTACTGGGCAGCAGGAATCAATTACTAGTGTGTACACAGAGCTTTCTTAACCTGTGATTGAATTTTGCTGTGCAAAGAGAAGCAGGTGATAGGCAGGATGCAGAGGATTAGAATAAAATTTTATAGAGCACACGGTTGAGCTTTGATCAATTTTAAGAAGCTGCAGCTGTAAGGCTGACATTCTTAGTTTGGCTATTTTAGTAACTGATCATTAAGAAGTTTCAGAAAGAATTTTACACTTCTATGATTTACATTCCTGAATGATGAAATTGACTTATTTTTCTAAATCTTCTGCATTCTATCCTCCTTGTAACAGATTACATCTTACTAGCAAGATGGGAAATTTTTCAGTCTGCTCTTTACTTTAGACAGATCTAAAATGAGCATTTATTTTAGAATTAAGTCAGATGAAGGACAGCTCAAAGCAGAAATTATACATCAAACCCTAAGCATTTAATATGCCATTATGATACATACATTTTTAAAATTACTTTGCAGAGACTCACATGAACTAAAAGAAGAAGTTCAGAAGTTCACCTGAGTGTAAGAGATCTATGGAACTAGTGAATATATATATAAAATGACATATGCATTTTGACAACTTCCCTGTCTAACTACATTTGGTCAAAACTTCTTGGTCACCCACTGCACAAAATACAAGAGGGAATATTTAACTTTTCAGTGCACAAACTGTAATGAAGTAGAAGGCCCTTGTAATTTAGCTTTGTAAACTAAAGAGGCTTAAAAACTGGCTTTCAATACGATTTATTTTCTGGGAATATTTTCTGGAAGCATTTTCTGGAACAGTTCTGCTGCATGTCTGGCAAAACTGTCAGTCAATCCTTGGCATGGATATAGAGTACAAGATATTTCCAGGTGGCAGTATAGGTGAAACTACCCCATTTTAAGGAGGTGTCAGATTTTAATGACATGGTAGGGAGAAACTTGCTACACTAGATAACTTGTCCTCAGACAAACAACAGAAAGAGCTCATGACAAAACAACATGGGCCACCTCGCACAAGCACTTATTTGAATAAGCTCCCTTCATGTCATAATTTCCTTGGGAAGAACTTGCTGAAAGAATCCAAAAGCATGAGTGGTACTGAGGCAATAGTAAAGTAGTTAAAGAGCTCAATCTCTCTGCATGGTTTATCTTTGTTTAAAGAAAGAGCCTTTTATATAGGTATAGCCCATGATACAAGTGAAGAATACCATCTGAATTACATCTTTCATTAAACCAAACTAACAAGATTGTACATAAATCTTTTGAGAGCTTGAAATCCCACTGGGTCCCAAAAATAATTTGTAAGATGAATGTTATTCATGGTATTAAAACAGTGGAAGCTAGGCAGAAAAATGGTTTATTTTCTTCCTTCTTCTTGTAAAAACAACTGACAATTACTTTTTTTTCAATACTGTGAAAGAAACCAAAACAGGCAGATTAATTTTCTCTCTTCTCCTGGAGGAGATTGCTGGTTTAAGAGTAAGCAATCAGACTACAAGCACTCTGTAAAATTAGTAGTTGGATTTATAAAAGCTGCAGGACAGAATGGTCTTGTTCTGCTCCAAAGGGCTCCTGTCAGTCTAATCTTGGCCCTCTTCAGGCATTAAAAACCTCCCTATGATTATCTTCCAGGCTAGAAATGTGTCAAGCATTTTGCTATGTTATATTTTTTAATTTATTTTCTTGTTCCAACCGATCTTTGGCAAAATTTTCTCTCTTCATCCCTGAGGACAAGCTGAAAGTCAATGCTCACTACTAGATAATGTTTCTGTTATCATTAATTTGGGTGCAAATGTTATATTTTAAGTTCTTTTTTAAAGTCTTTTGACCAAATAAAACTTCTGTTTCTAATGATGTAATTTAATGAACTCTTTGGTCTGTGGGCTTAATTTGGCATCTGCCAAAGAGATGCACAGACAGAAGTACATATGGAGTTGGCAACTAGGTACCTTTCTCATCTTCAAATACCTGAGATAAAAGATTGCTTTTACTCTCGTTCTTTAAGACTGAAAACCACATCAGACATTTGATGTGCACTATTTTACTTCCATTTACTTGCATATTTGCTTCCATTATTGTTTGACTGTTCAATATTTGTAGCACAATACAAGGATTTAATGTTTTGGGTGTTTTTTAAAATTGTTTTGTCTTCAAAAACTCTTTGGTTTGCAAGGAAATTATAGCGTGAACTCTGTAATCTACTGCAGAAGGTAAAATCTTTTGGTTTTGCTCATTCTCTTCTAGCATTCAAAAGAAATTAGAAATATTTCATTTATTTCTGTTGATGCAATTTTTTCCTCTGCTTTGAAACAGGTATGTTTAATCCATATAAATTTTTTTTTTTTTTTAAATTTTGATAGTATCCTATGCAATCAGATGCCCTGGGCCTGAATTGTATGCTTCCTTTGCAAGATGAGATTGAAGACAGAAGATTTCCTAAGAGCCCAAGCAGGATATCAGGGATAAGAATACCAATGTGGAAAATTCATCATTAAAAAATCAGCTCAGCACTCACAATAAGATTTTGTTAAAATGCAAAGCTGGCTACTCAGAATTTCTCCACAGACTGCAGGACTTTTGGTCTCTGCGATTGGTGTTTGGGACAAATGCTCCAAAGGTGCACGAGCATGAGATTAATTGATATGAGACTGATATGTACAGAATTAATTAATATGAGAGACTGAGAGATAGTCAATATGAGCATAGAGATCTATGAAATAAATTAACTGATATTTTGGGAAAGTCTAGAATCTCCTTGTACTATCATCTACACTCCATGGAAAAAAAGTGATTTTATGTTAAAAAAAAAAAATACTTTTAACAGCTTTTTAACTCTACTGGGCTACTTCTACCAGTAAACTGGCAAATATTAAAATGGCAGCTTTCTCCAAGCCTCAAAATAGAAAGGGGATTTAAAGAGATAAATACATTTCAATGTTTTACCTGCTACATGAGATAAATTATTTATATTTTGAACTAAAATTTTATATTATTTCTATTTTGAGCTTGGCTTGTGAGTTGAAATAAATATACTTTAGGCAGACAGGAGTCATCACTACTTATAGTGCTTGAAATGAGTATTACAACTGATTGGTATGAGGGCAAATGTTTTGGAAAGAAAAGACTGAAAGCATGTTTGTTAATTTTTCAGACTAATGAAATATCTTTCCTACTGTCTGTACAACAAAAAAGTTCTGATGTCAAAAATCTACATAATATGTGGTACATAGATGTTTGGCCAGATTACTGCTCAACAGGAAAAAGAAAACAAGTAAGATAGCTAAATTTATTCCATTATTTGTTTTGTATTTAATTGATGTTTTTTATTTTGATTTATTTAAAAAATATTCATCCTTTTAGAAATTAAGATATGTGAAAAATATCTCTTTTGTTCATATTCATGAATCCATACATTAAGTGCTTCTTTAAAAATACTTTAATAAAACTGCATCAAAAGACTGAAATTAACCTCCCAGATGAGTTTGAAGAGATTAATGATTATGAGACACCATAGGTGTCCTGAGTAATGGGTCCAAGGTAATAAAACAGACCCACAGAAACATGAAAGTAATTTATTCTAAGCATGGAACATGGTAAGAATTTGTTAATACCTAGTATTTTGTCAGGTTGAGAATCATTACAGACTCCTTATTCTCTGTCATAAAGATGGATGGAGCATAAGCATCAAAACAAATACTGTGATTTTACGAGATTTACATCTGATTTCTTTACCCATAGCTTACTGTTACTGAGGGTAGAACACTGGGGTAATAAAATGTCATAGGAAGAATACAGTAAAAAAGGAGACAATGTCCCTTTTTTTTCTATGACACATTCTTTAAGCTGTTGACCACTGTTCCCTGGTCCAAGAATGCAGCTTGGACATTTTGTTAGCTTTAAGAATGTTGTCCTAAACCAGACACATGAATTTTACATGAGTGGAAGGTCTACTGCATTTAAGTTACTGCCAGCTCCTACCCAGGAAGGATGAGATCAGAGGAGATAATGTGGGGAGTTTTGTGTTAGCGAAGGCTGTGCAGTTTGTCTCACCATGAAGCACTGATTCTCTGCATCATTAATTTAAACTTCTGAGAAAGTCAATTTGCTATTTGCCATTACTTTTTCTTCTTTGCTATATCCCATTTATTTAAGTAAAATCAATGTTGTAAGAGGTGTACTCCATATTGCCTGTGAGGGCTGTCTTTGTAAAACACTTTTCTAAATAACACTTCCTGCTTATTTTATCCCTCTCACGTAGCCCTAGTCAGCAGAGATAAGCAACAAAGCATCTGTTCAAAAATCTACTCAGAGAACACAGTTTACCTAGAAAAAAACCAAAGTTAAACAAACAAACAAAACCTCCAAACAAACAAACAAGCAAAAATAAATAAAAATAAGAAAACAAACCTACAAACCCAATAAAAATAACCTTTAAACTCAGTCCCAGAAGTTTACATTCATATTATTGCTCTCTGATTTTGAAATGATCGCTGCCCAACGAGACTTTACAAGTGTGTTTCAGTGAAGGCAGTTTCACCTGAACTTGAAAATTTCTAGCTATAAAAGTATGGGAAAAAAATTAAAAAATATTATCTGATGATGACTTGCTCAGCAGTACTGGATAATTTCAGTAAATTCCAGTTCTATGCACAGGAATGCTAAAATTCAGCACCATTGGTTTAAGACGTTGGGCAGTGGACTCTCACACAGAGACTGACACAGTTTTCACAGACCTTAATACAGTCAAGCTAGATTTTTATATCAGTTTATAGCCTGGAAATTTAGGGATGGAAAGAACTCCAAGAGATCAGCACCTTCAGGGAGGCACGCACACACAATTTGACCCTTACAGGCAGCTGTATAGTACTTTTTCTTTTTTCTTCGACCACTCTCAGTAAATGGTATATTTCATGCTTCATGCAATTTTCCTCTAAAGCATGTAGCCCAAATATTAGAGTTTGAGCAATCTTCTTTCCTGATGTGTAGGTGTTACTTGGAGCACTGTGTTCACCACTTACCTAAATTCACACTCTTCTGCCCCAGAGTGTGTGATACCCCTCCACTCTGGCTTCTATTCCCACTGGTTTTGGATGGCTCACAGTGACCCTCCTGCCCCTCTAATCCATCCCATGCTTTTCACTTCTACTGGCTCTGCCTTGCACCATTTACTTTCCTCATCCCCTCATTCTCAGGTCCAGTTTTTTGGTCTTCTCTGCTTGACTTGTAATTTCTACCTCAATCTACCATGCAGATACTAGCGAGTAAATACCAGGGGCCTTACATGTATAAGGGGAACTGCAGTTATGGCTAAGATTTAGCATATGCTTCTTTTGCAGTCATAAGGTTTTGTTGGAATTCTATGACACGGATGCTAACTTGGAGAAGAAGTGAACAATCACAAGACACATCAAGAAGGGAAGAAAGAGAAGATACTAGAAATAGGATTGTATGTGCCCCAGATGCAAATTATCTTTTTAGAGTTCTGGGAATTATTGAAGATAAGAATAATTTCAGGGAGAGTCTCACTGAGCTTCTGCTGCCCTGTGATAGAGCAAGTCAAACACAGATGAAACCTGCAGAAAACTGAGGTGATAACTCACAAGACCCTAATTAAGTGTGAACTCTACTTCTTTTAAAGCTTAATGATTTTTTAGTATATAGAAAATTATACTGATACATATCTAGGGCAATTAAAGGATATATTTAAAGCATATTTCAAAGATGCTCTTTGTCAGCTAAGGGCAAGTAGATTTTTTTCTGTGAAAGTCATTAGATTTTTTTTTTTTTAATATAAGTAAAACTAATTATTTTCCATGTATGTCCCACCAAGAGCTTCCTCATTCTACTCCATTACAGTTAACTTTAAATAGATAAATTTTGGAATAGTCACAGGTAGTAGAACAGGATTTTTAAAAATGCATGAATACTGCAATCCTCAAATATAACTGCCATGCATAAGAAGTAAATTCTTTTTGCTCTTTCCTTTCTAAAATAAAGGAAGAATTTACATTGAGGCTCATCTTGTGTATAACTTAATCACTGACTCTTAGAGAAGGTACCTAGAGCATAACATTACTAAGAAAATTAGCACAGAATAATTATCTAAATTGATTATCAAAACAGTAAGTATTCTGCGCTTCAATAATTCTGATTTATATGAAAAAATAAGAGCATATTGCACAGCAGCAAACTACATTATTTCAGAGAGCCATTCCTCTTGAAGATAATTTTTCATGCACTGAAGTTAGAATGTAGCAATGTTTTGTAGAAGGAATAATTAAAAATAAGATCCTCTATCAGTCATTTGGTATGTGGTTCATATTCTGATGAATTTAGCATCTGAATATATGCCATCATTGTCAGAAATTGCTGACATGGATACAAATGGACTGATTTTTGTTCCTCTATAAGCAAACCAAAGCAGATTTTGATATTTCATTAATATTTTCAGCTTTGAATTTGAAAGTCTGACCACAAATTAGAAATTTGACCTCAAATCCCAGTACAGTGAAAATCAAGCTGAATGCATCAGAAAAATCATTGCTTCCCAGATGCTGAACACTGCTTATTCAGTTGAGAACGCCAGGTCAGTTTCCACTGTTCAGTCAAGGCAACACCAGCTGAAATACTTTAATTTGCTTTTAACCAAGAACAAATTGATCTAATGAGAAACTGCAAAATTTTATCTAATTGTTGTTAATCATGGTCCTCAGATACAAATAAAATGTTCTCAATGGAACATGAGTAACAGACATTTTACCCACAATTTTTTCAATAATGTGTAGAATTTTCCACCTCAACTCTGTATGGTGGAGAGGTTTTGGTGCCATACGGTTTACAGAACCACCTGTGTACTCCAAGGACTGCCTTGATGTGCACTCAGATGCAAACTTGTTTTGTGAAAGGTTAAAGCAGCAGAAATATATATCAGAAACTATCTACTGGTATTCCCAAAATGAATCTTGCAGCTGTTCATGTCAAATTCTTTTTGTTATTATTGGAGAAGACCATTTAACATTAGAAGAAGGCTATAAACCCTGTGCTAATAATGTGCTGTAGGCAACCAGAGAGAATCTGTCTAACTTTGGAACAGAGTAATAATTTTCAGCTAACAGTGTACGTTTTTGGGGTTCTTTGAATAAAACAAGATTCATCTTACAATAGTATGATAAGTCACAACATTTCAGAGAATAATTGGGAAAAGAAATATTATTTTAAAGATTAAATTCAAGATGCTCTGGTTCTAAAAAACAGTTTGCTGTTGTACAGTGAACTCATCCTTCCCTCATAGGAACTTCATTGCAGGCATGTTCTTTATATAGATTTGTTGCTGGTTTTCTTTTTAGTCTTGTGAATTTTTTATTATTTCCTGCACAGAGCCTCAGCTGCAGGAACTGCGAATTCCCTCATCCATTTGCTCCATACCGGACTACGGGTGTAAAATATGAGGATTAAGCTTTCCTGCTTCAGGATGAAAACTTGTAACTCCTGGTTCTATTTGAAATGGTAGAAATGCAAATCTAATTCTAGCTCTTTAAAGGAATGATTGAGATTTACTTCATTTAGTCTTTCTTGTTTTAACCTCTTAGATGTCTTACTCTGTTTACAGTTCATGGAGACAAACCATTCCAGAACACATTGGTTCCTGGCTACCATCAAGCACAACTGGATGTGGAGAAAATCCAGGAGACTGTCTTAGATTAGGCTTAATTTTTAGAGATCTACATTTGGCCACGATCAATCCCACCCTTGTCCCCAGAAGGATAATTACAGGCTGTGGATCTCAAGCAGATGAATAGAATTTTTAAGATGTCTTTGGTACAACGTTTTAGTTGCAGCTAGAAATTACTGCCTGTTAATTGCTGTTATCAGGTGTTGTTTGAAATGCACATTTGAATCATCTATACATAATTGGAAATATGGCACAGGACCTACAAGAAATCCACTTCTGTTTGAAGTGGCAGCTGCAGTCTTGATGAGTTATATGAGTCATCTCAAATGACACACACTAGGTGAGTAATCTTGAATATCTCCTAGTTTATAAATAAACACTTAGGGAGAAGTGATTTTCAGTCTTGTTATCTCTGTAGGCTGATTAATTTTAATTACAGATGGAGAGGACTTCTACAAAAAGGAATGAGAATGTCAGTTTTTATCCTTCCTGTATAGTAGTGTGATCTGAGACTTCTTGGATCTAAGTTTGAATCTCTTGAAGAAAAACTTGGTGCTATGTCTCTTTTTCCCTATGTAAGTGTTGAAATGGCTAACTTAGCGTATCATAAATAGGAAGGAAGACAAGAAACCCGCTTGATTACTATTGTCTCTGAATTTGGAAAGAAATATGCTGTAGTGTCTCCTCTGACTTTGAAATGACTGCATATAATGCCCTGAAACTACAAATTGCTCAATGCAGAGGAACCTTAAGGACTGAAGTAAAGAAAATCTTGGAAAGCAGCATATACTCAGCACTTTTTTAATGGACAGCCTAGACGATTTGGCACTCAGTATACCGGTTTGAAAATTGAAATCTGAGACATACAGTTTTCCCTGGGCTTTACATGGGGAGGTTGAATATGAATTAAGAGTTTATATTCTGACAGAGGTCTGATGCCTCATCCTTATTTTGCATCTAACCTTATTTCTTTCTTCTCCAGTGGTTTTCTGCTTTTTGGATGAAAAAATAATTTTCGCACAACTTTGGCAAAAGTGAAGACAATGCAAACAATTGGATCTGACATCAGAACAGTATGCCTTAGTATAATATAATTTTTTACATTTAATTTAATTAGTGAAATTTTGCTAAAGTAAAACTGGAAGGAAAATTGCTCAGTTGTAATTGGCCATTCCTTAAAATTTAAACACTTTCAAAATATTTTTGCTTATTTATTTTTAAAGTTAAAATGCAAAGGTAAAATTATCTGAATTTAAAGAAGATATTCTTCTATTCCAAATTTATCATACATTTGGTCCAAGTTAATATCTTGAAATGACAGTATCTTACCCATTTTCATGGCAATAAGCAATGGTGATACATCTGAAGCCATAATCATTATTCCTCCCGCACTGTTATGCCAACAGTTAATATTACCAAGAAATTATTTTTCTTCCGTTCATATCATGAAAGTGTTTTATTTTTTCTCCCCTCTACTAACTGCCTAGCATCTCTTCCTCACCTTTCAATTTTCTTCCATTTGAAGTATAAGGAATGAAATCATTTGAATCAATTAAAAGTAATATACTTGTCCTAAGACTGTTGAATTTCTGCCTTCCATTTCTCTTCTCTAAATTTCTTTCTATCCTCTGATTTATTTTTCTTTTATATCTGTATCTTTCTCTTTTATAACAGGGAGAAAGCATCTCTCTTTCTTTCATCCCTTTACTTCAGCAGTCATTTTTCATTGCCTTCATAGCTGTTCTGTGAGGATTTGCAGCTGCATTCCCATGACTCCTCTTCACCCTGGCAGCAACTCACTTTTTTTTTTTTCTTACAATTCTCGCCTGCTTGTTGTAAGGGCGGGTGTCTCATTACTAGTCTGTTGGTGTTTTTGTTAATTAGTAGAGACAATGTTAATTGAGGAGTCATTTTGTTAATAAGTGTGTTAAACCTCTAAATACATCCCGTGTGAAGTCAGCAATTTCTGCAATTAGAACATTTTCCCACTGAGCTGGCTCGTGCAATTCATAAAAGTTTGGTGCCTTCCAGCTTGCACTCTAACAGCCTACCAAGCACTACAGTTTGGGTTTAGTGGCAAACTGGATGCTAAAATCAGACCAATTCCTGATGCCTGAATGAAGAGTCAAGAAAATCTGGGTGAGCCTGACTCATTCTTAAGTAAAACTGGTCTGCTTCATGTCTGTTGTTGCAAATCACTTAAAATTCAGTGGTTGTCCAGAGATAGTTCAAACTAAAACAGAAAGCACTCTATTCAGTTTTGTATTGATAACTCTCACCATACTACACTATTAAGGCATTACACTGTTACTACTACCCTATTAAGGTATCCTTTAATTGGACCAGAATTTCCTGTTACCATGGAGAACATCCTGGCACAGAGGAGCTCAGAATAAAGTTGAATGCTTTTTAGCATTTAAAATAGATAGCCTCAGTTTTGGAGCCTGTGTTTAAAATATTGCATAATCTTCCCTGGTTCATTTCTAGAGTGCAGTCAGCCCCACACTAGGGCTTGTAGGACAGTAAAGGCTGAGAATAGGAGGTTAAAGGTTGATAAAAGCTTTCGCCCAAGAGAAAAATGTGTGTGACAAAGACAGAGCATCTTACCTGGCTGCTTCTCATACTAAACAAAGCAAACAACATCCCCAGATTGTGATTTATCCCATCCCTAGCTAGAGATCCAAACACCCAATGACCCTTAACCAACTACCTATGGAATTTATTACTAACTTTGAAGTATGCCGTATATTCCAACTCAGACTATGAAATATCCCAGATATTAACTATTAGCTATTAATTAGCTAAGAGAGGGACAGGGGCTCACTGGGGACCTTATTGCTTTCTATAACTTCTTAAAAAGGGGTTGTAACAAAGTGGAGGTCGGTATCTTCTCCATGGTAACAAGAGATAGGACAGGAGGAAATGGCCTCAAGTTGTGCCAGGGAAGGTTTAGGTTGGATATGAGGAAAAATTTCTTCACTGAAAGGGCAAAATTCTTTGCAAAAAGGAATGTAGCAGGGCCTTCCCATCTGCCTGACACTACATGTGGCTCTCTTAAACACCTTTCAAAACAAATTATTTTGGGCCTTTGACGATAAATTTTATAACCTTTTTCTCTATCATGAGCAATTAAAATATTTATAATGTGTGCAAATCTTGAAAGAAAATACTATACCTATATATTTTTATATTAAAATAGAAAGGTTTGTGACTCTACTTATACTTAAATATTGATATATTAAATATCAATATGACACAAGTGAATTAACACAGCACCTGACAACACAGAAAAAAAAATAGTTAGGATTTAAGTTATAGTAAATATAAAGAAAGCATGAGTCGCTAGAAAGAAATGCTTGTAGAAAATTATTTTCAAAGCTTAACACACAAAAATTGTTGCAACCAAAGGAAATTTTCAGCTTTTATCCCACATTTATTATTTATCTGTTTGTGAAAGAAAAAAAAAAAAAACAAAACATTTTTCACAAGTGTAATGTTTCTGGCACAATCCTGTTTACTGTTAGTACATTTAGGAAATTATAGGTCTTATTCTGATTTGACCTATGACAGACTGAAAAAATGAAGTTTGAATTTGATTAATTTACTTAATTCTAGCCTTAAAGATCTGGAAAAAATCTGCACATCAAGGCCTATTAACTGTAGGTTAATTTCCTTCCTAAACAGCTTTAAAGAAAAAAAATGACTCACAATTTGAAGGAGGGGTTTGTTTGTTTCCAATGACAGTTTGTTAATTAACTTTTTATTGAGTTGAGATGATTGAAAATATAAGGAGAGTTTTATGGATTATTTTGAAAACCTAGATTTTAATAACATCTCTTGGCATTAGTAGAATAACAAGTCTAACTTTCAGAAGTAACATTTATATATAGATACATACATATATTTGTGCGTGTAAGTCCTGAAAGGGATAGAGAAATGTAAAAAGCATACTTACACTGCCTTTTAAGTAACATTTTCATTAAAACAATAGGTTTAATTTCAGATATATTTTGATATTTTTAAAGAGTAGGCCTTTTTTATGGAAAAAATGTTGGTAAACAGGCTACTCACTTTAATAGAATGAACTGTAATAATTTTTTAATAAAAGTAGAAAGACTATAGCTTGCAGTGGTAATAATAAGGAGCTTAAAAAAAAATCAGATTTCCAGCTACCTATTCAATTTGCTGTTGGAATTCTTCAGCAAGGGGCTTTTCAGTTTTGATTTCGTTGTTTGGGTTGTTTTGAGAGAATAGAGTCATTTGATCTATATTTTCATTTAAAAGGGTGAGGCTATTACTCTGAGTCTCACTTTCTTTTACCACTCCAGATAACACACCTGGGTTTTTGCACCTTGACTCTTTAAAGACGTGATCTCTTTTTAATAACTGACTGAGGAGAATCTCTGCCATGATCCTAGGTTGTGCACAAGTTGTACATCCCAAAATTTGAGGGTAAAGTTTTTGTGTCACCTGACTCTATTTATAGATATGCTCAGGCATTCTTACTGGGTTTATCAAGGTAGAACCACTACTTACTTCTTCAAAAACTTTCATTATATAGCATTCTACTGGTAGATTTGGCTTAATTCTTATTAAAGATGGTTATCTCAAAGTAGGTATTGATATATTTCAAAATAATTTAGATCTCCTCTACTAGACTGGGACCTGCTCCTGTGATTGCTTAAGCCATAAACATTTTATTTCACTCCTGGGGTCTCTGTAGGATTAATGAAACTAGAATATTCCTAAATAATGCATAGGTCAAGTTCTGAGTCAAGGGAAGAGCCACAAAATACAATGCAAACTAGATAACATAAATATGTGATTTGACCCACACGTTACAGAGTGCTCCAAAAAGTCCCAGCAGGTTTGGCACACTTCTGCTCCCTCAATCACACCACAGGTATGCAACACATGCAAGAGACCCACACCATATAAAATGAGTATAAAATATATAAAATAAAATACCTTGGTGGATGCAGCATTGCTTTTGCAGTGTTTTGCACATTAAGCTGGAGGGGAAAAAACCAACAATAATAAAAAATGATAAAAAATGCACCAAATATAATTATATCTTACTGTCATAGAAATGGTGGATGAGGCCAGAAGACCCAGTGTTGCAGAGGTCATACATAGTACATAGCATCTAATTTTCTATGGAAGAAAAAATCACTTTCCTTGCTACAGAAAACCTTGAAGAGTGTCATGGCAAGCTACTCCTCATCACTTGTTCTAAGACTAAGTATCACTCCCTGGGACCAATGCACTTAGCAATGCATATTTAGCTAAGGATATGTCTTTATTGGTAAATGAGAAAGGGCAAAAGACTTAGGTCATATAGTGCTAAGTCTATTTTACAGTATGCCAGGGCCTGTTCTCATTCCCTGCAGGCAAGTCCCAATGTCTACCATGTGTCCATATAATTGAGCAAGAAATCACATCCACAGGGTCTACTGGGAACAGCCTTAAGCCACTGCTTTTCCATGAACAGTGTCAAAGATCATCTGGGAGACCATAGCTGGTCCAAGTGCAATGGATGTGAGCAGACAGGGCCACTTGGCTCTAAGAACCAATGTTTAGAGACAAGAAGTACAAGAAGGGCTGTCTATTAATACAACACAGATTTCTTTTCATCATAAGGTTTCATGAAAAACGAGTCACACATTTATTGCTTATTCAATTTTTTACTCTAGCATTTTTTCATACAGAATTTGTTTACCTCAGACACAGGTGGTCTCTCAAATTAAATATCAGAGACACACTGTCATTTCTGTCTGCTGTGACTCAAAGCTTCTTCTGTATACTATTATAAATCACACTACATTTGCTTTTTGTCATCTTGTGTTATAAGTTGATTTCACATTCTTGCCTAACAGCACTCCCTGATCTGTTTAACTTTCATGTTTTAGCCCTCCTGTTGATTGAAAAGTAAGAGTTTCAGACCTTCATTTTTCTTTAGAAGTGGTGGCTTTTTTCTTTCAAAATCTCATTTTGGTTTGTATATCCATTTACTCACTTTTTTAGCTTGATTTTTGTTATATTTATGTCCTTGGTAGGGTTTGAAAGGTCCCTTGAATAACTGCAATCCAAAAATACTATTAACATAATGGTTGTTCCCTCCTAAGTGGTCTAATGAAGTTATTGAATATGGACAGTTGTGACACAGTTGACAAGTTCACCAGAAGTCCTGACCCAAAGTATGTTATCTCGAGCCACACAGATTATAAAATCTTTTTATTAAGAATGATTAAACATAGGAAGTTTAATTTTGCGTTGTTTTGATCATTATGATTTCTTATATTAAAATTCTATGGCATACCTTCACTTGAAAGTTTGAAAATGTAAAAATCATAATAAATTGCACTGAACTATCTTTTTAACACATGGAAGAAAAATGGAAGTGCAGGAAAGCAAGAGATTTATGAAATTCCCAGAATTAGAAGAAACTAAACTCATCATTACATCATTGAAAGCTTTCCCTGAAATTGATTCTGTACTAATATCTCTAATGTATATAAAAACCCATGAAACTCATAAAGTTATTTGGTTGCCTTGTTCCTTACTTGGCTGACATTTTAGATTCCAGAACTGGAGTCCAAAATTCAATGCAGNACCAGAAGTCCTGACCCAAAGTATGTTATCTCGAGCCACACAGATTATAAAATCTTTTTATTAAGAATGATTAAACATAGGAAGTTTAATTTTGCGTTGTTTTGATCATTATGATTTCTTATATTAAAATTCTATGGCATACCTTCACTTGAAAGTTTGAAAATGTAAAAATCATAATAAATTGCACTGAACTATCTTTTTAACACATGGAAGAAAAATGGAAGTGCAGGAAAGCAAGAGATTTATGAAATTCCCAGAATTAGAAGAAACTAAACTCATCATTACATCATTGAAAGCTTTCCCTGAAATTGATTCTGTACTAATATCTCTAATGTATATAAAAAACCATGAAACTCATAAAGTTATTTGGTTGCCTTGTTCCTTACTTGGCTGACATTTTAGATTCCAGAACTGGAGTCCAAAATTCAATGCAGACAGCTGCTTTACTCCTAACATCCTTTGTTCATATGTATTTCCTGAATAAGGTTCTAACAAGCATGTTCAGAAATGACTTTGTCTTGGAAGCACTCAGAGACTTCTAGTTCATTTTTTGTACCTGACACATCCACAAATAATCTCTGCTTCCCGGTCTCATTTCATAGATACTTGCACAAAATATCTACTGTATTGAAACCAACACAGACCTCAGCCCAGCTTCTCTTTGACTTCTCAGTGATTAAGTAATCCATTTAGGATATGGGAAACCAAGACTCAATTTCATTCTTTGCCTCACCATTTCCGATGGGAATGCACTAAGGACATGTTCTGCCATGGTGTAATTTCAGTCCACCCTGCTCAATCAGTTCCACTGTGCCTAGTCTGGGAAAATATTCATTAGGATGGAGAGAGAGAACATGCAAAAGCCAGTAAAAGATTTTAGCCCTTGGCTAATAGGCTGAAAACACAGTCCTGGGCTCCCTGAACAGGGGATTTACAGAATGTAGTACCTCAGAGTGGAGGTCCAAAATGGTGCTACTGGTGAGATGCTACTATTAGCTTACCAATGAGAAATACTACAGAGAGCTTGCCTTCCACAGGGCACCTGTGCTCATCAGCAAAGCAATCATTAATTTAAAAAATCAACTAGAGATTAAGCATTGTTTTACAGCACTAAATGCCAGTTAAATATGTAAATATAAATACATTGATTTATATGTAAATATAAATATGTAATATATTGATTTTATTGTAGGTAGGAATATTCTCGTATGTTCATATTAAAAAAGATATCTTCACATCATAAAACTTTTCCAAAGACTATAGACTGAAGATCTAGAGACCACTGATTCACCAGAATGGTGTTTATTTGCATCCTTAATAATACTTAACATTTTCAGCATTTTATCTACCTCAGTTACTAAAAAAAGGTTTTGTTGAGGGTATGTGTGTGTGGAAACCCAAATACTTAAATCTGTACTGTCACAAGGTGGTGCTGTTGGATAAGAAAAATCTAGACAAAATCCAGAATTTTATGGTGGGTTAAATAAAATTAAAAGAACGACAGCTTCATTCACCTCTGTCATGTCCAATCTTTCATTTCTTCTTTTGACACAAAGATTTTAAATTAGGCAGAATCTTTATTCCTCTGGCTTGTACTCTTGATAACTAACACAGTAGATACAGATCTTTAACATTAATTTCATACCTCTGAAGACTGACAGTTAATGAGGCTATTATTTTCATTTTTAAATTGGCCAAATGTGGGACATAAAACTGATGGTTTCACATCTCTTACTGTCACCTTTCAGTGCAGATTTTATTCTTCATCTTTTAAAACCTTTTATAATATAAGGTGAATGCCTAAATCATTGGATGATTCAATATATTTTCTATTCAACAAGTATTTCACTAAGCCAGTAACCTTGTTTACTAGATATAAATGGCATGTTTTGAAAAAAAAAAATGAATACTAGTTCAAATTGCTTTGGCTGATGTAACATTTGACATTGAACTGCACATTCAGAACCTTGCATCATCTAATTTATAATCTTTCTAAAAAAATGTCCTTTTTTCTAAAAATATGTTCAGTGCAGTAGCTGTAAACAAAGTCTTCATTTTGGCAATCACCTGTGCTTATCATAGTTCAAGCTGAAGGTATTGAAAATTTCAGCAGAGAACCATGGCATCTTTCAGTATCTCTGGAAGAGTGTGAAGATGTCCAGTTTTAAAATTATTGAATAGACAAATTATATCTTTCCTATTGATAAAGTGGCAGGTAGCGACATATTTTGGGTGTGAGGTGTTGTGCTGAAATTTTGTTTTAATTATGGAAGTTGTGTTATGTTAACTCTTTTATCAGGTTTAGTGGATTTTGCACTTCTGGTGCTCTCACTAGGATTACATTTTAGCACTTTATGTGAGGTCAGAAAATATGTCAGAGCTTTACCAGGGATTCTCAATGACAAAATGAAAGTTTTTTAATCTCAGCAGTTGCATTCTTTGGGACATTGATAGGCAGATGCATCATCAGCAGCTTGACTTACAAGAATAGGAAGTCTGAGGGTCTAAATTTTACCCCTTTGCACTTAAAAGATGAGGCACTCAGACTATGCCTGTGGCCAACTGCTATTTTCAATATGAGAGGCAGAGTAATCCTACAGTTTATTTCCACCTTTCACCTTCATGCCCCATGTGTAGTTTTTTGGGGGTTTCATTGGGGTTTTTCAATTTTTATCTTACTTTCATTGAAATCCTGAGTGAGATCTTGACTATCCTTAATTCCCATTGAGACTAGCAGAATTTATAAATGTAAATTATGTTATCAGCACATTTTTAAATGCAGAGTATGTCATCAAGACCACTTGGGATCTGGTTCAGAGCCTTGATGTGTTTGATTTATTTTAGATGTGTTTGATTTGTATTTTACTAAAAGAAGCTCCTTCAAAGGTAATGGATAACATGCTTCAAAGACAAAATGCACTTGTGATCTCACAGAACCAGCATGGTCTGCTGGGTAAGTATTAACCTGGGAAAACAAGGTTGGAATTTCTGGGTATTTCCGTCATCATTCATTACCCTGCTGAATTGCCTGCAGCAACTTGTTCCCTCACTGTGGTTTTGCTGGTTTGTTTGGTTGGGTTTTTTTGTTTGTTCCTGTCTGTAAATAGAGATGGTTGATGAAAGGCTGATGTCAAAATTTGGCTTTGTTACCACACTCAGAAGATGGTAGTGCTTCTTTATACTGGGGTAAAGGAACATGAAGAGAGGCTTGAAATAAGCACAAAAACTCTGCATGTTCTGTATTTCTTTACACACATTTGTATCTAAATATAGCAGTATTTTGTCTCTTTCTTCTTTCTGTGTAACTTCTGTGTTCTTCTTGTGTATTACTAAGTATTTCTAAGCTAACTGTTGTGTATAAAAACCTTTTTCAGAGAAGGCTAAAGAGAGCAGTAAGTCCAGATAAAATTCAGAAATATACATTTCTTGCTGTACACATATTTTTTGTTCCTCATCCATTATTCAATCTGCTGTAGGAAAAGCTTGTACGTGTGACATGAGACTAACAAAAACATTGCAGTCATCAGTATTTTCAGTTCCTAGCATCTTATTGTTTGGTGTCTAAATCTGTGTGAGTTGTTTTCTTCCTGCTGTGGTAAACATCCTCGTTTTCTTACCATTCTCTTAAACATTGTGGTCACGAAGAATAGCTGCCTCTCTAGGGAATGTGTATACTGCAGCTTGCACCTCGAGTCTCAGAGTAAACATAAACATTTATGCTGTTATGTCAGTAATATAACCTCCCCACTCTAACTGAGTATTCCCCCGATTATGCAGCCACATTAGCCCTCTCAGCCACAGTACCACACTGGGAGCCAGCAAGATCATGTTCAGCTGTTTTTAACTTGAAGGAACAGATTGTTAGAAAGGAACATGTCCTCAGCTTCGTTGATTTAGAGTCTGGGTAAACCTCTATGAAGTGAGAGTTTGGGGATTTCAGTGAGATCAAACTCAGCCATATTCTTGCCTAAATAGGAAATATCTAATGCAGTATTACAGTTTAGCTTGCCTTCTTAACATCATTTTGGGATGCTCATGTCTCCTACCATGCTAGGCAGCTGATACTGTCACTGAAGTGAGCAGAAAGGAATTGATAATTAAACAGATAATGGGTAGTAGAAATTCACTAAACAACACGAGTGATATTTCCATGTCTGTCTTTTTTCTACACTTCATTTTCTTTTTGCTCTGTTGTCTTGATGCAGCCACAGCAACTGGAAGACTTGATCACAGAGCTTTAGTTTTTTAGAAGATGGAGGGCCAGGATTTTGTGATGCTGTTCCCACACCAAGTACAAACTAGCCCCAAAGCTGTAAACAGCCTGGCAAGTCCATTACAGTGCAGAGGTTATCCAAAACTACAAGAGAGCAGGGATTTTTCTCTCTATTCTCATGCCTGAAGCTGGAAAAAATACTGGTATTACTCTCAAAAACACAAATGGTCAGTGTATTGTTTTGCCAGGAGTATTTTACCTTGCAAGGGAAGAGAGTTCAAAATCATTTCCTTTTTGTAGTTTGATGAAATGAAGACTAAAGGTGTTTAAGGTTCTATAGGGGTCCTAGTTTAAAAATAGCAACATCAAAACTGAATGGATAATCTAAGTCCTTGTTAGTGGGGAATTTTGCTGCTAGTGTAAGCCAAAGGGGCATCATGATGCTCTGATTCAACACAGAGCCTTATGCCACCCTCTCAAAATGGTTGATATCCCAGCTGAATATCCTTGTATCAGCTGATGCCCAGTATCTCACCTCCATTTCTCAGTTTTATGCAGAACTGTTACAGAACATAAAGAAAAAATACCTATGCATTTATACTGTAGTATATTTATCTGAATTCTGTCTTTCTTTTTGCCACAGATCTAAAAATAATGTCTCCATATGCTGCTACAACAAGGTAATCACCAAAGTCTTTGGTCCTTCAGGGTCCTAATTTTTTTCCTACTATTTATCCCTTCCCCCTAACTTCTACTGTCTGAAGGCTTAGGAGCCCACATAATAAACTGTTTCAGGGATTTGATC
This sequence comes from Illadopsis cleaveri, assembly GCA_013399915.1. NCBI lineage: Eukaryota > Metazoa > Chordata > Aves > Passeriformes > Timaliidae > Illadopsis > Illadopsis cleaveri. Next base: position 33,596 of record VXBB01022816.1, read on the forward strand.
CAGCTAAAGACTAATAAGTGCTTTTTTTTTTTTTTTTTTTTTAAGTTTCTTTTACTCAGTGAATTTTCATCTGTTCAACTCCCATGATGTTTCAATACATGATTACACAAGACATAGAGCCAGTGCAAAGCAGGAGAGTGCACAGCTGGGGATGGAAAAGGCAGCTGAGATCACAGCAGTCTCAATTTAGATTTGTTAAAAAGATTATGGATATGCACCTTTCATTTCCTGAATTTTAGCTGCTGTTGAGAGAAGTGATCCCCAGAGACAAAAATATTTTTAACCAGACCAGTTCATCATGCAGCTATAGGAACTTCATGCACTTGGCATTTAGAAAATGGTAGCAGCTAGAGGCAAGCAACTGAGGGGATGAGGGATGTATCTTTAGTGACAGTGACCGTTTATTTCATCTTATAGTGATACTGAAACTTTGAGTATTTTAATTGAAATGTCTTTTAATTTTAAAAAATCTGTTTAATTTCTTAACAAGTTTAAGAGAGCTACAGTTGTGCTCTTTGAAATCTTATGTGTTTAGCAGTTTTCCAGAGGCATTTCAACCTGACCATTCTTCACAAGCTCCCCTCCTTCTTCAGTCTCTGTTTTTCTCCTTCTCAGCTCCTCTAGATGCACAGAATGCAAGGAATGATGTAGAAGAATAGAGGATGAGGTTTTTATGTTGTTATTATCCAGTGATTTGCAAGATTTCAAGGTCTTCAGTTCAGAGATAAACAATTCTGATTGTCTCTAATCATATTAGTTGCCTTTGAATACTGTTCAAATGTATACGTCTTGCAATAAATTGGAGATGACACACAGTGAAAACCAAGTATGTGTGAAACTTGATACTCAGGAATATGTCATTATTCTTGATAAGCTTCTGTCTGACTTGCAAACCCCAAAGAATACAGTTCCACACTTTACGAATTATCAGTGAAAAAAGGTGGCTTGTTGTTTTCTAAGATACTACACACCACTAAAAATACTGCTTTTTCTGAGTCATGGCTAGGACATAACTGTAATGTGGTTGCAAACTAGATTTATTTTGCATCCTTCTGGCTGAGCTCCTAAAATGAAACATAATTTATCAACTTATGTACTGTGAAAAAATCAGACAAATGTGGGAATTTTTCTTTAAAGAAAAATTTTCAATTTTGTTTTCATTTTCTTGGTTTAATGGAATAAAATATGATTATATCTAAAGTCCTCCATCTCACAACTTTACAAAATATAAAATTGATTTTAACAAAGGTAGACATAGAAAAGTGGGAAAGGAAATATATAACTAATGCTGCAAAAGGTATCAAATTATTCATATGAATTGCGATACTGATATTAATTCATAAACCTTTTTCTATTTAAAATTTTTTTAAAAATTGATAAAATGGATGAATGTAAAGTCACTGTGGGGTTGCAAGATTTTGTTTAGCAGTTTTCATTGTAAGTGTAATTTAGTTTTGTGTAC
>VXBB01022819.1:16041-28955 GCA_013399915.1 Illadopsis cleaveri
ATTTTTAAAAATTTTAGTTTTAATTGCAAAAGTTACAAAGTGACAGAATTATTTTTGTATTTTCCTTACTTTCAAGGCAAAAATAATCTGTATGTTAGTGGATGAACCAATACAACTTCCATTTAGACTTCAAACAATAGATAATTCAATGTTTGAAATTCTTTCAAGGGGAACAAGCCCAAGCAAATAATATATTTTTCACCTTTAAATTTATTTTCAATATTTTTGTGCTTTATTTGCTCTCTCTACATGGTTCCTTCTGTTTCCTATTTTCTATTGCTCCTTTTTCTGACATGTAATTTCCTACTTGCTTTTATTTCATGCATTCTAGTGGTTTTTTTCATTATTTTTTCTATTATTTCATCTTCCTTTCTGTTTGTCAATTTTATGCAGGGTTTTTTGTTTTGGTTTGTTTTTTTATAGTGTGGCTTAGTGTTTTGACATGCCTTTATTGTTGCATTTATTTTTATTTACTTTTTTGCTCTCACTGTTCTATAGATGAGACATTATGCCAAGCCAAATCCCTTTTCAAATTTTCCTTGAATAAAAGATGAGCTGCTCTGGAATCATTCCAGATGGAGCTGCCAAAATGAACTGGTCCAGCACAGCTTTCTTTGGATTATATGCCATGATAGTTTCACTACCACTGTAGCTGTGAGAGTAATGCAAAAACTTTCACAATGAATATTTTTGTGGTTTTGGGTATCTTTGTTTATTTTAGTCCTTTGAATTTCAAACTCAAAATTGAGTAGAAAAAAAAAAAAATAGACTTTCTTGTGCTGACTTTTGACAAATACCTGCTGATGGAGAACTTCAAAACCCGTTTTTTGTGTGAACAGCTAAACTGNCAAGCAGTGCCAGCTCGATGGCCCTGTGCTGTGTCCCAGAGCCTGGCCAGGACACAGAGCTCAGAGCAAGCTGCAAACCCACCCTGATGAGGGATAAATCAATCACCTGTGCTCAGTGCTTTGCTCCCTGGGCCAAAATCCCTCTTGGCACCTGAAGAAAAGTGTTCCCAGTCCCTGCTCAGCTCCATTTGCTGCTGCAGCCAGTGGTGCCTTCACCTGATGGGACTGAGGGACCACAGAGAACGATTAAGCAGGAAAACCCAGAGGTTAAAAGTCTGAAATCCACGTGGCAAAATTTCACATTTATGATGCTCACATTTTGCTCATTTGTTAGTTCGTTCATTAATTTTCACCTCATTTATATTATTTTATAAACCAATATACTGGTTTATAAACTACCAGTTTGCAGTATGATAAAAAAATCACAACTAATATGCCTCTCTGCTTTTAGTGCTTAATTTCTGTTGTGTCAAAAGCACACACTTTGTTAAAATTAGCCTTCACTGGCTATTTTAATTTTTAAAAATTTTAGTTTTAATTGCAAAAGTTACAAAGTGACANCTGCTCTGGAATCATTCCAGATGGAGCTGCCAAAATGAACTGGTCCAGCACAGCTTTCTTTGGATTATATGCCATGATAGTTTCACTACCACTGTAGCTGTGAGAGTAATGCAAAAACTTTCACAATGAATATTTTTGTGGTTTTGGGTATCTTTGTTTATTTTAGTCCTTTGAATTTCAAACTCAAAATTGAGTAGAAAAAAAAAAAAATAACCTTTCTTGTGCTGACTTTTGACAAATACCTGCTGATGGAGAACTTCAAAACCCGTTTTTTGTGTGAACAGCTAAACTGAAGATGACTGAATTCTTGCTTCTCTTGTCTGTTGGGATTCTCTCCTGTCTATTGCTTTGTGGTTTTTGGGGTGTTGGCTTTTTGCTTGTTTATTGTCTCCTAGTTTAATTTATTTGTGTTTATTTCTTTTTTTTCTTTTTAGTATTTTTGCTTACAACATAAAACTCGAATATTTTTTTGTATTTCTTCCATCAAGTCTACTGAAAATGTGCCAACAGATTCCAGAGTTTTAATTCAATGCTCTTCTCACCTTACCCACTGCCCAATACAACAGCTGATATACTGAACACTCCTAACTCTACCCATTAGAAACACCAATGAAAAAGAAATATGCTACAGGATAAATGCAGTAATTTAACATATTTCTTTCTAAAAGCCAAACACTTGAAGGATAGGTTGAGGGCTTTCCTACTTGCAGAATTTGACTTGTGAAACTATCACCTCCTGTGATATAACTGATATAAAATGATCTAAAAGATTTATATGATTTTTTTTGTAGTAAATCTAGCCATTATTGACATTCTTCAATTATCATTGACCTCTCTGTTCTAGGACAAATGCTATTCCCAGGAATAGCCACTTAGAAGAAAATCTAATGTGCTGTGCCTGAACATGTCATTTTTACGCTCCTTTAAAGAAGAAACGCTGCTTAACCAGCTGATATCAGAAACTCTGTGTTGTGTAATGATAGCTCCTCTCTCCAGGAAACCTGCAGAAAATTAGCTCTGCATGTGGGATGGGGCAATTCCACTGTTTCCTGGTAGACTGCAAATGATGGATGTTCCTGGCATCTAGAAACCCTTTCACTTTGTTTCCCAAAAGCTGTAAACTCGTTAGCATCTCATCATATTTCTGAGTGCAAAACCCTGCAGCATGCACTGGGCATCTGGGAAAAGCAGTAAAGGCAGATTAATCACTGCCTTTTCCTGATAGGGTGAGAGCACAAGAAGGATCTCTCCACTCCTGGCAGCTTTATTTTTGTGCTGTTCTACTTAATCTTTAATCTCTTTGTCTGTTCCAAATTATGTTAACAAGATGCCCAGTCTCTCATGCAGGACACTTTCCAGGAGGAGGTGAATTTTGCACAAGTGAAAAGGTGAGTTTTGTCTTGGTCCTGCTGTATCTGCAGAGAGTTTTTGCCCTTTACCTGTCAGGTACTTTCTTTTGGTGTCACCAGCTTGGGTACTTGTTGTCACCTTTCCTTGAGGAACACAGGGTGTCTTTATTGAACACAGGGACCTCCCTGCCACAACCAGAATAGAGCTCCTGGGTGAGCTTTTATCTGTCACCTTTCTCTGCAAATGCCACAAGGATCAGAGGGTTTCATTGATGAGGAGTGTGAGGCAGAGCCACTGCAGAGGGGTGTAGACATATGTAATAACACCAAATAAAATTCCACCTTAAATTATGCTTTCTAGGTTGTTAAATGATATATTTGCTACTAATATCAGCTTTTTAGTGACTTTCCAAATGGTATCATCAGTTATTAATGACAAAATGTTCTAAATGACAAGGAGGAAGAAACTTTGTCTACTTGATCCTGCCCACCGAGTTTTGGATCCATTTCTGCATCACATGCACACAGTTTTCAGAGGAACATATTCCCTGCTCAATTTCTCTGACTGCAGGCTGAAAGCAGGTTAATATCTTTCATCCCAATACAGAATTTTCGTCACCAAATTACCCCCTAGATGACATTAAGAAATTGTGAACTGGTTTCTGTTATAAAAAGTCACACTATTGTCAAATGTTACTGATAAGAACTGTGCACTAGAAGAAAAAAAACTGGCTGCAAGTTCTTTCCAAGCCTCCATTATTATTTAAAACATATCCTACAATTCAGGTAAAATATGTCTTTAAACTGTGTTTATCCAAGAGTGGACAAAACCCACCCAAATGTAATTGAGAGCTCTGGACTGTGCCAAGTCACGTTTCTGTGACAGGTTTAAGAAGAGAAGAGGCAGAAAACAATAACAGTTCATGAACATAAACTGAGACCACAGGGAGTTCACATACAGTGGAATCATATGGACCTGCACTTTGAGAAGCAAAGACCTGAAATCTGTAAAATTTAGTAAAATTTCCTGAGCAACGTTAAACAAGACAGACCACCAAATGTTACTTATCTAGTTCTTGCTTCCAAATGGCAATCAGATAATTACTAAAAATGCGAGGAAAGCCTGATGGAGAAATAAGAGTATTAAATGATCTGGAGGAAACACTAGACAGCCAATAGCCCTATCTAATTTATGCTAAATAAAATTTTACCAAATCGCTGCTTCCTTCCAGTCAAAACAGTTCACAAAATTATCTCTTGGAGAAAGAAAAGACCCTCTCATTTTTTGACATGTTTATCTTTAAGACTTCAGCCTTAAAATTCAGAAGACTTTAATTAAGCATCCAGAATTAGACTGAGCGGAACCTATAGCCCAGTTCCTCCCACACACTCCTCCTCCTTAATCACCAGCCAATTTCAGTTTATCTTCCCCCAAGGCAAACTTTCCAAAGGTATCCTGTGGTTACAGCTTGGGCTGCACAGCCAGAGAAAACCAAAGCACATCCCTAAACCTCAGAGGCTGACACTGCCGAGGATCATCCCAGGATCATCTGCTTTAGTCTCAAGAACTATCACATTATTATCTGCAGAGCTTTTCTCTCTGAAATACCTGAAAGGAAAAGTTAAGAACAGTCTGATGCTGGACTTGTGTGCACAAAAGCTGCCTTTTGTTTTAATACAAGAAAGGAAGAGGAGATCTCAAATGTGCTAAGGTTTCTTTTCCACTGTGGAGAGAAAAGGTAGAAGGCATCTCCCCTCTCCTGAAAACCAGCTCATTGGTTAATATTCACTTATTTACCTAACTGGTGAGCTCTAACTTCCACTTAATTATTAAATAATAACAAGAGCATTCATATTTCCTAAATCAAATGGACCGTTCTTGGCCTTTTTTTTTTTTTTTTTCCCATAAAAACAAAAGCTACATGTCTGATAAACTGCAGAAACCCCCTGCTATCAGATCTCCCATGCCTGCCCCAATTATTTAAATTAGCCCTGCAATTTCAGGAGTTTTCTATGCCAGTACCAATTACAAAGTGCAAAAACGAGCCACATCCACATCTAATATACATCAAGATATACCAATTTACACCAGATGACTATCTGACCTCAGAACATTTTAAATCCCAAGCCCCTCTTTATATCTCAGAAAAATTACATATATCCCTGTTTAGTCATTAGTATTATGTCCAGTAGATAATTTAAAAATAAAAATAACCACTTTTTAACCAGATAATTTCAAAGAAAAAAGGCGAGTGATCAAAGATATTTCCACTCAATGTTGCCTTTGCCTCGCCTTTCATACATGCAAATAAAAATACCAAATCAAACACAAAAGAGTCTAATTCTTAAATAACTGAGGAGCAATTTCCTGTCATAAATAATTTTCAGATAGATTCTGATGAATAATTACTGTCATATGTCCACAATGGAATCCAAATCAATAATATTACTGGAACTAGAAGCCAGTGTGTTGCCCTCTGGACAGACTAAATGCAAGTTATTCTCCAAACTGCTGAAGTCAGAAGAGCAAGGTTATTCCATTATTAAAAGAGCCTGGTTTTACTAAATAGTGAATATAACAGCACCTGATTCTCCTGTGTGTCTTTTTGAAGTAGAGAACTCTGATCCTCCAACAAAGTAAGGGAGACAGACACTGTAATCATCAATTACATCGTCAGAGAGAGCAAATTACATATTAGCCACCCAAGCCAAATGAGCTGAGGAAAACTGACACTAAAAAGGAAACTTCTCCCTTCACTTGCTTCCCCTGCTGCACAGATAAAACAGGAATTGATTTTTCGTAATTTAAATTAAAAGTAGGAAGAAGGGAAGACACAAGACATTCTGGGAGCATTCTCCTCTGACTCGGATTATGCAAAGGATTTTACTCCTACATAAAACAGAGGTCACTGCTTATATGATGGAAATATTTCAGACATGTTCAACACTTCATAAGCATGGAGAGAAAGATGGTTGAGGCAAGATTTAAATAAAACATAAACTGATAAAAAAAAAAAACCAGAGAAGAGAAATATAATATATCCTTGCAGAGGGAAATACTCCTGTGCCTTTACATTACATATTTTTTCATTCCACTGCAAATCTCTTCAAATATTGGCTACATGAACTCATGTGATGAATGTCATTGTTAGCCCATGTTTTACCTGCTTTCATTTTAGCTCTGTGATGCTTTGACCTTGGCTGGGTGTCCCCCAAAGCCACTCTATCACTGCCTTCCTCAGCTGGATGGGGCAGAAAATATCACAAAAAAGCTTGTGGGTAAAGATAAGGACAGGGAGACATCAGTATCAGTCACCAGAGTTGGCTCTGTGGGACATGGGGAAGCCCCCAGCAGCCTCCCACAGAAACCAGCCCACTACCAAAACTCTGCCATGAAACCCCAACCCAAGCTGCCAGAAACGAAAATGTTAGAATAAATGAAATCTATATAAAGTGTGGATTCCTATGGACTTTGCATCCACAGACTTACACTAAGCACGTCAGAACAAGGATGCTGCTCTACAGAAGCATCACAACAGAGATTTTGTTGTAAAATCCTATTATTGAAGACTGAAATATAAAAATTGACCTTTCCTCATTCCAAAACTTCCTAATATTTTTCCTAATAGATCATAGTGCAAGCATTAGATTAAACATAATGGCTATTATTTATTCTACATCTTTAATCACCTAATCCTGGAACTCTTAGCAGAAGCACCCAAACTTATATTTTATCATGCACTTAACCTGTCATAAACAACAAATAACACTTGACCATTGCAATGTGCATCTCCTTTCTGTATCTCTGTAAACCAGTTAATGCTGAGAAGTTTCCATTATGGCATTTCAGAAATGCACAAATATATGCAAGGTAGTTTAGATAAAAACCACCAAAGACACGGATTAATTTGGTGAGGAACTGTGCTATTTGCAAGCAGCTTGACTCTCTGCACGTGAAAAATGGAGAGGCACTTGCTGTCTGCATCAATGTGTTCCTGGTACATAAAGCATGATGTCTGCAGGTGATGATCCTGTCTGATTGAGCTCTGTCAGCCTTTTGGGGTTTTCTGAAATGTGAAAGAATGGGGAAAATATGGATTTAGACTTGAGTGTTGAGCCTCATACACCCAGAAAGCTCATGTTCTGTCCTGAACTGCAGCTTCCAGACATTGCAAGACAAGATCCAGGTCAGCACAAGGCCTTTTAAACAATTCAGGCAGAATAAGCTTGCACAAAGCTACTGAGCAGCTCCTCTGGAGCTCAGACCCCAGCTCAGTAATGCTCATACAACACCAGTTTGCAGCCGTGCCAAAACGAAACTCAGCAGGGGAAAAAAAAAAAAAATCCATTCCTTTTGCCAAACAAATGCTAAATGCATAAAATGCAAGTATCCACAACACTCACACCTGACATTCAGAGCCAGCTTCCCTTGTTACTTATCAAGCTGCTTGGAGAAGCTTATAAAGCTCATTCCTTAGGGTGAGATATTTTCTTAATGGGCAGCAAGTTTTGCCAGGCTTGTGCTGTTACCTAGTATTTTCCCTGGCTGTGTGTCAAAGAAAGGTTTTTAAGGCTTATGTTAAGAAATGATGTTTAGAATGATGCCAGGCCAGGCCGTGAGCTGCTCTTAATCCTTCATATGTTTGCTGACTCCCGCAGAGCTGTGCTAATTCACACCAGCTGAGCAGCTGTCCTACTCAAATACTGCTTTATCCCTAAATCTGAGAGGAGTTCTTCACCTAAAGCCATGTGGAGTCAGGCATGCATCTGTAAGAAATGAGAAAGGTCAACCCAAGACCAGGAATTGAATCTCTTTTATTTCACTGTAGTATTGTCAGACTTGTATCCCAACTTGCAGCTTTGACCAGCACTGAAATCACTATGACAGTGTTTATCTGGGTACAGAAACACACATCTAACAGATTCCTGACAGATAAACAGATGCTTGACTGTTAATTTCAAATATTTGACATGTCAAGCATAATATCAAAAGCTCCAGGCCCCATGGAGCCCCAAATCTATGTCCAGTGTGCCTCATGGTCATCCAGATCAGCTCTCAGGTGTGAGATCCTCACACATGTGCAGTCATGGCATAACATTGCCATAATCTCTGATAATTTTGCCACCTCTCTGAGACAACGGGCTGGCTCATACAGTGAAGGCCAGACCATAGATGCCTCTGATAAATAAAGTGAAAAAAACTGAAAAAAAAAGAATTAACTGAATCTTCATTTCAAAGATTTGAAGATTTACTGGAAGCCATGGGATTGAAAACAGCTTTAATCCTTCCTTTCTAAGCTAAATATGAGACAATTCTTACTGTGAGCCCTGTCAAGTTACGGAGTGAGGTTAGTGGAAGGTTCTCATTGTCTACAGCTGTGGAATACGTAAGGGATGACAAAGACACTCAAATGTTACAAAGAAGACAGATGAATTCTGGTTTACAGATTGCGTGACAAAATGGCTTTGTGAAAAATCCTCTCACATCACTCTATTAAAAAAAAAAAATAAAAAGAGAGGAAACCTCTGATAATATTCGTTCTCTTGACAGCAGCTGAATATTTGCAGCAGGCAGGAAATGGAGCAGAAGCTGCCCTGTTTCTGACACATCAGATCTGTGTGACCTTGGGCACACAGCACTTCACCTGTGGCAGTCCAGACAGCCAACCCCACCTCCATGGAGGGGTCTGTGAACCTGGAGATTCCTGCACAAAGGACACTGCAGGTGACACTCGATCCTCAGAGCATTTTATTAATGAACTGTTGATCAGGAACTTCCAGGCTCTCTGCACTCACTGGCCTGTGCACATCTCTGCACCAAGGGAATAACCTCACAAATACATTGTTTGCTCTCTATTCTTCTCTCTACCTATTTCTTTTCCCCCTCCTCTTTTGACTCCTCCACAGAGAGCTGCTTTAGGCATTTAAAGTTACACTACAAACCTCATCTCTCTACCTGGAAACCAAATCATTTTGCCATCATTAAAAGAAGCAATGAGGATAGCACTTAAGTTCCTTTTGCAACTGAACTAGCAGGATGTAACTTTAAGTGTAGGCGCACAGCTCCATATACAGAAATATCCAATATGCAGGCAGAAGCACAGAAATAATGGAAAAGAGAAGTTTATATCTTAAAATCATGATGGCTAGGACAGGGAAAATCCTGTTTTTCCATATGCCTACACAGAATAAAGTGAAGAAAGTTTTGCTGGAGCTGATGATGTTGACTAACTTGGTCTAGTGGAGTAAGAACGTGATGTTCTTTAAGGTTGAAACCATCTCATGATTCTGTGTATAATAATGTCTATTTATTCAAATTATGCTGCCCCTTGACAATCTTTCCAGTTATATTTTAAACCAACATTTTCTTCTAAAATTGAAGAATATTTTATTGAATATTCTGTTGGGATTTTTTCTTCTCCTGAGTGCTTGACATTAATAATATCTATCTAGACAAATAGTAGAACCTTTTGCCACATTTATTGTGATTGAAAATAAGAAAGTTTCCTGACTAAAATAACTCAGTCTTTTCACAAAGAAATACCAGATCTCAAATATTTCTCATAAGACAATACTTCCTGCCTATAGAGAAAGAGAAATATCAGCTCCCAAAAGTCATGTCTTCACTTTTGATAAGTACAATTGTTTAGAATTAAAGTAGCTGACCAGAGATTTCCTCTCTGAGTGGGTGCACTGCTGCTGTTGTTTTTGAGCACTCAAACCCACAGATGATTTGAGCCAATATTGACCTTTAAATATCAGTTATAGCACTTTGAGATAAATGAGTGTTGCTACTTCAGAGCCGTGTGAGACACACAGTGACCTGGGGAATGAGTGGCTGAGTTGCTGCCCAATCACTGGTAGCTCTGATTAATGAATAAATAAATACAGATGGGGAAAATGGGAAATATTTGAGCTTTTTTTTCCCCAAAATGTCTCAGTCCATTAAAACAACAACAACAAAACAAAACAAAACAACAACAACAAAAAAAACCCCAAAACAACAACAACAAAAAAAACCACCAAAAAACAAACAAACAAACAAACCCACAAAAAAACCAAAACCCAAAACAAACAAACAAACAAAAACAGGGGACAAGACATGACATTTTAGCCTCTTTTCCATTAGCAGGAATCACTGAGCAGTGGGCTCAGCTTGGCTTTTATTCAGGGCACAGTGAAGCCATAAAGAAGGCGATGGAGAGGATTTTACTGCTGCTATTTTCTCTGTCACACTCCATCCTGACTGTTTTAACTCTGCACACTGAGCAGGGCTGCTGGTTGCTTTTGCTGCCTTTCTCCTGACTCTTCTGGGATTGACTCCACTGCTGTGGGCAGAGAAAAATAAATGGAGTTACTGGAAGAGCTGGGAACTGAGAGCAGTTCCACTCAGGGCTTGTGCTGCCTCTGATGCCAGGCCCTGCTCTTCAGCAAATATTCAGGAACATCCAAATTAAATAAACCACAGATTATTGCAAATTTCTCAAAGCCTGTAAGATCTTGGATTTTCAGGATGTCTCTTTTCTACAGTGCTACTGCCTACACACCTTAATCACCTTTTGTTCACTGCCTCATGCATCTGAATTGCCTGTCTGGACAAATTGCTGAGGCAATTTTTTATAAAGAAATGTATTTTTAATGTAAGAAGAGTTCTTTGGTTTATACTGTATAAAGTTAAGCACTGAATTTTGAGAACCCAGCAACACTAAAAATCACAGTTCAGTTCAACAACCAAACCCAAAAATATCTGGAGTTCCAATAACACTAAGTTTTACAATGATAGGGATTTTTTTCCCCAATAAAGTATCTGCAAATGAAGTCTATGATTATACAGGATACCATCAATCAGAAATGCATTTGAGGAGGAAATTTACCTTCTGACTAATTAATGAAATTACTATTCACTTCAAAAATTTCTTGCAGTTTTATTTAAAATCTCTGCTCCTGGTTACTACCACCAAAAGGAATACCTGGATGAGGCTGATTCTACAGCTGCTCTAGCAAAGAAATTAATTTATACTTTATATCTGTGTACTGCCGTGAAATATGGTAGCATACAAAGGTGATCACAGGAATACAATTAGGAAATAAAATCTTCCAGAGGAAAAAAGAACTCTAAAAGATAATTTTGTGAGTAGAACATATTACACATAAAGTACTCCTACTGCTATTCACACTCCTGTGTTTAAGGTCAAGTCATCTTTAATCTGATTTGACACATGGGTAACATGCAAATTCTCTAACGTAATGTTACAAGAATGCACATAAATATTTCAATATAAGTGGAAAGACAAACACAATTCATCTTGTCTAAACACACATTCTCTTTTCCCTGCATCATCCTCAGTAGTTAAGAACTATGATCTACTGTAGACATTTCCAAGACTATAAATCTTGCAGCATTTGCTAATGATTCTCTGGCAATGACAGGGAAGAGTAGAAATCTAGCTTTTAAAAAAATTCTCTGAGCGAAATGCAAATTCTGCTGTCTTAAAAATCAAGAAAGTGCTGCAGAGATGTGCCTGGAAGAAACTCAACAGACCAGTATGGGAGTAAGAGTGGAAACTTACACACCATTAATTCCAGTAATTGAACTGAGTACCTGTATCAGGTCAAAGAAATTTGTGGATCAAAACTATTCAGATAAATCCTTCCTCTGCCACCTGGGTCCTACTCTCCAGGGCCAAGTGTAGGCAAAAGGCACGTGCTGACATCTCTGGTAAGAAGGGTTTGTCCTGGTATTCGTGAGCATTAAAAAAGAAATGTTTGCACACCAAAGTGTTTAAAATACCAAAAGATTTATGCAGATTTCCTAACGTTTACACTGGAGATAAAATAGGAACTATGGAAAAATAATGGGTTTTATACTGGAGATACTGGAAAATGCTCTTGGCCCTTGATATTCTGGATATGGGTGAGACTGCAGATCTCTTTCCCCTCACAGTTTTCAGGTAAATAAAGATAGTGTATGGAACTGGGGAGGCACAAGTACATGCTAACATAGGTTATTTGCAGATATTTCCCAGGCAAACTCAGCAGCTGTGAAAACACAATAAATTATATTAGGTAGATGTCAATCTACTTGTTTTCCTATGCCATCACTTCAAAGATAGCAAAAGGAAAACAAAACTGTAGAATTAAATTAAATGCAAGAATTCAACAGGACCTGATTTATTGAAATCATAGAGGAAACATGACATGCCCCACACAGGGTATATATTCTACTTAATCCAGAAATTTGGCACACCCAACAAAATAGAGTGACTTCCTTACACTCACCCATCACCGATCTCTGAACAAAATGAAGATTATTCAAATCACATGAAATTCTTTGACTTGTGCTTGATAGCATTAATTTAAAGACAAATTAATTATCTCAAAACCTGTAAAAAAATCTCTCAAAAATAATGCTTTTTAAAATATCTACTAGCAAGTACTAGTGCAAGTTATGAATTCAGGGGCTGCAAATCTCTTGGTACAAGATTCTACCCCAGCAGGAGGGACCCCCACAAGACTCTGACAGTAACTAATGCTAATGTGAGGCGGGGGAGGACAAGATAAACTCCCATACTGCCTTCTCAACTTTTCTTTTATTTCTGTAAGAACTAATGTGACTGTCACCTTCTCTGCTCCTCAGAAACGAGCACAGGCTCCATCAGCTGCAGTTGATTAGCACTCCAAAGATGGTTATTTCTTCTCTCTGTTTCAAAACAGAGGTTCTCTTTTAAACTGCAGATGATGGAAGAGTGATGGGTTATCAAAACCCTCCAGATGAAGCAGCAGCTGCTGAATGGATGACAATAGGTAGGAGAGAAGTACTTACATTTGGGGGCTCAAGGCAGGCATCTTAATAATTCAGTTGTAAGTAAAGTACATTATGGATGTAAGACTGCAATTACTGTTCAGTGATCCTCTATTATTTGTGTCTTTTGTGAACACTGAGATGTGAATGCTGATATTCACATCATGGAACTCGTTACTGCTGACTGGTTGGCAAAGGTAAGTTCATATAAATAAATGAATCTCCGAGCAATTTCCAGTAGAAGAGGAACTGGCATGTCTATAGGAACTTGCTGGAGACTGGACAAAACCTCCCAGCCATAAAAGGGAATGAGTATCTTTTCTGGAATGAATTTCCAAGGTAGATAACGGGGGG
>VXBB01022836.1:1405-26477 GCA_013399915.1 Illadopsis cleaveri
GTGTTTCAGAAAAAAAAAAAAAAAAAAAAAAAAAGTGCCACACAGAAGGGAACATATAAAGAACAAGTACAGTAGCAGCAGATGTTTTTGTTTTAGATCACTGTAAATAAAAGAAACCTTTTACTTACTTGCCAGATTACTGTGTAATTTCAGTATTCACCAAACTTAATGCTATAAAAATAACTTAAACCATTAATTCAATTGAACAATTTGTTTACAGACAACTACATTTATCATTGCTACACTGTATTTCTCAAATAAAATTATTAATACCTACTGCAAAATCCTTTTTTTTCCCATAACTGTTTCTCTAGAAGATGTGGTTGTTCCCTGTTTATATGGTCTGCTTTAGAAGAATAGATGAGGGGGGTGTTGTAACTGAGGATGAGAGCAATTGAGTGGTGCTTGCTGACTTCTCTCTGTGTACAGGTGTCAGGCAAAGAAACCACAACAGGCATGAGCTTTGCACTTGCTGTCAGCCTTGGCAGAGGCTGTGCTCTGGCAGCTCAGGTTACAGCCTCTCCCTGATGGAGCAGGACAGAACTGCTCATGACCAGGTGGATGGCAGCTGATGCATAATGAGGGTCTGACCAAAAGCAGATCTGTAGCTTTGTTGGGCAAATAAACTACACAGACACTCCTGGAGAGAAGCAGTGATTCTCCAGTCCCAGCCACGCCCTGGAGAGATCAGCCTTCCAGGAACATGGGGGTGCATGAGACAGCAACCCCATGTCAGCAGAGGACACACCCCACCAAGGTAAGCTATAATCTGTTGCTTTCCATCAGCAAAACAGTGTTTTCTTCAAGATAGGGAGAGAGCCCTGCATGATGCCAGTCAAGGCTGCATAACCAAAAATGTTGCAGTGCATGATTCCCGGGGACAATTACACAAAAATCCTTAGGAGATCCTCAGTCCGTGAGGCACTTCTGACTCTAATCATTCGTTTGACCACATTGCTGGAGAGATGCACAACAACATTTTGCATCTTTTGTCCCTTGCACTGTTACTATTTCTGGTCCAGTGTTAGGGCCCATTACACTTAAGGCTAACATCAACTTTATGGATGATAATCATTCAAGAACACAAGAATCACTTAAAATGTATAGTATAAACCAATATAAGTCAATATATGTGACAATATAAACCAATGTCACAAACCAAAATGTTTTTCAATAAAATCTATTATCAATGTAAACAAGACCCAATTGAGCTCATAGGTCTGTAAAGGATCCTATAAAGGAAAAAAAAAAATCAGTTAATTTTGTAAGAAAAGCAATATGAAATATGACAGCAATAAGCTGAAAGACAAATATTCGCTTTCAGAAAAAGGTAGTGTTCCCATCAGTATGCTGTCCTGGGTCAGTAAGACAGCATGAGATTTCTCTCTGAGCTGTGTTAATTCACTGTGAACAAAAGTTTAGCCTCAACTAATATGCACACTCTTCAAACAGATAGGTCAGTAGCAAGGCCAGGTATTCCAGCTGGTTTTAAAAATCCAAAGTTTGCACTATCAAGCTGCAGGGCAGATTCCCAGCAGGACACTTCTCAGACCATAACATCATGAAAAAAAAACTTTTAGCTTTTTTCTGTTAAATTAAAGGTGAAGGCCGAAAAAGTTTCTAGTCATTTTTCTCTAGTTCTCTGAGTGCCAATGAGTTCAATAAACTTTGAGAAAGACAAGACAGGAAATACATTACAGATCAGATTATGAGTTGGAGAAGTCAGTATTACCCTTTTCAACTAAGTGATTTTGCTGGTTTATACCAGGATCATATCTGAGTTTGAGCAAAGGTAAAAACCCTTGAGATTCTCAATTAGAATTACCTGTGAGACTCTTTCCTCACCACCTACTCCCATCTGGTTTTCTTTATTTCCTGCAAAGCTAAATTTTAGATTTGAAGTCAGCCATGGCTTAACATCAGTCACTGAGGCAATGCTCTGGCCTAAGGCATTATTCTGCTCTCTCCTGGCAGGCTAAGCTCTCTGTACAGTGGAAGAGGAAGGGTTTTTCGAACTTTGTCATTTTTGTTTGCTGAGGAGAGATGTGACATGTTCTTCAACCAAAGCAATAGAGGATATTAGGAGGAACATGGCTGTTTTTTTTGAAATAAATGGGTTTAAGCTAGCCTGGAGCCCTGGGGACAGTTCCGTGTCCTGAATCAAGTGAGCACATAGTTACATGCCCAAACTGAAGATTATTTCTATCATCAAGGACAAATGTATAATTCCATTATACAGCTTATCGTTTCAGAAGATGACACAAACATGTTGGAGCTTTCATTTAGACACAGAGGTTTACATACAAATAACTTGAAAATTTTGAATGGAACAGAAAATTTGTATCATTTTAATTATAAAAAGCTGTGTTCTTTCAGCCTCATTGTTCTGTGCTCTGAAATAAACATAAAAGCTACTACAAAATGTTGTGGTGCAAAATTAGGGTTTTCTAAAGTCCTGTATTTTTTGTTATTTGTTTGTAATAGTTCAACCCTGTAATCCCCCATCCCCAATCCTGTGGTATTTCCCTGAGACAAATCCTGTCAATCACACTGTTAACCACACCCCAGACCCCAAGGTGACTCAGCAAGGTACCCTGTTTCCCACTCCCCTTTCTTTCCCTAGATGGCTTTGCCCATTGTCCCCTGTTCTTGGTCACTCCCCCCTTCACCTGAGATTGGTTGTAAGCCTTCCCCTTACCTGGGACATGCTCCTGATATATAATGGACTATGATTGTCCCAAAAAGTCACTCTTGCTTGTGGGAACTCTGTGGCACGGGGATCTCCAGAAACACACTCTCTGGCATGAGGAGCTCTGGCAAGTAGAGCTCTTGGAATAAACATCTTCAACCCACGCCAAGAGTCCTCTCCTTCCTTCCACGCCTTCTAACTAACACGTTCCAGCCTGAGGTTCAGACCCACGAAACATCTAAGGTACGAAGCCTTCATCTTATATTGAACCTGAGCAACAGCTGGCTGGTGAAGCAGCTCAGGAAATCAATATAACAAAATATTCTAAATTTGAGATCATATTTCAGATTTTCAATTTCTTTTATTCATGATCAGCTAGGCATTGGTGTACAAGATTTCACTTTCAGAGAAAGGAAATTTGATTCATTAAACAGCAGGCAAAACTTTTCAATTTCCCTCTTGTGATTTTTGATAATCACAAGTTAAATATCAAAGTAACTTCTGATAACCATTTTTTTTTCTTATATTGAATGAGCTTCTAGTTTTTTGAAATTTCTATATATTTCAGTTCAGCCATCACCTTTATCAGAATGTGAGATAGATAGATATATATATATATACACATACACTTTAATAAGAAAAAGGATTGAGTAAATACACTCTCTCCAGCAGTCCAGATGCCATTAGACTTGTGGTGAAAAGGTTGTCCAGTCTGCTTGAAGGAGTTGTGGTTTTACATGGGAAATAAGCATAAATGACAATTTCCTTGAGAAAAGGATATTTTCAAGAGATTTGTACAGTTATGAATAAATTATTAACTTTGGCATGGCACATATTTAGATGGCTATGACATACACATGGATTCCTTCAGTCTGCATATTGTTTATCAGGGATATACTGCTGAACTTGGATCTGAGATCTTAGCAACTACTGAACAACAGATAGGAGCTAAAATTCATCTTCACATGTGCAGCTCTCTGGGAAATGCAATCAGGCATTGTGTAGCCAACATGTGACTTCTTAAATAATTTAGTTAATTTTATCTGCAGTGCATCCTATTTATTACTGCTGTCATGTTTCTACTGATATAAAAGACACAACCAGCTATTTTGCATGAAAGTTACACATAATTCTGTCTTTTAGACTGAGTTGTGGTATTATGAATGAGCATTCAGAGACTGCCACACTGCTTTCAAAGCTCACTAAGGACATGCTTCTGAGACAGTACTGGATGTGGCAAAGAAGAAAATAACGTTTAAGTGAAGGAATGGGAATAATTTGCTTTTTGCTTCATGACCAAAGTTTTTCAAAGCATTTCCTACTTTTTTAGTGAGAACCAAATGTCAACATAAAATAACATGTATCTTCTTCTGAAGTCATTAAGTACTGAGGGTTTCCTGAAAATATTGACAGAGGCTATATTTTTTTTTCTGTTCTGTGGGATGGAAAATAGCATTACTTGGAAGACATAAAACACTGTCTAAAACCCATGATGAACGTAAATGATGATAAACTCATTGTTGCAAAATTGACCCTTACTCCACAAGCAGGCCCAGTCTTTCAAATGCTTATTTGCAAAGTGAGGTACAACTGAGCAAGAGTGATGATTTCAGAGCCCATGCTGTTCAGACTGCTCATCAGCACCAATTTGGAGAGTCACTCTCAACTTGAAAATTTAAGTGATTCATTGCCTACCTATGAAGTGTTTGTTTTCATGGCAGTCAACAGCTGAAACTTCTGTCCCAAAAGAATTTATGTGAGTAGATATATGGAATTACTAAAAACAAAAACAAAACAAAAACAAAAACAACATAGAGGGAAAGGTCAGTGTCACTTACGGACGTTTCTTTCAGTCATTTTTTTCTCAATTATCTTGAAACGAATATCAGATGTTTAGAATTTCTCTCCAACCTACTGCATAAAGGAAAGATAAACAAAAGAAAATACACAAACACACATGCACTGGAAATCTTTCATTTTAATCTCTAATCTATCAGATGTCTGCCTATATCATGATTAGATGATGCTAATAAAATTTAATGTGTCTTGTGTACTTAAACTCTAAAACACTGGAGAAGCAACATACACTTAATTATCAGAGGCATGTTCTTCACCAAAAGAAAGACTTAGGCAAAGGAGAAAGAAAGTGACATATCATGAAGATATTGTCCAGGAAAAAATGACAACTGTAAATTATATATGTATGAACTGGATGGAATACATTCCAATCTACAATCTAGACAGTCATGCCTTGTGTGAGCACAGCAATACAGCAGTCTTCTGCTTTGGGAAGCAGGCAAGTGGATAGTTAGCACAAAACACAGCCTCTAATCAATAAACTAGTCTTAATAGAGTTATATTTGGAAAATTTCAGATTCAATTTGCATGATACCTACATAGATTTTAGTCACATTATTGGCCTTTCAACCACTAATTAGCACATGGCAACACAACAGAAGAAACTATTGAGATGAGAGATTAAATGACCATTAAAAAAAAAGACAGGACAGATCTCTGGGTTATTTTTTTTTTAATTATCATAAGGTTCTACTTCATTTTGATAAACAATAATGTAAATCTTAGAGTTTAAATGTCTAAAATCAGCACGGCTGGTCTTTCTAGATCAAACTACACTGCAAAAACCGAAAGAACATCTAACTAGTTCTCTAACTAATATTATTAATTATGAATATTGTCAGAGAGCTTAAGTACATTGATCCATTCCTGAACCTGAGGTCTGACAGCCAGCACTGGATTTCCATCACTTCTAGAATAGACACAATCATGGACCTGTCGTAAGCTCAAAGAGCAAATCCTGGGGCAATCGACAAGATATAGACAAAATACCAGAAAAGCAGCCACACGGTGTATTTCTTGGTTTGTGTGTTCCTGCAATGTGTTTTGGAGGCACTATTGTGAGGAATATTATTTCAGTAGCATAGCCAGAAAGTCTGTGTGGAAAAAGCATAGGGGAGGATGACAAAGATGGAGGTTAACCTTGAAGGTTACAGCTGGAAGGGAATCTGAGGCCACAGGTGGAATGCTTGTACTGAAAAGAGACAAGGCATGAAGAGAGATATTAAAGCAGCTGATTAGCTAAAATTCTGGTATGTTCAACTTGTTCAGACTTACCTCACTGAAGCTAACTGTGTCAAGATAAATTAATTAGATTTCATTTATTGTCTTTCTTAACATCATCATCTTATGGTTTGTACTTGCTTCTCCCTTCATCCGGCTGTGAGAGATGGAAACTTATCCCAGTGCTGGTTCTTGTCTGTATTCATTGTTATTCAAAGAGAGCAACTGGCAGTTTCCAGTCATTCTGAACAATGCCTGTTGCAATTCCAGGTTACATTTTACTTTATGTGCCAGAAATTGGATGGGAGAGGGCACACAGAGATCAGGGAAAAGTGTTTAGCTACTGTTGATATTTTTAGGGCTCACATTATTTGTACCTCTTAACACCTGCCTAATGGTTGCAATAAGATGCTGTCAATGAAAATCCATGCTTTGAAATGAGAACATTAATAAAAATGAAGCACACCTCTAAGACCCAAGATATATTGTCTGAATACTTGCACAGGAATACTATCTTGCTCTTTGAACTGTAATATACAAACTTCAGTATAGCTGTTTGACCTTTCTTCCTTTTCTCCTCACAGCCTTTCTGATGCAGGGTACAGTTCACATATTGCAGAAATATATTGATTATTAATGCTAAAAATAGCTTATTTAACAAATAAATACAGATTGCATTTTCCAACTCAAATAGGCAAGAAAATTTCAGTCAAATGTTGTAGATGCCTAGTTTAATTCCAACTTTCTCACCTATACAATGACAATTTAAAACACATATAGGGTTATAATAGTGACCCATCTTAAGGATAGATTCAGACAGAGGATTAAGAAAATTATTCAAAATGCAATACAAAGAACTTGTAGCAGCCTGACTGCACTGAATTTTCTTCTGTTTTTCAGAATGTCTATAGTAGCTATACTTTACTACAGAAAATACATGATGCATCATCCTCTTCCTGTAAAAAAAATAAGAAACACAGCTCAATTAATGGGAAGAACCATTATTTGGTCTGTTACCAGAAGGCATTACAAGGTTATGCTGCTGAGTCCCTATCTGAAGTCACAGACCTGAAAATTTCTTCTTTAGGAAGAAATCAGAAAACTCACCATTCTCAGTATTTCCTGTTGACTTGCACTGGATGCATCCCTCAATTGATCATTTTCAGTCCCATCCTGGTGTCTTTATCTTTTCTCCTAAACTGTAGGAGACATCTTCCCACCTAACTCACCGTTCTGGATTCCTCAGGAACTGAGTTGAAGAAATGCTCTCTGACGCAGCCAGGTAGAAGATTTAAGAGAAGAGATAGGAGTAAGGTGTGGAGAGGAGCAAAACTGTTTGGTTGCTGCTGACCTTTGTTATTTGTTTTAGTAGGAAAATGAAGACTGAGGAGAAAAAGATTAATGTTCATATTTAAGCAAATAGAACAGTAATACATTTTTAAATGGCAGGTAACCAAACCAAAGAGAGGAATTATGAGAAAGACATATCCGTAACTATAAAATAGGAGAAAATTGCTTTTTTTCCACCTATTCCAATGTCCCACCTGAAATGGCCAAGATTTTAACGTGACATCTGGAGAGAGAAAGGACATAAGGTGGCATAAAAGTGCTTGTTGAAAGTCAAAGTTACTTTTAGAGGTCAAATTCCCAAGGAAAGAGTAAATCAACAGAGTTAAAGAGGAAATGGCAATATTTCCATAGAGAGAGAGAGAGGAAAAGCAAATGAAATGGCTTTACCAGCTTGATAGATACATTAAGTGTGTAGGAAATAGCAATAAAGTCTATTGCAGGGCTTTTTAGTTTCTTCTATGGACACCTTCCTGGGGCTTCAGAAAAGGGTCAAGATACATTAATTTCTGTTATGATAAAGGAGGGATTTTAAGTATTACTTTTTCCTTTGGTTTAAGTTGTAGATGTGACCATATCACAGAAGGAAGAAAGGAAACTTTTTCTTAAAGTGAAATCTTTGAATTGTGCTGCAATGATTATGATTAATACTCAGAATATGAATAAAGCCTGTGCTCAAACAATATTTGAGGACTAAAACTTTGATTAAATTAGTCAAGGATCTTATTTGACATGTTCTTCAGACAGTAGCGGTTCAGGGCATTGTTGACCAAAGAATAATAATGCTCTTCTGTTACAAACCTCCCAATATTAACATTCATAATGTATAACAACTATAAGACAGATATCTGTTCAGATGAACTTTTGCTGCGGCTTCTCTTTCACTAGTAGATCATTTTGTAAAATTACTGACCTTTTTCTTATTTGTCAAGATTAAGTACAAGCTTCTAAAGAAAAACATTTGAAAAATATATTTCTAGATGTGCCACCTATAAAAATTTTTGTGAGGACATGATGCCTATCTGTTTCTCAAATTCTTCTAGAAACTTAGAGAAGTACAAGAACAGACACCAGGAATGCTTTATTTTTTTATTATTTTTTTATTCATAGCTGACTTTAGAGACTATTACCTCTTGTTTGTGTAAGGAGTTCACATTTTTCCCTTCCTCCCTATGTTACTTGTACTAGTGGTAACAATGAAGAAGCTATATTTTTTCAAGATGTTAAGAGGATTTCTAATCAACGAATCATTCTGTTCAAGATTCTTTTTCTGGCATATTTCAGTGTCAGCTGTATTTGACATCCAACAGAGGGCATGTTTATGGAAGATGTACCAGGAGGGAGAGGTTTTGGCTTGTAGTTTCGGGGTTTTTGGTACATAGTCACTTGGCTAGAGCTGTGGAAAAGTAAAGGCACTACAAAGACATTCCTGGACCCCTTTCAGAAACAGTTGCCATTAGTCATCTGGGACAAGCAGCTGAGGACACATAGGGTAGGGTTTTGGTCAGACAGTTTGGGATTGTTCAATAACTAACAAGCAGTCATCAAATTCTAGGCCAGTTGCTACATTACTAAGAGGTTTTATGTTGTATTATGTGACCCCCATCACATGCTTTGGTGCCAAGCGTCATTCAGTTGCCAAAATCCCAGTTCCTTTCTGTGTCATCAGTGGTCTCATTTTGTGACCCTGACATGGAAAGCCAAAGCTCAGTGCTGTCCAATGTTGATTTCTCCACAGAGACTTGGCTGTGGGGGGTGGGAGCCTCACTGAGAAAATGCAAAGGCCCAGCAGATGGGAACTTTATCTTGGGCTCCTTGCCAGACTTTCTGCAACAAGCAAAGGCAGTCAGGCGTGTGAGCAGGTCATGTAGGCTTTTTGTGTACTGACACAGTAGGATGCCAACCAACCCTTTTCTTTGGCAGTTGTGAGACCAGCAGAGAAACAAATTTTTCCAACACCCAGAGCCTGCAAGATTCTCAAATACCTTTACTTAGTGAAAGAAATCCTTGAATTTTAAGCAGCACCAGTAGAAAAGATCACCTTTCATGGGGATTTGCTGTATTCACAAAAAACATGACATAAGATGTGTTCCATATAAACCTGAACATTTTAACCAATTTGAGGGGTCAGTATCATCCCAATTAAAAATCAATATATGGTTTTCTTGACACAGAATTTCCATGCCAAAATTAAATTTAAAGCATGAAATTTATATTGGAGATAGACGTATGTAAAATCAGTAGTATTATTTTTATTGCTGCTAAATGTGGGACATACTGCAACTTTCCATATTGCTATTATCTTTGTCTATAATGATGATGCTTTCACTAAAATAAAAATGTTTGCAAATGAAAAGAGGAGATTGGACAGGTGACTGAAATAAAGGGAAGAAGAATACAATTACTGAAGAAAAAGAATGCTTGGATTCTTGACTGGAGGGAAACAAAGACTTCTTTGAGAAGTGGATATTAAAAACAAAGTATGAATAACATGGTGTGGCTAATCAAAATAAAGTGCAAACCACAGATGAGGATGAACAGAAAATTTCCTAACTGAAAAGTAAATGGGAATGAAGAGAATCTGGCATCATCAGTTAAGAGTTTTGAAAACATAAATGAGCTTAGAAAATGTATGCAAAAATAGGCAAAAATATTCACTCACCAGAATGGCATCAAGATGAATTTGTTTAATGAAAAATACTGTTACGAAGTAAAATGCTCTAGCTAAAATTGCAAGTGTATAGTCTCTTTTCCCATGATTTGGGTGTAAGTGAACTGCATTAATAGCAAAAAAAGAATAAATTTCAAGCATGTTTAAAGTATTGGTAGGATTCCTCAAGAACAAGAAGGACGCCAAAATTTCAGGTTGTAAAGAGCCATCAGATAGCAGACAATGACAACAGGGACAAGAAAGCTTTGCCAAACAGCCTGAAGTTTAGTCAGGTAAGTTACACTGCAGAACACAAGAGTATCCCACTGACAGAAATCTGCAATATGCTTGAATCTTTTAGGGGCATCTGTTATTAGAAATTGAAATAGGCTGCATGGAGAGAAGAATGGATTAATACAATAGAAAGGCAAGAGTTTAGGAAAGGCTTATTTTGCTCTTTTCTCATTTGTTTTTTTTAAAGTAGCAAATACTGGAATGTTTTGGAAAAGTTATTGGAAAATTAAAAGAAAAAAATCCCCATTTTATAGGGATTGAAAATATGCAATTCTGCCTTGATATTAATTACTCAGTGAATTTTTTCTGAGATTTGAATTAGTATTTAGATTTAACAGTGCCTTGTGATACTGAAAGGAATTGCATGAATGCCACAGGAAATGGCATGGGCTGAGTGCAAATGTAGGTGGCTTTTTATAGGAGCTTAAGAGAGGAGAATTATGACAAGCAAACAAAGAAAACAAAGAATATTTTCAAGCAAAATTCAGTAATGCTTAGGGATATTTAAGGCTCTGTAACATACCACCCAATTAGATCATATGCCTGGGATTAGTGTCTTGATGAAAAGTAGATTTAAGGGAATCTGACAGGAGCAGCAGGAGGAAGTTAGCACTGTATGAACTCTGACCTGAAGTGACTTTATGTTGGCATGAAATGTACAGAAGAAAAGATGAGATCAGTGAAAGATGTCAGTGAATACAATGAGTAATGACAGGAAACTATGAGAGAAGGACTTGCTGGACCAAAACCAAAACTATCTGAAGAATATACTACTTCTGTCAGTAGGTCATTAGACAACAGGAAGAGATACCCAAGTAGAAAGAGATTAAAAAATCCCACATGAGTGTCTTCTATAAAATCTCATTGAATACATTGGAAAATTACAAGTGACCTGACAAAGGAGGGAGGATAGAACAGCCTGAAGTTTTAACTATGACGGCTCTAAGTAGGTGATTTGCATAAGATATGCCAATGCAGAGAGAAGACAGATGACAAGGAAAATGTGAATTTAGACAATAAAATGTGTGGCCTGGCCTCATTAACTGTGAATCACATTTCATTTGATGCATCTAACTGTCTGGAGAGAACTATAAATTACTACATTAGGAAGTTGACAGCAATGTGCAGCAAGTAAGAGAGGAGTGTTGTCTTCACAAGACACAAAGATAGAGAAAATAAAAAACAAAAAAACATTACCGAATTTTTCAAATGTTACTATTAATGGAATTGGAATATATGTGAGAAGACCAGATGTGGTAATAGGAAAGAAAGGCAGAGATCTTTATCACATTGAAAGTACAAAAAATATTGAATAGTGTCAATCAGCACTGATAAGAATTGGAGAAAACATGGGGAATGGAAAGTAGAAATGAAACACCAGTACTTTCTAGTGCACTGGGATTTTATCATAAGGAAAACACATTATTGCTGTGTAAATTGGAAGTCAGCTATATTGTAGAAACACTTTTTGCAGTTGAGGCCAAAAAAAAGTGCCAAAGTTGCCCTCAAGTCACAGTGTGTGTTAAAGCTCACCCAACTAGCAAATGGTATCTAGTATTAAGGGCACAATCCATGTAGTGTCGGCTTCATAAATGCCTATGTTGCCCTGGAGAGAGGTTTTTGTTGTTGATTAAAAGAGGACACATGCATATAAACACACACACACACCCCCCTCTATTAGGTTTTGGGTTTTAATAGAAGAAAACAAAGAGTCTGTCTTATTTTACAAAAGAAACCTTTAAAATTTAAAATACATTTGAAAAAACTAATAGAAATTATATGAAATAGTGCAATTTTGCAAGCATTAACTCTCACCAACCATGACATTCCTTCTCTCTAGGGAAGAGAAAAGGAATGGTATGTGTAAGCACTCAAATCTCTGTCTATTATTTTCTTATGAACATGAAAAGGCTTGGAGATTCTTTTGACAAAAGCTGAGCTACTTTTCATGTATCTGATGCTCTGTGAAACAGCAGCTTATGATTGAGGGCAGACCCAGTTTTTCAGAGGCACTGAGCTCAGGTTTTAAGAGTACCGGAAATTTTGATTTGGAGAGACCTAAGGAGTTACAGGCCTTTGGGGGAATCTGGGACTAGACTATCTGGGACTGATCTATAATGAGTCTTACAGAAGTCAGCTCTGGTAAGGACACTAGTAGCATACTAAAAATGTTGATCTAAGGTATATTCACACTAGCAATTTTACTCATTCAAATGTATCAAACCCTCAATCTTTCCGTCCTTGTATGTATCAGGGATCTGGTTCTGTGTTTCGTCTCTTAGAGCTGGGACTGTTCTACTGGGTGAGTCAGAATAACAGTGCATTAGTGCAGGAGGTTATTGATTTCTTCACTAAGCCAAGGAAATTTAGCCTGTTAGACATTTTCCTTTATAATACTGTTATATGAAATCACACATGACATCAGAGCTCATGCAGGGCACTCCAAACTCTGACTCATTATTTCTTTCAGCAATTACAGCCAGATGTAGATTAAGACCACAATACACAGCTCTAAATTTTAAAGTTTTGGTTATGGTTATTTATAGACTTTTTTTTTAAGTGGAAGAAAGCTGAAAAGTGGCAAAAGAAACAAAACTCAGAGAGAGTAAAGTAAGCCAAATGAAGTAAAATAAGAGAAAGGCAGAAAAAGCAGAGATTGAGTGGGCTGTCGGCAGGTGCCAGGGCTACCAGACTGAATTTCAGTGAGGTTAAGTGGAACAGAGCATGAAAATCCACTGGATGAACCCAAGCTGAGAAGTTCTTGGATGTGATAGGTAACAGTGTGAGATGCTATCAAAAGCTACAGAGAGCACTGTAGAACAGGCCTGAATTTCACAGGTGGTTAAGGAGCAGGCATATGTCAAACTTCACAGATAACTACAGAGGAGCACTGGGGACTTCTGTGGGTAGTCAAGTCTTGCAAGTTCAGCAGTATCTGCATGACCAGAGCAGTAAAAACCCATAACATTATCTAAGGAATGGTAACACAAATAACAATTATGGGTATCAATATCTCAAAACTCGCGCAAATTGGGAGAAAGTAGTTTGGGATTGATTGTTTATGAAGGAAAAGATTGGAGCAGAGAAATGTAGGTGCAGGAGTGGAAAAAGGAAAAAAATGTGGCAATAATGTGTACAAGTTACACAGCCAATGCTGTCCAAGAGTATCTGTCAAGCAGCCCTGTACTTCATCACTACAGATAGAGTAGAAAAATAACTCAAACCCACTATTCCAAACAACCGGCAGGATTCAAACAGGTCTCTGCAGTCAGTAGGACAGGCTAGGAAGGAAAATTTGTTCCCTGGGCAAAAAGGACAGTACCAGTGTGCATGGTCCAAGCACTCTGGCATCACCCTGTGAGTGCTCATCCCAAATCTGGTAGCATCAGCCACTGTCCCACACTTTCTAGGAATGAGCTTCTGAGAAGCTGTATCTTATACCTGACTTTTTGCTGTCATGCTGCAAATGTTTAAGTGGGTGATAAAAGTTTGTCATCCTGAGTTGGTAGGAAAAGCAAAGCAAGTGCATGCCAGTCCTGTTGAAGGTGCTTAGATTCCAGAATGAACTTGAATGATATTTACTCCACTGCTTCCTCTGGGGCACAGTTCTCAGAACAAAGAGAAGAAAGAGTGCCTCAACACAGTAGAACGTTTTGCTTATTTCTTTTGCTTGGCTTTTCTAGTGTCTTTTGCATTATACATGCATCAAAGGATAATGTGCTTTTTAAAAGTTAAACGTTTTGAATGTTGTTGCAATTTAAAATAAACCTGATCAAATTTAGGTCTCTTCTTTTTCAATCTAAAAGTGCTATTGTGCATTTGCTTACAGCTTTCCATTTTCCTACTATAGTCCCAAGAGACACGATTTACTTCTTTTCAGAGAGTTCATCAAAATTGCCAGTCAAGAAGATTTTTCTCTCAAAAATGAGAAGGCTCTTTCTTGTTACTTTGACTGCATTTCTTCTTTTTGTTATTAAAGCAAATTTCTAGCAGCCAGGTAAAAAAATACAAATAAACCTAGGAAATAATACACTGACAGCGATTACTCCAATAGACCTAATATATAATCTTTTACACAACATTTTCCCATTCCAAAAAATTTACAATTTACTTTCGTTATCCTGAAATGTTCTGTCACTTCTGTGTTAACATCCATTTAATATCCTCAGACCTTTGTCAGTCCCAGTAGCCATTAATGACTGTCCAAGCTACTGTATGTACATGTGGCTCTTCAGCTTCCCAAGAAAGCCAGTCTCTGTGGCTCTCATCATGGTAATTGCTTTTCTCAGATCTCCCACCCAATAACATGCATAGAGGCATGGTGATCAGAAATGTGTGCAGTGCTGCAGAATATGGAATGTTACCATCCTGTTTTCTCATACAATGCCTTTTCTTATGATAAATAGATCCTCAAATCCTACTATTTATCCAGTGCAGGCAGCAGTGAATGACCTTTAAGTGAGCAAACATCCAAAGAGAATACGTTTCATCACATGTGGGCAGAATATTTTTCAACTATTGCATTGCAAAGATTTTAAAATATAAAGGACTGAATCAAGTAGTTATAAATTCATAAGTGACAAAACCATCATTATTTAAACTGGGAAATAGTTCCACAATAGCAGACATAGCTTGGAATAATTTCACTTAGTCACAGTCTTTTTCTTTCTCATTATTTATTGTTTATTCAAATGTCCAAGTATGCTCAGAGCCTGTGCTAAGCACCAACGCAAGATTTTGGAAACAAAAGGACTTTTTTTCCTGCACAGCTTGGTCAAAATATGCTAACCATTAGTCTAATAGCTCTTTGTTCTCCAGAGTGACGTATAAAGAAGTCAAAATCTGGCACTTGCTTAGAAATGCAGAGGATCTGTTCTAATCTCTGTGGAAGCTGAGTAGGCACATGCCACACTTGGCTTGCAAAACTTTAACCATGCTTTTGTTGAATAAAAGAAGACTTGAAGATTCGAGTGGTAATCCAATGGGGAGCCACAGCTCTTCTATATTCTCTGTGGCATAGAGGTGGTATAACGTGACAGACTCATTTTACACCCACAGCTGGTCACTAATGGTTGCCTCAGTCTCAGAGTCCCCAGTCAGGATTTCCTACTGATTCTGTGTAAAGATGGAAATTAAACACAATGGAGAGAAAAGCTGAGTCTCAGGTAGTAAAGAGAAGGCAACACCCAATCAGGACAGGAGTTTCTTTTATGCTTAGAGCTCCTCTATGTGAGCATTTTTCACCACCCAGATATCATCAGCAGTTGCTGAACACAGCTGCTACAGACCTGTTGGGAATTTTTGAGACTGGAAACCCTTTAAGAGCCTCAGACTTTATTGGGGAAAGATGGTAAAATGGTGTGAAGAACAGACTTGCTTCCTCTTCTAGATTTGGCAGGATACTTAGTGATTTCATCACCATGAATCTAAACGTTATTAAAATAAAATATTTAGCAAGATTTTTCTGGTATGCTAGCACACCCCAGAAAGCATCAAACCATAAAGACCAAGAACAGAAGAAAAAATGAACTTCACTGGGTGCATTTCTTTCCTTTAAATTCAGTGTGTAATTTTTTTTTCTCTCCATGTATATAAAATTTATGCATTTAGAAATTACTTATAGGGCTGTATCCTGCTATATCATCATCTCTGGTGATGCCAGATTCATGCAAAAGTGAAAATCAGCACTTTCTGCTTACAGCCATGACAGAGATTTCCATTTAAAATGTGAACATGAGTCAAGTATAGCCTCTAAAAGTAGAAATTATAGTTTAATCTGGTAACCTTTGTCATCCCTAGGGAGACATGTGCACCTTAGAGAAGTTCATTTCATCTGCTGACAGGTGTCCAGGGCAGACAAGACTTAGGCTTTCACTTTCTCTTAATTCTTGGGAGATCCTAGATGCTTAAAGTTTTGGAAGACAACCACTGAGTGAGATGAATTCCATGTTTATTCTTGAGTGTTAAATGTTTAAGAGTTTTACTATCCTCTTTCCAACATTAAGGACAGTGATGGACCTTGTGTATATAAGTGTGCATGCACGCATCCATCCATCCATCCATCCATTCATCCACCCATCTATCCACCCATCTATCCATACATATATATACAATCAGAAAGCACTAGACATTTTATTTTACACTGGAAGAACTGAGACAGAAAGAGTTTATGGCATTTCATAGAGGATTTAACAACTGATTTCATAACCAGGACTAGTTCTAATAATTTAGCTTGATATTTTGGAACTATTCATCCCAGGGCTTCGAAACCAGTGGATACATAAAAGATTTAGGTAATTTCTATTATTTTATCTACACACAAATCAGCAGTATGGTGATTAAAAATCCTGAGAAGTTATTAAGGGGAATAGCAAGGATACTGCCAAAGTTTTCTTCATTGCTAGCAGCTGTTTAGTACTAAATCTAGTCTAGATATCACTAATGAAACTACATTTATGCACCAAAGATTCCTAGCAAGGGTTTTTAGAGAGCACACAAGACATAAACATTTAGGCATTCCATAGTTACAATGGACAAGAATTCATAGGAGAGGCTTGTACTGACCCAACAAGATAAAAAAATTACTGTGGTGGAGATGTGCTTCTTTCTTGTGCTATGCTTCTTGGGCTGAATAAGGCAGAAGCTTTTAAACACACCACTTGCTATGGCTTTTGTATACCTCCATTTACAGAGTTAATGCAGAGAGGAAGGAAGCAGTGCAGAAGAATGGAAAATAAGTGCATTAACAAGATTTTCTTCCAAAGTCTCAGCACTTTGTAGAAGTACCACTTTGTACTATGACTTCTAACTAATTATGTGTTTCACAATACACATTTTCAAAAGCTGGCTAAGGTCAGCAGGAAGAAGAGGGAAAGCAAAACAAATGGAAACCAACAAATTAAACCCTAAAATAAGAATAAAATATTTCCCACCAAGTCAGTTTCAATTTTCAAAAGTTCAGACAGAAATGATGAGGATACAGGCAAGGATACCAACAATACAGAGATAAAATAATGGTTGATGTAGTTTTGATTCAGACTTCACTTGCCCTTTATCTGAAAAGAACAGATGCTCTAGCTAATTCCAAATTATGAAACTGTAGCTTCAAAACACATTCTTCTCTCCACTAAGCAGATTTAAAATTTAAATTAGTATCCCAACATTGTATGCAAGTCAGCTACTTTATTTTCACAGAAATAACTGGGTTTTTTATCAAGACACAGGTCTCAGGAAATATATTTTACTTGCAACTAGTTGTTAATTACCACTTAAAAGTAAGATAGGCCCTTTACCATCATGTAAATAGGGGTAATACTTATCAAAAAGCATAGAAACTCACAGTGTTAAAAGAACACACACAGATCTCTCTCTGGCTAATTTACCAGAACTTAATACATTTAGTAACTGGTTCCCTGACATGTGTTAACAATCCTGACCTAAGTCACATAATCAGTCAATAACTGATTGCTCTAACAGGTTCTAAATTATATTACCTACTTCAGAAACAAAGCACAATGAAAATATTGATTTTTTTTCAATTAAAAAAAATCTGTTGTCCAGAAGAGGGGAAACCCAAGAACTACATCATTTATTCTTCAAATTTGAAATGTTTCTTCAGACAGGATAATAATGTTCACTCTAAAAAACCTCAGCTTCCAGGTAACACCAAAGTTGTGAACAGAAAGCCATAGGAATTTTTGCTGTTTCTTTCCTGTGTCATCCATTTGAACAGCAGGAGAGATAAAAACAGAACCTGCTGTAGAATTTTGTCTCTTAATTGCTCACTTTAGTGTGAGATATAGCATTCTATATGCATTTATGCAACAAGCATTTCACCTGGTTGAGGTGGTGACAATTTCTGAGGGAAGTGCTAAAGAATAATGAAGAACTCCTGTAGTACAGCATTACTTTAAAGGACATAACCATAAGAGGAAGCAGATCTAAAAAGGCATGATCCTGCATAGGTTACATTTGCATAGCTTCTCAGTGTATGCAGTTACACACCTTAGGTCTGGCTCCTTTTCCTATCCTCCTTCCACTTGTCCCACTGTGTCCACAGGAGCACTGTAATGACAGCAGCTTTACTTGGGGTGACATGAATAAGGGGAAATTGAAAAGTAGATCAATACTTATGCAATCACAGGAAAAAAAAAAAAGAAAACCTTAATCCCATATCATAACATTGCAGGACTTGAAGGAGAACCTATTGATAGAAACAAGAGAAATAAAGGAATACACGTACAAATTACGCCATTACCTGTGAAGTGGAGACGACCAGAAGAAATCTTTCAAGCTGTCAGGCAGAATGATGAGAAGAATATGGTGACAAATGAACTAAGCATGATGACTTCTGGAAAGAAATATGGGAATGGAGGGCATGATGTAACCCTCTGGCAAAGGAGATTTAAAAAAACAATGTGAATGGAATGATGTCCTCAATCAAAGTGAAGTGCAGATCATGGAAGAGGAAATACAAAGACTGAGAAAATTACTTAATTGGAAAGCACCAGGAAAAGAACGGAATAACCAAACATCAGCCAGCAGCTCAATAAAATAGTACCCTCAATTCAAAATACATATATGAGAAGCTAAGATAATTATTACACAATGACAGAAGGTTCAATTAATTAGAAAGATAGAAAATTTGTTACAGTAGAACTCCCATGGGTGTTTGATGTTCTTAGACAGCATACAAAATATAGGGATGTCATAATATATTGCCTGTCTCATGGGAATGGACTTGCAATAGCTCATGCAGAAAAAGGGTTTCTTGGCAGTTAAAAGCAGGTCAGACTATCCTACTAATTGCAGAAACTAGATAATTTCCAGCAAACAAGTTCTTGTATCAGAGAAACAAAGCTCAAGGAAAGAAGGCAGGCCTGCCAGCAGGGCAGAATAGCCTTTTCCAGAAAAAAAAAAAGACACACATGATTCAAGACCTCACCAGAGAGGATTTCTTCACATGTTTTGAAGGAGTCTTTAGATGAAATTTATCTGAGGCCAGAAAAATAGTGATGAATCAGTTTGAACAGGAAAAAGTTAGGGGAAAGGACATTTTTTTTTAAACTTATAAGACCAGTCAAAGCTGAGCTCCTGACCCATCTATGTCACAGTCAACTGTTATTTATTATTTCATTCCTCCATCCCTCTTTTTGGCTCAGCTTTTCCTTTTTCTGTGTATTTTAGTTCATCTTCCTCTTCTGCTACAAATGACTGTCACCATGTGATTCAGAAGGAGAGTTTTTACTGGCACTAATTCAATAAACACCTATAAATTTGGATATTTGTGTCAGATATTTTATTGATATGACAATATGGGGGGTTTTTATGAAGCTCTGAAAGTACTGCCAGCAGAATTCAAACTCTGCAGGATCAAAACATTTTGACGAAATGTAGAGATACAGGTGTTCTAAATCTCATGTACTCTTTTAGCTTTGTAAAGTCTTTCAGTTTATCTTTTGGATGGGCCTGCTCGGTTCGTTCCTCACACATTATCAAAAACATCTGGGATCTTCTAGTTATTTACAGCCAGGATACACAGTGTAGGTATGTCTGAAATGCAGACACGTCTGAAAGTTTGTGGATTTTGTTTTGAACTTGAAAATTTTGACCCAGTATTACTTTGTATCATTACACTAGCATCAAGTTGAATAGACTTCTGAAACCGTCTACAAAAGGAAGTATGTCAGTTGATTAATGGTAATGCTGAAAATGCAGGGGAAAATGATATGATTATTCATGTTGTTTTGAGCAGATCATTTATCCTGTATTTACAGCTGAACAAACTGGGCCTGCTTGGTGATTTGGGCTTTGTAGAAGACCAGTGCCAAGAGGATGTAAGTGGTATCTTTTTTTTATTATTGCTACCAGTTTACATAAGGAATTTGGCAACAAGTGAGAGTCTGCATTGCTGCTCAATTCCAATATAAAAAGTTCTGACTCACCTACTGCCTGAGAAATTGTTCTCTTTACATACAATCTAGTGGCAGAAGAGGAAAAAGAGGTAACAGTTTAATCAACGCTAGTAAATAGGAATTCATTCAATAAGGTGTTCTGTAGATGAATCTATGCAACGCCTGGATAGAGAATATTCTAAGCACATGCTCCTCACTACTTGCAAATCTGCAGAACAGATGCAAATAAATTTAAACCCTCAAAATAGTTCTGCTTTTTTTCTGGCTAGTGGAGGATTAGCAAAAACAAAGCAAAGGATAATGAAAATAGCTTCCAGCACTTTTTTGTTAATACAGATTAGCAGTAGGCATTACTCAAATGCCTCTCCACTTCTCCTTTGCTCTGGAGCCAAGTATCACTGAAGTGGAGCAGCTTTGCTCTTACACATTCATTTTGACAGCTTCATCCCTGTGCAGCAATGTGGAGGCATTGCCTCTCATATTCACACACCACAGGAAGGATCTGCATTAGCTTAGAAGATGTATTGAATCAGAATAGCTCAATGTCCCCTCTTAACTCAGAACTGCTCAGTACCAGAGCAGACCTTGCAGATCTCTCAGTAACAAACTAGCCCTAAGCACCTGCAGCTTTGCACTGCCAGTCCTTATGAATTAGGCAGCAAGAACACTAATCCACATTTGAAAGGTGTTTAAGCATTCATGTTCCACTTTCATCCCCAAAGCTCTACAAATCCTTGATACATATCTCTGCACAGACTTATTTTACATCAAGTTAACATCTGACACATTTGGCACCCAGCTACTGTTCCTTTTCTGTACCAGTGGTGTTTCACCACTGTGGAGTCATGTGTTTGGTGCATTAAAATGAGGAGACACTCCAGACTGTTCCTCTGAGCTGGTGTATTTACATCCTTCAAGACACACACATGTACAGATGCTCACGAGGAAACTTCTGTCAAGCCTAAAACATAATCCTTAAAATGCCAGATTCTGTCAGCTCAACACCTGTGCCTGGAGGAAGACCAGATATAGTTCAGCACTCGTGCCCTGCTCACAGGGAAAAAACTGCCACAATTCTGACACCTTGGGGCCAAAGGTTGAGGGAGGTCTTGTCTTTCTTTTCTTTCCTGTTTCCATAGAATAATGCCACCTTATTGTCCATCTCAGTTATCCTTAGTCTCCCCTTCTCCAGCTGCCAACTATCAATATTATAATCAGGTCCCCATTAAAGAGCAGCAACCAGACATTGCTATAGAAGAACAAGAAAAAAGGCTCACCTAGGACTGGATCTTCAAATAGAGTCTGGAGCATCAGCTACAGCATCCTCTCAGACGAGATCAGGATATTTTTCTTCTAATGGGATTCAACACAGCTAAAAAATGGACCAAAGCCTTCCAGCCAGCTTAGGTCTCTAAGCAGAGACCTAGGAGATATTGGCCCAAACTGATTTCAGAACATGTCCAAAACAATGCTTATTCCCTTTTCTGGCCCCTTCAGGTTTAAGATTTTCTAATCAAAACATTTGCCACCATTTAACTATGACAACATTTATTGGAACTCACAAACTTAGAAAACATGTTTCTTTTCCACAAAATCTCTGGATCTCTTAGGCTTCTATCTGAAATGATATGCAGGTTTTAGTGATCTGAAAGCAGTCCTTTGATTTTCCTGTCTTCTGGGAATATGGAAAATAAAGTTTATATTCATAATGAATGTTCTGTAGATTTCAAAGCTATAATAGATTTACATCTGTGCAACTGAAAGCCAAATTTAGCTTTACATTTGTCATTACTTACTGAGTTCATTAATGGCCCAGCAAATACAATCCATGATTTATGACACGAAATACTGTTGTACCTAGCCAAATATTCAGCATGCTTTGAAGTTATTACTGGGCTGAACAAAGGGCAGGAACATTTCATCCAAACCCAGATACAGAAATTATACTAGTTCTCTGCCAAAGGGAAGAAAATAAATGCATTATTTTCATCTTTCCTAACAATGGGTGCTTTTCCATGACCTACAAGCCTGCAAGTTAGCTGTGGCTATGTGAATGAGCTCCTCTGTGAAATACACTTTTGCATTATTTACCACCCTCCACAATTACCCCCCTGAAAGAGCAGTGTTTGTGGATCAAATAGAAGACTGTTTTCTCAATCTGCTCTGCTCACCTGCATTCCTACATGGTGAGGGTAACTCTTCAGATGCTTCTCTTGCCCTGGATGTCCTGGCAGTTTGTAGCAGTGGGAAGTCATGGAACAAAACACAAATGATCCCACCAACTTTCAGTGTAACACTGTCATCCCTCTAGGTACAGTACCTTGGAACAGACTCCATCATCTGAAGGCATGAAAATGATCCTCTGAGAAATGCTTTAAAAAAACATCTGTGATCTCTCATTCTGCACTTTTGATTCTCTGGAGGGGGAAATGTATTATTAATTACTAATAATGAGAAAAATATATTATTATTGAGGCTCTCTGCCTTAATTTGATGTCTTTGTTCTGGTGTGAGTTCACCCATATTTGTCTTACTC
The DNA here is from genome assembly GCA_013399915.1 of Illadopsis cleaveri. Lineage (NCBI taxonomy): Eukaryota > Metazoa > Chordata > Aves > Passeriformes > Timaliidae > Illadopsis > Illadopsis cleaveri. The sequence continues at coordinate 23,914 of VXBB01022836.1, forward strand.
CAGTAGGAAAATTTTAAGGAGAATATATACAAAATTGGTCAATAATTCTTTGTTCTGTGTTCAGTTCTGTGTTGCACCTCTCTCTTGAAAAACAAGGAAGTGTGAATATCAAGTCTTTACAAACTTGATTCCATTCTCTGTTGACTGTGCTTTTAGTTGTCAATGATGTGGTTGATACAAACTGATACAGATGTTTCAGCAGAAATGTATGAAAATCCCTTCATTCCCATTCTACTGGATCCTTCTCTGTGCTCTTTTGTATTAGGTAGTGGTTTTTTCTGCCAGTCTGACTGTTTGCTATGCAGAGCAGGGCTACCTACATCTGCAGATTTGGCTTTGTAGTTGTTGCTCTGGGCAGTTAGAAACAGCAAGGTTCTCTTGAGGTCCTGATGGCTTATGTGTTATTTCAACAAGTTTTGTGTCATCTTTGCTCCCAAAAAGGATTAGGTTTAAAAAAATGTGTTTGTAAGATGGAGTCACTATTCTTTTTTATTATTATTATTACAAAGCAGAAAACAAGCCAAGCAACATTTAAAATTAAAAAAAAATCTTTTTCATTCTTATAACTTTTTTTTTCCATTTCTAAGACATAAATTGTGTCAGTTTTCAAATCTCAAGAAATAATCTTTCAAATAATCGTATCATCTCTCTAGTGGCTATATTAGCTGTCAGTTTTCATGCCTAGTCACTGATTGGTTCTTGAACTTCCCGAACTACCACAGTATTATAAAGGAGCATAAATTAAATTTTCTTTTGTCTGAGTACTTAGTATTAAGTGCAAATGTTGTAAATTAATTTATCACAGTGAACTAAACATGGCTAATCATAAACTGAAAGATTGGATTGATTAAATGATTGGATTCATTATTGAAGTCTAATAAACAAGAATTCTTTCCTACCCCCATTCATGCTATTTTCTAGGAAGCAGAAAGAAAATCCATTTTCATACATTTCTCATTTTTCACTCTCCCAATCTCTACTTAAAACAGCTTATCAGTGTTTCAGAGAAATTGTTGAAAAAATGAGTCCTTGGAAATCTAAGAGGAGATTTATTCCAGGAAAAGATAAGTTTCCCCCAGGTCTATGCACCTCATTTCCACAGGTTTTTAGAAAACCCACAGGTAGTCTGACCGTATCAGTAAACTGCCACATCCCAGAAAGATCCTTTTAAAGTTTACAATGTTGTTAACTTCTCAAAAGTGGGGAGGATTTTATGTTTTGATTTAGTGTGGTCTTTTTTTAATCCCCTTCCATTCCCCTGCCCTATGAACAAACTCAAGAGGGATGTCTGGTGTGAAGCTGAGGATCTACATACAGAGAACTTGCATGGTTTTTACATATGACCTTTCATGTGCTCCTCAGTCTGGGTGACTGTAGGTGCATTTTGTTCTGTGCACCTGTAGCTGACACCACCTCCCTATGTAGTATTCAAGTGAATGAACAAGAAATAGGTCCATTATTTCAGAGGCACTGCAGTCTCAGACTCTTGGGAGTCTCGAACCTCCCTGGCAGTGGAGAAGCAGGTGGTGGACTCAGAACCCTGCAGTGTAACCATGAAACAATTGTGAGCCAAGGGTGTTCTAAAGGTGAAGGCTGGAAGCAGGCCTGAAAGGTTCCTCTTCTTTCTCAGAATTTGACAAGTGGACTGGAACCTTCTAGAAGTGGTATGAGGTTCTGGAACTAGAAGGTCAGACAACAGATGAGGTGGGCAAAGCTCTTTCTGGGGTAGTGGAACAGCACTGTGATATATGTGATATATGGTTTGGGAAAATTCGTACATTAAAAGCATGTTGTATGTATAAACTAAGAGATTATAATACCGACTGCGATTCCCCAAGAAGGTACAAAGGCGCCTCCAGCTGAAACTCTCTTATCAGCACTATTCTCCTTGGAACAATAACCCAAGCAGAGAGCTATTTGCAATAGAAAAGATGTAGCAAAATGGGAGATCGTCCATCACGGACACCTCCCATCAGCACCTGGTACGGATCAGGGCAGCGGAACCCGAAGATTGACGACTCCGAGAACTCTATACATAAACTCAGACTCTGCCAGGAAATCCTTTCAAAATCTGAATAGAAGGAGGCAAGGCGAACATGAATATGAACACTGAATAGGAACACACAATGAACTTGCTCCAGGGCACGAAAAACCCTATAAGAACTGGACCTTGAAGCCTGTGTGGTGTGGACAGGGAAGGACTGCTCTCCTGGAGACTGTCTCCCTGCCACCCAACACCGGTGTTGATCGCTTTTATTGTGGCTGTTTCAAATTGGGTGTGGGGATTGTTTAATAAATTGTTTGATAATAATTTTTGATCTTGATTCATTTATAACAAGCACTAAAACAGCACCACTTGTTCTGTGCACCACAGCCTCCTCTGTTAAGAGGAAAAGAAGGGTAGTTGGAATAGCAGACTCCCTTCTAAGGGGAGTGTAGGGCCTGATAGGCAGACCAGATCCAACTCACAAGAAAGTCTGCTGTCTCTAGGGACTTGGATAAGGGGCATTAGTGGAAAACTCTCCAGTTTAGTAAGGCCCTCTGTGTCGGTTTGGGAAGACAGG
>VXBB01022851.1:202-49459 GCA_013399915.1 Illadopsis cleaveri
CAAGTCAAAATCCCAGAAAAACTATTTATTAAGAATTTCAGCATCTCTGGTCAAAGGAATGTTTCAGGGTTGAAGGAGAAAGGCACCATACTGGTTTATTTGCTCCTTTTCCCTATGACTTATTTTAGTTTCTGCCATTCTCACCTTTTATCTGACAGCACAAGGGACTCAAAAGCAAAGTTCTGTCATAGTGTCAAAAGTGCAACACGTGCTGGATATTCCCTAATCTTACATGTGAACTGGTTGATGTATTGCTATCAAAGAAAAAAACCCCAAAACAACCAAAAAACCAACCAAACAAAACACACATCCCCCCCCCCTCCAGAAATAACACCAAAAACCAACAAAAAAACAACAAAGCCAGCTCTGCAGTCTTGTGCTACCATGTAAAAAAGAGTTCAGGTCAAGCTCTCCAGGCCAGCAGGGGCTGAAAATGCTGGAGACAACCCATTCAGCCCCCTGAGGAGAAGGCACCTCTGGTCGCTTTTGAACGACTCCTCTTTGGCTAATGCCTGAAGCAGTATTAATTTGACTCTGGAATAGGTCACAATCAGCTTTCTTTAACTAGCAAACCAATGTAATGTGTGGCTTCTGGGAAGAGTTAGATACAAGATGAACCCTGAGAATGAGAAAGAACTGGTTGTGGTTTATGAAAGACATGAATAGAGTATCTTTTCAGTAGCAAATAAGCACAAGGTAAAAAAAGTTTAACAAATGGAAATACTGAAACATTAGCGTGATTTAAAAAAATGTGGGAAAGAAATGTTAGTCTGGCCAATAAAATGTGGGGTTCTTTTCATGTAAATGAATTTCCATCTCCTTCCTCTCTTAAATAAGAGCTTTTGTACTAAAAAAATCCCTGAAAATAAATCAAACAAACAGTCTGTGTCTCACATATTGATGTACCAGGAGATCTGTTTTTGAAGACAATTCTCTATCAAGACTGCATACATCTGCAGGCTCCCCAAAACCAAACAGCCCTCTAAAGCTGGATAAATGCCCATTATCAGAAACTGCTTTTGTCTAAAGGTTTAATTATAATGCAAAGTATCCCAGCACCATCTCTATTCTACATAACTTTTGGTCCACAACTGTATAGTACACTCAGGATCTACACAATCTTACACTGGGAACTTTGGGCACTAAGGAAGTGGATGATTCCACCTTATGCAATGAATGGAGAAACCTATTCTAGCTTCTTTCACCATTTCCACTCTTCATTGGATTTCACCCAGAAACAAAACATTGGTGCTGCTGTGGGTTTGACGATCAATTTCTTTTAAGAGCCAATCAGAGCAGATAAAAAAGGTTGTTTCTTTAGGCAATATCAAACTGTGACCAGTCTGCATGACCAGGAGGACCAGTCCTCCTTTTCCTTCTCTCTTTGATCAAGTATGGTTTTATTTTTCTTCTTCCTCTCCCCACAGTGCTTAGGATCAGAATATGTAAACATTGACAGAAACAGCAGCCCTGTGACAATAAGCACTTTCCCAACTGGGCAGATTCTGTCAGCCAACCAGAACTGCTTCAGCTCCCTTGCCCGTCCAGAAGTCACTGGTTTTTCCGCTGTAACTTAGTGTCCCCTTTACTTTGGCCTCCATCTGTAGTTGAGAGAGAAACAGAAGGGAAGAATAAAAGCATGAGTCATCTTTTGGTTTTTGTAACTTACAGTAAGAGAGACAGGAATTTGGCAGGTTCAGCTTTAGCACCAACAAAAAGTACACTGTCTTTACTGAGTAGAAGACTTTGCGTATTTTCTGTAATTCATTTATTAGAAATAGCGTTGTTGAAATCTGATATATCAAGTTTCATACCAAAACACTGCCCAATTTTTTGGTACTGAGAACTCTCAAATGAAGAATGAAGAATGCCCACCAAGCCGCTGCCACCCTTCACATTCCTTCTTCTGGCCCCCAGAAAACACACTACAGGTGACAAAGAAAGGTGCACACTCCAGGCTTCACTTTCTAAAGCGTTCTGAAAATTTTCCTGCTCTAAACCTTACAAACAGAAAAATGTTCTGTTTCAAGTTTCTCTTCTCAATCAAAATACGCAACTCCTATCAAGCAAAAAATTTCTAAGGAAAGCAGGTATTCCATTAAGAAGCCATCCCACCATTCACATGGGAATATACTTTTATAAGAAACATGAAAAGAGCTTTTAGCTGGAAGGTCAGTTTCTCCTTCAAAGAGGAAATGAAAATTTTAAGTGGAAAAAAACTTTATGCAGTCTATAAACAATCATATTAGTGTCCAGTAAGTACTATTCCTTTTTTTTCCCACTAGCTGAATTTGTACACTTCAGTTTCTAAAACTGCTGCAGTAAAGCACTGAAATTTTTCAAATTTTTTTTTTTTTCTTTACATTGAAGAGAAGTAGGGGAAAAAACCAAACATTCAGGTTCCAAAAATACTGCTACAATAGAGTAAGTTCTGCCAGCTGCTCCCAAAGTTTGTCCCTGTGTTGTGTCTTCTCTAAACTAAGTACTGGTGTACATTATATTTTAGTCTAGGGCAGAAATCTGACTTTTAAATTAAAATAACTTAAAAATAAGTAAAAAGAAATATATCATGTCTTTACCTGTGTAAGCTTGCTGCAAGTGAGCAGGCAGAGCTGAGTGAGACAGTGTTGCTGCATGCTGAGCACCTGGCTGTAAACCCTTCAGTAAGTCTGGGGAAAAAAAAGGAGAGTAAAGATAAAAAATAAATCTTTTATGAGAGAGGCAGGCTCTGTGAACTAAGTTTTTGTTTTTATACTGTAGCTGTAGCAGCAGACTTATCTCCACAACAACAAAAAAAAATACCTGATAGCATTCTGATGGCTGGAATAAGTCAACAGAGACAAATCTATTCAAATATAGTTAGTAAAAAGTCAGAGCAAGGACCATGCCTTGCTACTGGGATGCAACTCTTCATATAATTTTGTTTGGCAGAAAGACCAATATTCTATACTGGTTTAAGAACATAACTGTTCTTAAGAACATAAATAGCTTCTTCATAAGCAATCTGAAAAAGTAAATGCCACCTTGGTTGAGAATTCTTCATAAGAGAGCTGTTTGATATCTGAGATTACTGAGTTAAGAGTACTCTGAGGAATCACCATATTTAGTCTCTTATTTGAACTGTGACATTTGAAGACTTTTAAACTATACTTCTTTCTAAAAATAAAGTATTAGAAGTTAACCCAAAAAAAGTATGTTCAAAACTAAACATATACTGTGAATACGACAATGAAGATAAGCTTATCAAGATGATTTATAACACTTAGGTAATTACATAAAGAAAATTTTTACCAGTGAAGGAATCCCATTTACTCTCCTGTAGGGATTTTCATGAACCAAATCTGAGTGTCTCGGGACTTTATTGCTTCCCTACTCAATTTCAGTTTTAAGGATGCATCTTTCCTTATAGCGTAGTGTCATTAACTCCACTCACTCTGAGTTAGGCTGTGGTGGAAAGCCGCTGAGGTAGATCCCGAGTTGGTTGTCGCTCCAGCTGTATCTGTCCCAAAGCCAAGCAGCTCCAAGGGAAACTGGAAGGGCACAGTCACAGGAACAAGGCCGCCCAGCATCCCAAAAGGAGTTAATGGTGCAGATGTTACGTTCTGACTGGTTACAGACAGGGGTGATGCCATGAGAGTCAGAGGTGAGGCATTAGCCAGTAATGATGCTCCTGCTGTTGACTATACAAAAAAAAAAAAAAAAAAAAAAAAAAAAAAAAAGAAAGAGAAAGAAAGAAGCAGTACTTCAAGATTTTTAAAGATGTGAATTGTATTCTTTAAGGGTATAAAAATCAACTATTCCCTGTTAAGTGTTGTTCTGTTGAGAAGTGTATTAAACTACTAATGAATATTCACTTGTCCACCTAGGAAGTCTTCCCAGCGTTCATTTGCTAAGTAAGCACAATTATATCGCAGATTCAGACATAAGAGTATACGTAAACATCTATCATGTTTTTCTCATCAACCTTACAGGTAATTTCCTTGATGTTCTTTCTAATTATGCACTGGATCTACAGCCACAATGTAATGCAATATCTTCTATTAGATTAAAAATATGAAATTATCCAATGTAGATCTGAAGTTCTTTATAAGTACAGTATTACACCTCTCCCCTTTCCAAATCTGGGTCTTAACAGAACATTATTTCTAAAGGGGTCACAGAGAAACAATGAATTCTGAAAATTAAGATTCAGATCCAAGAATCCCCAAACTTAAGAAGTCACGTTAGCAAAATGCATACATAAATATGTATATAGAGGTGCGTATGTACGTGTCAGAGGAAAAGGCAAACGAAAATAATCTCTCCACTCTAAATGACCAAAATGAAACTAAATTCACTGCAGCTTTAAAATAAAAATGCAAAATTAGTCAGAACATTTTAGCTACAACAGCTCCCAAATTGCATTAATTCCTCCAACACTAGATCAGCTGATTCTTGTTTAACAATCTTTCTTTCACTACATATACAATAATTTCATATGCTAATGTTCAGTTCTCTAATTATCTACTACAAAACAGTCAGTATAGAAAGCACTTTGAATCAGATTCCAACTCAGATATTGTAGTTACTTGAATTAAAGAGACTCAGAATGGAACAGGATTTCAAATCTGTGCATTTTTACAAGTAAGCCTCAACAAACCCCAAAATTTAGAATCATTTTAATGAACACATAAGCTTAAAACGAAAATGACATCTCACGTTGTTCTGTAGTAACAACTTACAGAAAAAGCAAAGTGATGAAATCTCTTAGCACAGATAAAGTTTTTATTAAGTTTTTATTACCAGTTTTGGTCTTAAGATGTTCTGATGAAAGCAGCTAAAGAAAGGACACTTGCTTCTTATGAGAAAACACAGTATTTTAAAACAGTGGCCCTGTGAAGGGCATTTACCTACACATGATGTTCCTAGCAAGTGTTTTTATTGGTCATCTTAAAGATATCAACTTCTACAACATACTCTATCCCACAAGTAGAAAAAAAAAAGAATGAAAAGTATCAACACACTATTATTCTCTTCTGCCTTTAAAAGTACTAATGTCACAGTAAGCTTACATACAAAAAGAATGACAACAGTTCATTGTCTATGTAATCTAGTAAAGGGCAACAAAATAAAAACCATGCAGTAATATTTCACAACTGTGAATCTCTAAAATGCCTGAAAACAGAAACTTTGTAAAGTGCTCTGCCAAGATCTTGCTTACTCACTCAAAACGGAGGGGAGAGAAGTACAGTGAAGTAAAGAGCTACAGAGCATGCCCTAAAGGAACTGCAGTTCAGGTATTTCTATTTAACTTATGTACAACAGTTATTAAAAGGGTTCATCTTTGTCATGTAGATCTGAGTTGTTAAGATCCTTAGAAGTCTAAGCCACATTCTGCTCAAGAGAACTAATGGTAGGTAGAGCTTTCTAAGAAAATCACACATGTACTCTTTGGCTTTGTGTCTTTAAGAAGTAACTTTCTGTGAGGCTTCAGCAGGTATAAACTTGTATTCCAGTAAATAATTGTGTCAATTAGAAGTGGAAAGGAGGGAAACACTTCTTGTAAGCTTCCTAGTTAAGAACACCTTTATTATCACATGAAATCATCTAGTTTCATCTTTAGTGTAAGCAGACCAGAATATTATAATGAGCAATGCAGGTACCATTCTCACCTTCTAATAGCATCTCAAATAGGAATTAAATCCCTAAGGCTTTAAAGGAAAGGAGATTCACTTTCAGTCTTATGTGAAGAGGAGTAACTAAGTCCTTAGTACATTGTGCCTAACAACTACTCTGGAACTGATGTAACTTCAGCAGCCAGCTATTAGACCTTTATAGCTAAATAAAAACCTCTGTGATCACAAATCTCTTCCCCTTTAGTGTCCTTGAACTGGATGGTAATTTCATTCTAATCTTTCCTTGAATGTACTCCACTGATTAAGCTTTACAGTGCACAGCAGCAACAGCCTTATTCCATGGTTTATATTCTTTGAATTCATACTGTTCTTCTGAACCATTTTTAGGTTATCAAAGTAATTTTTGAAGTGCCAAAAAAACCCACATGGAAGGTCTCAATAAGTATTTTAGTGATACCATATGCTGCTCAGTACCTCTAGCTGATTTACCCCTTTCTATATACCAACACACCTCATTTTGCTGTATTATAGTATGGACTCATGTTACTTGATTATTCACCACACCCCTCCACACTTCAGTGCTCTTCAGCAGGACTGTGGCCAAAATGCATTTTATTACTCAGGTGATCAGTGTTTCAAACAAAAAAATTACTTGCCTTCAACTACAGGAAGGTTTGCCAGAATTCATCTCATCATCCAACACAACACTGCTTACTTCCCTTCTCCGTCATCTTTAAGTACTACCATACCCACTTCACATTTTTTTCTACATCGCAGTCATTGCATCCACTGGATTCTGCTGACTGCACCGGAAGAAACAACTCGCTTCCGAGTTCATTCATTGTAGCCTTTTTCGCCTCCTCCAGGCACCTTCCAGAGGGTACTCAAACTGCACTGTACTTTGTTCAGCTCTTCTCCAGACCCCATGTGGTACCTCAGTGGCCTGTACACAACATACAGGCTGTGGATTTTTCTTCCATTCAAAGCACCCAGAGTAAGTGAATGCTGTGTCAGAGCCTGCCAGACTTTTATTGCTGACTGTTTCAGTACAGTAGGATGAAAGACCATAGAAACGTCTTGTAAAAATCATCTTCCTCCTGTTATTCAGCTGCCTTAAGAGGAATTTGATGGCAAACTACAAGATTATGAAGTATTGCCACAAGTCAAGTATGCATCACTCCCATGCAACAGCAATGTGCACTGTTCAGAATCATACTACATTTTTCATTTGCTGTACACCAAGAATATATTTCACAGCAATACTACTTTTCTTAAGTATTCATGACTTCAACATAGACAGCACTAGAGAGAGGAAAATATCAAATCATCTCAGTAACTAGGCATTCCCAGTAAGAAGAACACAACTTGGGAAAGCAGGTTATCTTCTGGGTAAATAATAGGTTTATATGTTTTAGAACAACAGTATTTTCAAAATATTTGTTTTGTTTGATTTTTGTCTTATCTCTAGTGACAGTGTAAACTTCCAGTTTCTAGGGTATTTATATGTTAATGGGGTGTCTCATTCAGTTTGAGTACATCTTAGAAATAAAATACAGTTACAAATACAAAACAAAAGCCTTTGCAAGTGTTAGTTACAAGTCTTGAATTACACTAAACCACAAGCAACTGAGCTCTAGTTTTGAGGTTCATCACATAGCCTAACAAATGTATGAAAACACCTTTTACATGACCACCATCATTACAAATAGGTATATATGAGAGAACACACAAATCAAATAATGCAAGTAAATACCACATCTCCTGAAAATATGGTCACACAAAGCTTACCTTTTCTAGTGCTGTTAAAACAAAAAAGTGAATTCTTTTCCACAGTATAGACCAACAAACAGTTTACAGCGAGCACTGTTCCACACTGATCCTTGCATTTCACAACAGCTGGAAATATATATTCTTTAGTGTGAAATTGTTTAATCAGTATCAGCATTATGCTTATAAAGGTAAAAAATTAAATTTATGACATTGACAAATCAAGATAAAATATACTAAGAATGTTTACAAAATAAATGTTATAAACATTAATGTAAAGCTCAAACGTAAACTTGTTAGATGCATACCTGCACGCTGGCTGCTACAACTGGAGACCCTGAGGCAGAAGATGGTCTGTGTGGAGTTGACAATTGTTTGGTAGCACCCTGTGTTCCACTTCCTGCTCCCCCAGACAGACTAGTCCTACTAGCTCCACTTGCATTAAGGTTACTGCCTCTGCTGGCAGGTACATTCATTCCAACTCCACCCAGATTATTTTTACCAACAGTTCCAGAAGGAGAAGAGTTGGGCAATTTTGAAGAAGCCTGAGGGTTTTTTGCAGGCTGAAGGCCTGAGGTGCGATTAGAAGACAGCAAATTCACTGTGGGAGACTGCCTGCTGATATTTACACCACTGGTCTGTTTATGAAGGGGGTTGTTGCTGGAGTGACTACTCTGGGAAACTAGTGCACTTGAACTGGAAGAACTGGGTGTTGTTGCAGGCCTGGGGGATGAGGTGGACTTGGATGAAACTTTAGGTGATGCATTGGGCTTGGGTGTCACAGAGGGCTTAGATGAAGTGTGCTTGGGAGAGGCAGCAGGTTTGGGAGAGGCAGCCATGGAGAAAGGAGGCTTGAAACCCTGGGAAGAAACTTGTGACACCATAGCCTTGGCTAAATAGTTACTAGAGGTAGAGGTGCTGGATGTTGTCCGAGAAACCAGTGGGTGAGACACTTGAGAGCCACTTCCAGATGAGGGATTAGACAAAGGCAGGCGATATACTACAGACTTATCTTGAGCCTTGATGACTGGTGATGAGCAAGAGAGTTTGGGATTACTACTCAATTTCACCACAGGATTGGTCTGTGATTTACTAATAGTTGCTTGTAAGGGAGATACATATTTCTGTTGTACAGCTGTATGCTGGTGCACCTTTGGCACTTGTGATGTTGAGGAAGTACCACCTTGAGCCTCAGCAGATGATATCAAGATATTAGCATCCTTGGTTCTTTGAGAGGAGGTGGAAATAGCTGCTTGAGTCTTAGAGGAAGAAACGTGAGTCTGAGAAGAGGAGGAAGCAGCTTGGATCTGACTTGACCTCTGTAGTCCTTGTTGAAGTAGTTTGGCTGGCAAAGGCTCTAAAGAAACCTTGGGATTTTGAATTGAAGATCCAGCAATAAGGCCTGAAGAGATACCAGTGTGAACTAAGTCCTGGGGTTTCTTTGGTACTGACCCTGTGTGACCAGCAATAAGACTTGATGAATGGGATGTTTGAGTAGGCTCTACTTTCTTTGAAGTTGCCAGAGGCAACTTACTCATGATGCTTGCTAGTTTCTCTTCCCTGAGCCCAGGGCGAGGTCTGGATGTTGGTGTGTCTATGGTGGACCCAAGAGGTGATTCCTTGGCACCATTATTGATAACTGCCAGAGCATCAGAAACAGAGTCCAGTGAGGGTGGGTGGAAAGAGAGGTCTTCATCCAGTGAGTCATCCAAGCAGATCGTCTCCGGAGCTGCTGTGCAGCTAGAGCTGGCTGTGGTGCACACAGCTGCGCTGGAACTCAGTACAGTAGCACAACTTGAATTGACTGAAGACATACAGGTTTTCTGTTCTTTTTTTGGACTGGAGTCCTGAAAACGATGGGATAGGAAACATCAGGTTTAACAGTCTTTCTGAAATTGATTTAAGGTCATCTTTAATGTAACAGTTTTATTCAGTAAATTCCAACAAATCAAAGATCTACTATTGAAATTTTCATATTAAGACACTTATAATATCTAGGTGCTGGAGCCCTGTGTGCTAATTCAATATTTGGAGCTAAAAATCTAGCGTTGTTGCCCCACATAACTAAAAGTGTCCCATACAGTGAAGAACAATCAATACTGTGAAGAATTGGGTAGCTAATCTGATCATTTAGTAAAACCGCTACTGAATTAAGATAACACCTGGTCGTGCCAAATGAGGACCTCTATTCTATGGTATACTTTCAACCACACTGTTTTCCAGCGTTGCCAAATTTAACACAAACTGAAAACACACAAAGTACACATTCAAAAATGTGAAACATCACTGGAACTAGTACCTCTTCATTGTCAATTTTCAAAGTACTAATACAGCTTAAAGTGGCAAAGCTATACAGAAGTATCTTTGAAGTAATGTACCACCAAATCAATAATCAATCTGCCTGTCTGCCTGACAGAAACCTTCTGCAAGATTTTTTCAGGATCAGAGGCAGAAACAGGTTGTATCAAATGGTCACGCTGGACCATTAAGTGGGTATTCAGATATTTTAATAGGCTTTTACCTTCACTTTGGGTTTAGGGGCCAGAATCACCTTCTTCTTTGCCCTAAAACAGAAGGGATAAATTTTGCATTGGAAGACCAAAAAAAAAAAAGGCGAGTAATTTTCATTTTAAGTGCTACCCTGATAATATCCCAATAAACTAGAATGATGACTACAGGAGTCCAGCTTTAATAATAAAACATCATTGAAATGAAAAATGGTTTAAAATACAGGGGGAAAAAATAGCACACTATCAATTCATTTTCTGGTCATGTATCTCAATGCAAATTAATCGCAAAATTAACTGAATTGATGATATAACCTGACACATAGATCTGGATATAGCCAGAGAACTGGTTTTATTTTTCTGATTTAGAGATACTTCAAAATATCAATTAATTTCAACCTCTTAATAGTATGAGTTTTTCTACTTAGCAGATCTTTGTCTACACTGTGAAGTCTTCTAGAATAGTAATATAATTTCACTTTTTACATTTTTGTCCCTGAGGAGAATGCTTCCTATTCTTTTTTATTTCAAACCAGATAAAAACAGCTGTCTTTTCCCCCATAAAAGTGTTTTGTTGCTTATCAACTGTTAAAACAGTTGTATATAATTTGTTTGTTGCAAGAAGTCGCTTACCAAACTGTCAGATTTTCTTCTGCAACGTACATGAACTGCAGTTATGCAAGTAAGGACAGCATTAAGGATTATTAGTTATCGGCTTCAACTTAAGAGGTTCAGCATTTCACACTTTATTTCTTCAAGGGCAATCAATAGATTTACATCTCATAAGCAATTTTTGATCCTTTCTTAAGCAACTGGAAATATATCTGGTTAAAAAAAGACTTTACTGTAGGTGGAGCATGACAGTTTTGATGTTGTGTAGAAAAATATCCTCTTAATCATATTTATCACAGAAATTGCAATTGGGGTGTTATTTAAAGTAGTAACAATTTATTTGAATTCTGACTGAATGTGGATGGCTCCTGAGAGGCACACAGCCTTGTCTGAAAATGAAGATGATAAAATCCCGCTAAGATACAGAGACTTCTGTGATGAGAGATTTTTGAGGAAAAGAAAAAAGCAGGAAGTACTGCAGTCTGAGTTCAGTTTAATACGCTGAATGTCAAGATTTAGGCAGTGTGTAATGCTTTGAGTAAAAGGTATTAATTGGAGAATTAATAACCCCTGGAGTTATCAAGCCACTTCACAAGCGAGTTAAAATATAATGCCACAAGAACATTATAGTTATATGCCTAAATTAAAGCATTAAAAAAAGATTATAAACATCACTGTATCTTCAAACAAATCCTGAAGTATCTCCCTTTTCTTCCCTCTGTCTAAAACAGGTAGCAGGAACATGAGAAAAGATGCTATGCACAATCTAAAGATCTTCACAAGACGTCACTGTTATACTCACGGAGCAGAAGTGAGGTGATTGTGAACACTTCGGCTTTCTTTGAAAAGCATCCTAAAAGAGTGGTCAGAAAAGAAACATGAAGTGATTTCTACAGCGACAAATAGCATATGACCATCAAATACTCAAATTATCCTTTAGTTTCCAGAATCAGCCTTTGATTATCTGTCCCCAAGGGAGCTAATGATTACTTTGTATTGCTGTCATGGTATAGGTCTTGGCATCCATAAAGAGAAGAATGTAAAAATTTGTAATAATTTGTGTTTATGCTCAAAATACCTCAGTATATATACACCTCAGCAAAAATCAACATAAGAGAATATTACTTCCTTCAACTGGACAGAAGAAATACACTTTGAATGCTCTCTTCTCAAAAACTAATAAAATATTTCAAATATAAAATGAAAGATTACTGTAAACCCTTCACACTACATGTCCAACACATTGATCATAGGCTTGAGTTTGTGGTTATTAATCTCTTGTGGGTTTTTTTTAAAGCACAGAAGATAAAAGTCAGAACACAGTAGCCAAGCTTGCTTCTAGTTTTCTTCAGTACTTTTAGTACTGAAAAAACTTTTACTAAAGTTTTTGAAAGTTTAGTAAAAGAAAAACTTCAGGCTGTTGTGTATCATTTCTCTGACTTTAGTTACACTGGACTTACACATACATATTACTACAGAGCCAAGGAATGGCAAAAACCAGTATGACAAATCTCAACACTTCACGTGCTTTTACTCAGAGTTTCAGCTCCTGAGTCGCCATGTAGAAAGTGAAAATGATTGCTGACCTATATCTATCCTACAGCTTACTACTCAAATACAGCTATGAATAGACAATGGAAAGTTGGTCCCCTTGTTTTCAGATAGGCAAACTAGGACAGACATTTTATTACAAGCACTGCCATCACATTGACACTGACCACATAATGAACAGCTGTCTAAACAAGAGCTTTTCATTGCTGATAATACAAACTGCAGAGCTGCAATAATTACAAAAAATCCACGTATCCAAAAATCTCATGTCGTCTGGTAAGAAAACATTGACATCATCTCACTACAGTTCAGTGCCTTACTTCACAGATTCTATTTCCAGCTCCATTTTCACATTTTCTTCACCATACGAACCTCCAAATCTATACTGCATTGTTCTATCAGAGACTACTGAATGCCTATGAAGAACATCATGGAGCAAAACCAACACTGCTCGTTACATGTTTAATGTGCCACCTCCCGAGCTATACAGCTTCTCCAGAATATTTCCCTCCCCACCCTCCTTCCTTCTTGGTGCTTTATCCATTCTTTAATCTTTTCAAAGTGGAAATGAAATCTCAAAATTAATGACAAGCCCCAGTAATTTGTAGCATCATCCTTCAAGGTTAAAGACAAAATTTTAATTACTATAAAAGGACAGAAATCATAGACATGGTACAAAGTAAGGACAGAACAGTATACGAGGTCCCTTCCAACCTTAACAATCCTTTGATTCTGTAACTTCCAGTTATGATCAATACCTTATCTCTTGCTTCCTTATGAAGCCATAAGAAACATAAAGGAACAGTTACAGTTCCTTACAGTACATTACAGTTAACTTTGAAAGTGCAAGAAACTTTTCTTCTAAGTTGAACCCACAAAGTTCTGGTACCATAGACCTCTTCTGATTAGTAAGAATTCCTTAAAATACATGGTCAGTAGATCAGTTTTAGCATTAAATACGTGATTTTTTTTCAAGTTTATATAGCTCTTTTTCACTTGAGGCCATGTATAAAAATAAAAAATTATAAGCCTTCAGCATAATCCCTAATCTAGCATCCCAACAAAATGAGCATTCAGAAACTCAATTATGTGCTGTATTAGGAATTACCACTACCAGACTCCAGTAAATACTTTCTCTTCCTCTTTCCATCCCTAACTGTTTGACTACAAATTACAATACGTGACTTCCTTAACAGAAAGCAGGACAGTGCCTCCCAGTAAATACAGGACAATTTGTAAATTATTATGGTACTAAAACCACCCAGTTAGTAAATGAAGTCTTGCTGGTCAACAGGAAGTTATGATTTGTCACCTGTTGGTGGTTTGTGGGGGCATTTTGGTTTTTTGTTTAGTTTTCGTCTTTTGCTGTTGAAGCCAATTGTATGGATAGTTTAAAAGCACATGAAAATTTTCAGCAGACTTATCTAACAGGAAGGAGAAAACTTCATTTGTTCCTTCTGTTATTATTTAACTAGCTGTTTCTACACTGACTAAGAAGTATCTCAGTACAGTTACTTTTACAGCTTAATACAGATTTGACTAAACTAAAATCAAGGTATTCTTGAACAAGTCGATTAGTTGTATCATTTAGCTTTTACAATCAGGTTGAGTTTTGATGAGGTTTGCTTATCTTCTGCAGTAGGTGCTACAGAAACAAAGAGCTCAGGCCAAACCATACTTGCTTGTCTTTCACTCTAAACCATTAGAAATCTCTGCCAAATCTGTATTTCACAACAGTTTACTATAGCTCCAATTTTATTTCTCCCTCTCTTGTGTGGCTGTTTCTTCCTATGTCCGTAAGAACCAAGTATAGAAACACGTGTATTTTTAACTGCTGTAAAACAGAGCATCCCAACTGCAAACAAGAAATAGAGAGCAAAAACCTTAAGTGTTGTGAACACTGCTATCGAAATTCTAGCTTATAATTTTAAAGCCTATGTGAGCAGTCTGATAATGCAGTGTTCCAACATACAGGCAAAACTGATTTCTAGATCATTATCACTTCCTATATCACATAAAGAATTTTCCAAGCTGTTACCCTCCCACCTCATACTTCTCCTCAAATGAAGCATCATGCTTCATGTTGTGTTAGAAGCATCGGTAAAGTCAGTCTCTAGGAGATGATAAAAACAAACAGCTCTCCAAGGAAAACAGTAGAGTTTTTCACTCTCAGTCTCACAAGCAAGACAAAAAATTCATTTTAGAAAAACATTTGTTCTTCTATAATATTCCGTCTTCACAAATATATTCCTAAGTTCCAACCAATATCAATAGTACACGGTTGAGTCAAATGAAAGAACAAATACAAACCGAAGAAACTGTTTATGCCAAAATGAAAAGATACATAAAGCAGCTATCTCACCTTGCCTGCATCCAGCCCTTAGGCCAAAGTGGTTTCACTTCTGTTTCCATAAAGGTTTTGAGGTAATCTTCAGCAGACTGGCTTCTATTTGGCTCTAGCTCATAACATCCCAACTTGATCTTGACAAGATTACACAACAGAGACCTGCAAAAAGAAACAAAATAAATACATTGAAAGACACAGTCCTTTGAAAAGCTCAGCAGAAAAAGGCTAAGAAATTGAAGCTGCTGTTCATTGATAGTTGCAGGAAGTGCTCAGTTCCAACTGTGTTTTTTGGAATTTTCTACTGTACAAGTATTGCCACTAAAAACTGGTATGGTCTACCATTGTCATTTCTCCATATCCAACAGACTCTATTGCTCTTATTTTCATTCTACTATCATCTTGTAATTTGTTCTATATTTTCTTTCTGGTTTTCTCATAGTGGGAACAACTCCTCTCACTTTGCTCACAGTGACCTCTCATATGTCTGAAAGGAAGTGAAATCCATTCTACCCTGAGTACTTCAACAGAGGATTCTTTCTCACAGGGATTTTTTCTTTTATTCTTAAAAATATAAAAGTGCACACAGTTAAGTAACATCAGCCTTTCAGAATCTGTGCTACTCTTAAGAAATAACACAGAATTTATGTTCAGAGGGAACAGAAAGGGTTAAGATTAATGTATTCTAGTTGTTGTTGGATTGGGAGGGTTGCCAAATCAATACCCCAAATCTTGATGGCCTGTCCTGCTGTGGCAGAAATCTCTAGTGCTCATTGGTCTTTTGTAACGTATTCCTAGAAAGGTGGGAAGCAGTTATAACACTGCTTTCACACCTGTTCTTTGCCTAAAAGCTCAAAGTCCTGGAGTCAGAAAATTCTCATGTATTTGGAGAAAGCAGAAAAACAAGTAGTGAAACTTGAAAGGGCTGGACACAGTATGATTTTCCTTTCGCGTTAAAGAAGGTGGTGTTTTACCATTACAGAATTCCAGTTTGCCTATTTAACAGCACCACTCTTCAAAACTTCTCTAAGGTTTAATTGTGGGAAAAATTATTTATTCAATCATGTAATAATATCCTCTTGGACATCTCTTCATAAAGTCAGTGAAAATTCTTGGTGGAAAAGGTAGTTTTGTCTTACCTCACTGTGTCATCCCAGTGAAACTTCTTTCTGGGTCCAACAACCCTCTTTCCAGGTTTCTCATCATCATCTTCCTCTGATCCATTTTTCTCTCGTTCATCTTCTGCTTGCAACCTACAGTTGGAACAATTATTTTCTCTAGAGCTATACTACACAGACAAAATATTTAATTGAAAAAGGAGTGTCATTCTAGGTGTTAGGGGGAAAAATAACCCACAGAAGACCTATTTTCAGATTTTTCCTATACTTCCTTATAGGAAAAACAGTTTAATCTCCCTCTCCCCACTGCTTTATGGTTCTCAGACAAGTGAAAAAGACACACTGTACAGATGCTTTCACTGATGCCCCTATAAGCTTCAAGGAGTGCCTCTACTGGGAAGTGGCATGATGCTTGTCAAACTATTAATACCTCTCCAAGTCTAAAATTAGTTAACTATGATCAAAACAATTACAATGAACAAGGACAAAATATATCAATAACCACAACACACCATCCTCCTCCATTAATCCACCATTTTAGGAATCAATCAGTAATCCTTCAGATTATTTTTTCTATCAAGACCTATCTCACTCAGTTAATGGAATTTCTCTCTGGCATCAGTCAATAACACACTTAAGTATTTTGTACAATTCAAAAAAGACACCCTTAAACTGGAGCTGAATGATTTTCTGAGCTAAGGAGGTAAACAACATGGATACAAACTTCCAGCTGGGTTCTAAATAGGCACGCACAGCCTCCAGAATAACCTACTTGGCATTCTTGGCTTGATTGCGGGCCTGACAGTCTTCTTGATATTTGCATAACTGTTCAGGCATGACGTTACTGACAGCCAGTTTCAGCTTCTGCAATGGTTCTCTCAAGCGGTCATCCTGTGAAAAGAAGAGCACCAAAATAATCCTATTGGATGTAAAATAAAGAGCATTTCAGATAGCTTCATGAAAATTTCTGGATCACTCCCATGGTAACATTCCCAGTAGTATTTATGGACTGCAATAGACATATTCTACATAGCACTTGAATCATGTTAGGTGCAACAGCATTATATATATGCACATGTCTCACTTAAGCCTTGAGACCAGAAACAACAGAAGACAGTCACAAATAAATGTGTCATGGATATCCCAAAACATTATGGTGTGATCTCTTTAAATAATGCTTTTAAACTAAAATAGGGAAGGGGAAAAGACTTAAGGGGGAAATACTGAGATAAACTGACCAATCAATATCTCAGCATTTGCAAATAAATATCCTATTAATCAGGTTTCCAAAAACTGTGGTATAAAAACATCCTAGGTAATGAACAAAACATGAATATATATTATATAATCCAAGTATTAGATTGTTATTACATGCAACTTATGTACCTGAAAGGTATCGATTATGTATTTAGAACTGTCTGCTTATTGAAAAGGACTAGAATATTCTTTTATGTTTATCTGCTTAGAAATAGCATTTGAGTCTGTTTGTCTCACTAGCAAGTACCAAGATCTCTGCATTCATCTTCAGATCCTCTGCAAGATTTAGTCCTGGATTTTAACCAAAGAATCTGGTCAGGGTACTCCAGATCACAGATACCTCTTCTATTCAACAGGAAAACAATCTTCAAAAGAAGAGTAACTGGCAATAGCATACAAAGTA
This sequence comes from Illadopsis cleaveri, assembly GCA_013399915.1. Lineage (NCBI taxonomy): Eukaryota > Metazoa > Chordata > Aves > Passeriformes > Timaliidae > Illadopsis > Illadopsis cleaveri. The sequence goes on from VXBB01022851.1 coordinate 17,377, forward strand.
TTTGTAAGACCTAGTCACAAATGGAAATTTGAACAAGTAATACAGGCTGGGTCATCTATTATCCGTCTAGCATTCCTTTTTTCTTGACACAAAAGTGAATTTAAAAAGTATGGTTTTTTTAGCCTATCATAACCATTATTACTGTGGCTTTCTAATTCTGCTGCTTTGGTATGTACCCTGTGACTACAGTAATACTCAGTGATGACAGCAGAAACACTCTTTTCATAGCCTATACCCAGCTTTCAAGATGAAAGCACTTCATTCTCAAATAAAGACTCTAAAATACTTAAAATAATTGTTCCTAATGTAGTGACAATATCAGCCATATAGAAAGAAGCTTTTAAACTTATCAACCGATCCAAAATACTTTGCTTGATTTGAGGCTGTGTGGCTACTGCTCTACTCTGCGGCATTTCATCCTCCTCACTGTCACACAATTGACTCTTGCTGGTGATCCTGTCCCCATCATTACCTGGACATTGAGGTGTAACTTCTTCAGGCGCTTTATCAGCGTGTCCTTATTGCATGGCACAAAAGCCTCCAGGTGTGAGTACACTCCATTGCGGATGGCCGGATTCACCTCCTGTAACTGCAGCTCAATACTGACAAACAAATAGGAGACGCTCGGTCAGAGACGCACTCCAAGGTAAAGATGACATCTGAACAAAAACCTAAGGACGCTTTGGAAGCATAGCGTATTCTAACTAGGCATACTAAGAATAGCAGCTTGGGACACCTTCAGATAAGCTTTTTTATAAAAGGAAGCAGTCCTAATCAATGGCAAGAAACCATTTGTGTACTTGTCCAGCAATATTGAACACTCATTCAAATTTAGTTTACACCCACCACTGTGAATCAAAATTGATACAATTTGACTGCTATAGTGTTCTAGAGATTACTTTTGCTTCTTAGAATATGAACACAGATCTTCCTATATTAAACCCTTAATTGAAGATTACAGAGAAAAAATCTGGCGTTTGCCCTCATGAAAGCTGAAGGTGTTTTGAGTTACAAAAGTGGGAGACAGGAGCAAATAATGGTAATTCTGTTGAATTTTACACATGAAGTCAAGGACCAGGGCACTACAAAATGTTTTACACTGGATAAAGACAGACAGGCAAGACAGGAATTGTATGCATATATAAATCTCTTTAGCTAATAACTAGCTTAGACTGATCTACCTTCATTGACTTTTAAGGGCTTTGTTGGAACAACCTCAATAATACTTCCTCTTCTGTACTTTTCCTTTCACCCCCTTTCCAAAAAGGGAAGGTTCTACAGATAAGCACTTACTCCAGCAGAATATTATTCATGTCTTGTGTGAAAAACTTCTTCCTGCCTTCTTCATCAAACATCTTGGCAGCCTGGAAATACAATTAAAAAAAGGCATCCAAGTTCATAGAGTATTTTGAACCAACATTTTTTTATAACTTTACTTTTACAGCCATATCATATTCTTATTTCCCAGATAACATTACTTGGAAAAGAATAAAGAAAACCAAGCTATTCTCAGCTGTTTAGAAAAAACTGAGGATTGTTATATACTCAAATATACACACCTTGTGCTAGGACAGACAATCATTCTGTTTAGGATTTGCCTGGATCACTGGTGTTAACACATTCATCTTCTGAATAACCATTAAGAAAAAGGTAGATGCTTTATCACCTCACCACCCCCAACATTCTACTATCTCTGTTTCAAAAAGAGAAGCATTGTTTGACAGGTCATGAAGGCAAGAGCATTAACTAACACATTTCTACTCCATCTTTTTCCTACCTGTTATGCGCCTCATCTAGTTACATATTCCCAGTTTTCTTAGAGCTCTCTCAAACCTTCACTGCAATTTGTACAACGGGATTATGTATGCTAGAGGAATATCTCATCCCTCTCTTCTGCTGCTGTCCAGTATTCTTGCCATCTTTAGACTGTATCTCTAGTATTTTTGTGTGGTCTCTTCCTGAGTCTGGCTGGGGGGAAGACAGCTTTATTTATATACGCATTTGCTTTTATCAGAAGTTTTTACTGATCTCACAGGAATTCCCATGCAGAATCCCTTTCTTTGTTCTTATCACCTAGATACTTTTTTTTCCACAAGGAATGACAGCTTATAGGACAAAGCCAATTCCCTGTACCATTCTACAAAAATCAGTAAGAACCTTTCTCTAGTGAACACCTACTCTGCAGAATTTCAGAAGTCAAGAAAAAAGAGCCTCACTTTGAGAGGCCTGTTGTCATCTTACATGTTGGCATTGGAACCAGCCAGCAATATCTAGAGAAGCTAGAAAATTATATGCATGCAGAAAAGTAGGCAAGTGTGGTATCATTATAGTGACTGACAAACATTAGAGGCAGCCAACATGCTATGAGGCTGAATATTCAAATAATTAAGAATTTTTAATTATGTCTTAAAAAACCCCATAGAATAATGACTTGCAACAACATAGCTAAAAACTACAAGTAAGTGCAAGTGATTAAATTAATTTTTACTATTAAATACTTATTTTTCTTGCTCTTTGTAACTGACCCATTTAAATTTGAAAGAAAAATATTTTCTAAAAATTGTGAACTCTACAATGCACAGGAAAACAGTGTGACACACTGTCAAAGCTGTAAGGTAGCCCATTGTCTGAATGTTTTATCACTTCAGTCATGAACACTGATACTGGAGTTTAAGTTTCTGCAAGGACTGCATTCCATTCACTGTTTTTTACCATAAATTCAGCTGCTGAGGGGATGGTACTACCTGTTTAAAAATACTGAAGCATTTGTCCTAAAAAAATTAGAAAGGTTATAGATGCCTGCAAGTGATAGGGTACCAAAAAGACAAGTCAGAAAGTCTTAAATCCTGTGCCTTTATGTCTAATTAATACAAGGATTAGAATCATCTGGTTTATATAAAGCAGAAGGAAAAAGCTTTAACATTTTGGTCCTAGGTAGACCTTGAAAGGCAATTCCAGCATTATACTATTATGCTGGACAGCATCGCTGGCTTTTATAGAGAGCAACACTGGCAGATTCAAAAACTTCATCACTATTACTAACTATGGTTGGGTTTTATTTCCAGAGTGATTATCTTGATAGTGACCTTCAAAATAGAAAAAAACCTCTCATTTACTTTCCTGCTTGTGTACAATATTGCCTTCTGTCATGGTAGCTCAGAATAATCCACTCAGGGAACTAAAATACATTAATCTACCAAAGGAAGTCAGGAAGTTTTTATTGCCTTTAGTCAGTGGCTTCCTAATCTTATTATTTTTTTAAATCTTGATATATTATACTCCATCCATGGAGCACAGGCTTCTTCCTACAGCTGTATAAACTCTGCTTTGCGCTAAAGAGCTCTAAAGCTGCAAGAGTCTGGTAAATATTTGACAAGACTCATTTTTAGTGCTTTTTAGAAGATGTCTCATTGCAATTTACAGGAGGTATGGACATTGCAATGTTTAAGTCAACATACAGTCTAGTTGTTTCCAAAGTATAAACTCAAACTTGCTCTGCTCAGCCAGGAAGCTTTCAGAAGACACTGTCAAAAATGGAAGACAGAAGAGTTCCCAGCTGGTCTAGTGGAAGGTGTCCCTACTCAGAGCAGGGGGATTGGAGTGGATGATCTTAAAGGGCCCTTCCAACCCATTTTACGATTCTATGAGTAGTTATGTTTTCCAAGAGCCACTGAATCTAGGATGCCTCCCAACTGGTTTGGGATTGGTATACAAAGAAGCAACATGAATTAACTTGGGGTAGGTCACTAACACTTCCTGACTTCTGGCCTAATCTGATTCTCCACTTTTGCTAGAAGCTTATTGTTGATTCACAGCAAAATTAACCTGCAAACTGAAAGAGAGACAGAAGCTCCTTCACTTCAGTAAATATTAATTCCTTGGCTGTATTTAGCCTGGTATGTTTAAAAATAAGTAAGAAAACTAGAAGACATTTCTATACAGGTAAGAGCAAAGCAAGCTCTGCAATTGTTTAGATTATTTTCTTTTTGTTCAAAAAAGGAAGTAACTTGAACTGCTTTTTCAAAACTTACTATGAGTAAAGAAAAGCTGCACTTTAGTCTAAATAACGAAAAACTGCACTTTATTCTAAGTAAGGAAAAGCTTTAATATCATAATCTGAACAAGCAACAAATTTATTCTCAACTTAGGATAACACGCACAACTGAAACAAGGAGTACATAATACCTTAATAGCTCTGATCCCTTTCAGTAATCTACTGGGATATTCATAACTTGTTAATTTAACATTTTTCATCCCATTTTTGAGAAGTTCAGATTCCATTCTAACCTTCCAGAAGAAAAAGTGCAGTTTTGTGGTTGGTTGGTTTGTTTTTTATAGTTGAGTGGTGGTTTCCAGTTTTGGTGGCTTTTTTCATTTGGTTGGGGTTTCCTCTTTTTTTTTTTTAAAAAAAAAAACCTGGCAAGTTAAAGCCAAAAAACCAATACATGGATTTGAAAGCTGCAGTCATATTTCAGGTTACCTACTCCAAAGTAAGAAAACACCATTCCATTTCCAACAAAAAATAATTCAAGTAACACTGGTATTTCCATCATGGACAAAACCCCACAAATAAATGAACATTACAAGTTATTATACACAGAAGATTTAGAAAACCCTGTTTCCACTGTGAAACAAACACTGCTTGAATAATTGACTTGCATCATCTCTGCCCGTTTTTATCTGAGTATAAACACAGCCATTAAGATTGCCATTAACATCAAGTCTTCATTTCTAAAGTTTCAGTCAGCAATTCAAGGATGACACTCAAGGTCCTAATTGTTCTTCCTTGTTCTCTCAGATTCTTGAATGCAATCCACTACCAGTGAATTCATACTTACTGTTCGAAGGTCTCCAATGCGCTTTTCAAGTAGCACCGGCAGACCTTCTGGGAGGGCAGGCACCTGCTTGGGTGTCATGACCTGAGAGTTGTAGGTTGCCTGAGTGACATTTCCATTCTCTCCTGACAACTCAGAGACCGGGCTGCCATCAGAAGTGCCATCAAGCAACTTGTCAAAGTCAATGTCTCCCAGCATCTCCAGGGCACTTTCAGTTTCTTGCAGGAGCTCAGGTTCATTTGTGCTACCAAAAATGGAGAGGACAGGATCACTGATCCTAAGATTCAAGTCAGAGATATCATTTCCTGCACTGAGAGAGGAGGAAGGAATTTTACTAGGGACAGAGGATGCAACAGTCACTGGAGGTTTTGGACTAGGTTCCTTCTTCCTCATGGCTTCCTTCTCCTTTTGAAATTTACGGATCATGGCAGCTAAAGAAAGCGAGTCTTTATACAATTTCTTTTTCTTCTTCTCAGACTTGTGTGAATTTAAGGCCATTACTCTGTAGAGGAAAGAAATCTTTCATTAACATGTGACTTTCAAGGCCTTAGTAACCTTTAACAACAAAACTCAAAGTTTAGTACAATTAAAAAAACTATCAGGGGGAAGAAGCAAGTACTTCCTGCTTCCATCTTCAGATCATTTTATCAATTACCATAAACCTTAGGTGGTCATGTGATTACATGGTCCCTGATTTGTTATGTTTTATACACATTAACACAAAGAGTATTTTATTTTGACTTCTCAATTTAATTATGGAGAAGTAGGCACAAGTGTTAAAACTCACAGCAGATTTATGACACTAAAATACTTAAACTTGCCTCACAAGACTGCTGAATGGTGGCAAGCTGCCTGTCCAGCACATATGTTAAAAAAATTCTTTTCACTGCTAAGAATTTTTAGATGCACACCAAAATCTATGTTCTACTTAAACTGAGTGTTTTCCACCAATTTGTCACCTTGATAAAAATGAGGTCAATGAATTTTCAATATTGTGTGAATATTCACAGTAAGACAGCTTCCATCCACTAAACAATGGTTTTCTAGAAGCCAATTAAAAAACCCCACCACCTTAATGCTAGTCTCAGAACTCAGGAAAGCACAAAGTGAGTAAGAAATACGTACAAGAATAACTAAACTGTATTTATAGTTTTACAGATGAGAAACGAAAAGATAGGAAGAAAATTATTTTTCATTAGAAGATGTAATTCCTAGTGCTAGCTTAGATGTTGGATAGGACAATGATGCTTTATGCTATTCAAAACACTCAAAATTTATTTTGTGATCTGCCTTTCCTTATTACTCCTTATTCAAAGTTTCAGGGGACAAAAATTTAGCCCATAGGACTGAATTACACAAAAATCTCACACAGATTCTGAAACAAAATCTGTAAGCTATTAATCACAGTTTAAAATTACAACATTCAAAAGAGCTGTAATAATCCTGCTATGGCACACAATCTTGAAGCCAAACTTCAAATATAATTCAAGCGTTCCTATAAACAAAAAGAAATCTACCCCAACTGCTTAGGAACTTTCATTTTCCGAGGCTTTGTCTCCTTTTCTGTCCCTTCATCTTTTCGTTTGCGTTTCTTCATTCCACGATCTTCGCTTTCTTTTAACTTTGCTATCTAGAAAAAAGATCAAATAAAGGACAATGATTCTTCCACCCTAAAGGACTTCTAGAGCAAGAAACATTCAGTTTTCTTTCCACTTTCCAATTCAGAGCCAGGAAAAACACCTCAAAGTGTGTAAAGGCAAATGGTACGATGCATTCCTAGCAGCAATTGCAGTTCCTAACAAGTGTTAATCATTAATCATTTCTAAACTAAATAATTTCTAAAATTTCTAAGTTATGAAATTCAGTGTTTCCAGTAAGAGAAATACTCTAGGGTAAATGCAGACTGCTGCCCAGCCAGTACGGCCAATGGCTACCTTGGAAGATGGAATTCTCCCACTTTCAGCTACCACAGTTTCACTGCTGACTATGAAGTTGCACAGTATGGAACATCTTTGCTGGTCAATACAGACCACCTGCCTCCCCTCCCTTGTCCATCTGTAGATTACCTGAGGGTGCAGGGCAGGGAAAAAGAAAGCCTTCAGACTGTGCAAGCATTAGTCAGCAACAGGCAAAATTCTGGTGTAGTTATCAACACTGTTTTAGTCACAAATCAAAACCACGGCATCATACAGGCAACTGCATCCTAGTCAGAGTCAATACAAGAACCTTAAAATTAAGAGTTACAGAGCAGGAAAGGACACTAGGAAGCACTAAGTTCTCGGAAATGACATGCAACTTGTGAATGTCATATTGCAATTACGTTTGCATTGACTAACTTATAGAAGTTTATATAACAGCGTGCTGTTTGGAAAGATCGTATATATAATTGTAACATAGAAATTCTTATCAACTGAGTTTATTTTAACAGGTATTCTGGTTTAAGTGGTACTCTCAATACTAGAAACCATTTCAAATCATGCAAACTTTGTGCAAAATCATTAAGAGTGGCATTGATGAATTTAAGGATTCATCTATAATAAAATTCTTATAAAATTACACGATCATCTGTCAATTCAAGATGGGTGAACAAAACTTGTTAGGCTGCCTAAACAGATGTTTAGTCTTACAAGACTGGACAGTCTGTGGACATCCTGAGTTAGTTACTGAATGCTAGTACAAGAGTCACGAAACAGAAAATGCAGTAAAACTGAACCATGCATCCTTCTGCTTTTGGACTCTTCTTCTGAGCCATTCTAAGTGTAGCAAATATTTCCAATGTCCACCTAGCTTCTATTTCTGTATAAAAGCCTTAATTAAAATCACTCACTTTAGGTGGCCTATGTTTTTTGTCTTCTGCAAAATCTTCATCCTCTGATTCAGATGCCTGGCGAAACTGCAGTGTACCAGTGTTGATATAAAACCCTCCATATTTGGTTGTCAGGGATGCAGGAACCAATTCATCATACTACGCAGGAAAAGGAAGATGAACTTATCAGCGTTTCTTAATAAACTAATCATGTAGTTCATTCACCAGTGCCTATACATAAAAATATATATACACCAATTCACAGCACAGCTTGCTAGAATAGAAACAGGATAGCAGTTCTATAGAAAATTTACTAGCTGAGGCAGAAAACATTAACATCACAGAGTATCCTTTCAACTTTCAAAACAATGTCCTTTTTCTTTGTACAAAAAGGCAGGATTACAGCATTAAAACTACTGCTTTCTGAAGATAACTCACCACAGTGCCCTCCTCAAAACCCTACTTCTTTTAAAAATTTCTCTGAAATTTTCTTTGTTAAAAATGCTATCCCAGACATGGCAAACTTAACCACAGTATCTGTTACCTTACTTCCTATTTTAGGTGTTTAATACAACATTGTCTCTTAAACAAATACCACAATGCCAGGACTTTTATCATTTGAAGGCAAGCATTCTCACTCTGTTTAGACAATTTTAAAACCACAAAATGTCTCAAACTCTATCAATAGTTTATTTTGAAAAGTACTTAGTATTTATGAACATATTTCCAAGTTAGAATTATAAAGCTGAATCTCCAAAATATTGAAATCCAAAGACATAGAAAAAGCAGTCAATAATCAGTATAGTATAATAGTAATTCTATTATTACATGCAACCAACAACCTCCATGCCATGTACAATATACTGAAGATAAATTTTATCTTACAGGTTTAAGACCTGAAAAGTCTAGGCTACCAAAGACTTTTAGACTGGAAGAAGAGTTATCCTGAAAAGTAAAACAGTAAATGTATACTTCAACAAATGTATACTTCAACAAGGAAGCTGGAAAAAGAGCCTGAACTGGAGACCTACCCAGGGATTTAATCTGACTAAGTAGTTAGAATCTTCCCTGAGTCATCACCTTTTATCTTCCTGGAACAGAGAACTTAACAAGCAGTACAGAAAGATAAAATGGGAAGTGTAAAGTGGTGACAGCATTTATAAAGTATTCTAAGATAATATGAAAAGCTAGCACAAGAAAGTGAGAGAATCTATTAACTGAACAAAATGAAAGTGAAGTGGCTTAATAGCGGACCTGTCATTCATCTTAAAAGACCAGGAGGACCATGCAAAGCAAACTTGAGAGTGGAGGTTGTGTAAGAACTTCAGAGAAAACTCATGCTTTCTCCACAGCACTCAGAACCAGCTTCATTAGGTGGAAGGAAAATGGAAGTAGAGAAAAGAAGTTATCCACAGTGCTTAATAGACAGAGCAGACATTTCCCATTTGAGCTGACAGGGCGTGAACTGAATTGGCAAGGCTGGGGCAGTAAAGGATCAAAACTGAAGAATACAGTAGTTGCCAAGTTAGAAGCAAAAAGCACACAGTCAAAGCTCGGACCACTATCATACAAAGCAAAAGCCAACACAGTAAAGACTGAGATGCAGAGCAGTACAGGAAGGCCTGCGTAACACACAAGTAGGGATTAAAGACAGTCCACAAATGAGGAATCATGAATCATAGCAAATGATCTGAATGATCAACATGCTGCATGGCACAGATCCACTGGAACAAGGCAACAAGAAAAGCAGAATTCATTTAATATACAGAATGAATGTACTCCGTAACAGTTAACAGGCAAGTAAAATCAGCAAGATGTGGATGTATTATAACTAAGCAGTTGAAGTTTCAACAGCTTCTGTTGAGGACTACAAACCTAGTCAGACTTTCCAAGACCTTTCTGACATTCGGTTTCTTTAACATTTGAGTAAGACTACTTTTCTTTACCAAAATCTGCTTTTACCCTGAGCCAACTGAACAAGGTATAACTTCTAGCTCAATGTTGTATTTTAGACATAGGGGCCTGCAGATCACAGTGTAGCTAGCACACCCCCCTTTAAGCTAAGCTTACTATTTTCCAGTGCCCTAACTGAACAGATAATGAGTATGTTTGTATAAGGTATTAGCAACAGAGATTAAGCTTCATTTTGAAGTGCTGCCAGAACTCTCAGTTAAAGGGAACATGGCTCTTGCAAATTCTAAATCTTATGAATTTTTTCAAGACCTTTGCTTTAAACTAGTTTTTTCTGTGTATGAAATCACACAATTTATCTTATGAACAAAAATAAGTTTAAAACCCTTTACAGTGTTCTGCTTTTCCTTACACAATCAAAAAATCCCAGACCTATAAAGAGACAGGGTTTGACTGACTCCTGTGAATACAGGTTTGTCCTACAATTGATTATGGAATCATTCTGCAGATGACAAAATAAGACTGATAGACTGACTGAGCATCTAAAAGTAGGTTCATATGTAAATTATTTTAAGCTATTGCCCTTGAGTTACATTAGTACGCTTTTAGTACCATTAATCTAATTAGAAGTTTTGGTATGAAAGATAATTTAGCTTTAAAAAATAAGGTAACTGGTTTCAGCTTCATCACTACACCAAGAACAGTGAATTTTTATGGATTATACCAATTTAGTTCTGAAATACAGACCCACAGCAGTATCTTATATTAGCATTGTCTACTCTTGTGTCCAGGTATTTTGACCACAATCTTCAGATATTCAACTGTGATCCTTCTCCTCATTCACCTCCCTTCCAGACAACAACCTCCAAAAGTATACATGTGAAAAAGTTTTTGAACACTTTTGTACTAAGTCTTTGAAATAAGCTTTAGTGTAAACATCCAAATGTCTTAACAAATGTAGCTTATTATTTGTTGTGAAACAGGTAATACTTAGCTAAAAGATAAGCAGGGATAATTTTTGTACCTTGCTTAGTTTACTTTTGAGGTAGCTCTAACCAGCTTGAGGTGAAGGGAACTGTTTAGTTTTGATCATTAGTAGCCCACTAAATAAAGGCCAAGCTACTGGAATTATGTCAAATATAGTTCCTTCAGTGAAATGGACTAAATATGCACACAGTTCACTACATAGTTCAAGATACTTCAAATATATAGGGTTGATTGATCTCCATGCGTCTTCAAGATGCAAAGAAACCGAAATGCACTCTTAGGCTTTGCCATCCTTTAAGGCTAAGTTTTCAAACAAAAACACAAATATCTTTCCAAAACTACAGTATAATAGAACCTACAAGGAAATCTCAAACAAGGTTAAGGGGAAACAATGCATTGCTTTGCTAATCCAAGGAGACATCAAAAAGCAAGCACAAAAAGCTTTCTTGCGATAAAGAAGGTTTCTCTTCCAAAATGTGCAGGCAAGTTGGTGGGTTGGTTTGTTTTTCTTTTAACCCTGGGGAAAAGCACATCCAGCAGAGCACAACAGAAAAAAGCATAAGAGATTATAAAAGATATAATACTTGGCCCAGGGTAGTCTCATAGAAGAATCCTAGTTTAGTAGTCAGGGTATCAATCTGTCAGCCTACCAGAGCACCTTGAGAGAAGTACCAATACACATTTATTCTCCTGTTTTGTTCCCATCTTGACCAACACCTTTTATACCTTTCCACCAGTTAGGCTATTAGCTTAAGTGACCTTCATTGCAAAGAGATTACGTTTTTATCACCTTGAAAATATTTCAGCAGAGGTTCTAAAATGTATGACCGACCAGTCATATGACCACTTTTATCTGTACAACTCAATTCTTTCAGAGCTTGAGCTCTGACCGACCCACAATGAAAATCTAGTTCAGTGTTAAATAATTATGTAATTTATTACTTAATCTCTCCAGGTTTAATGTTACAGAATTACTGGAAAATTCGGCAGAAAAAAAGTTGTACTTCCCTTTTCCCCTCATTTAACATGAAGAGCAGACTTTCCACATCATGATGCTTAAAACAAATGCTCTTATCAAAGACCTGTCATTTTGGCATGTTATAAACCTCCCTTTGTATTACATTAGTAATCATATTGTTTGTGTATTTTTTGGGAAACACTTAGGTTCATTGTACTGCTTAAACAAATTCCTGTACTCAAAGAACAGCTGATTCTAGGCCATGATCTACCCCTCTAGTAGCTCAGATTACTTCGAAAAGTGATTTTGCACTCTTCAAAAAAATTAACTCTAGCAAAATACAGAATGTTGCTACACCCACTATTATTTCCTTCTACAAATTTAAAGAGTGGTACTACACAGGCCAGATACAAGTCTCAGGTGTTTTCAAGAACCTATGCAGGTGATGAATTTTCAGTTTATTCAGTTTATTCTTATTCCTTCCTAAAGAAGGGTATGCCTTTTTGCAGAAGGAGCACAAAAATATTACTATTGCTTTAACAAACATCAGATGTGTTCTGCAAATTCAACTACCTTTGTTCCCCCAGCCATTTTGGTTCCTGTATCTGCTTAGTTCTTGCATCTGTATCTATTTGTTTGATACTCCACTTTATACCTTGATGTATTTTGGGGTGAGGAGGACAAAAAGCAAAGAATCTCTGAATTTAAACATACCCTTGTACTCACTCAAGTGCATAGGACATGTCAGGGGCCAGCTGGCAGGCATCCCCTGAAGACATGCAGGAAGCATGCATGACACGTTATTAAAGGTGACACTGTGCACTTGGCTAAGTGAGCACTATTCCCCAAACACACAACTTCCAAGCCTGGGCAAAGTGACAATGAACAAGGAAGACAGTAATAATATAAACACAACAATTCAGAGCCAATGAAACAGTGGGCAAGTGAACCTCTGAAGATTTACCTCAGAAGCTTTAATGCACCCTCAGGTATTCAAGCGTGGATGAGGTTTGTGACTGAGGTCCACAAAGGCAGCCTTTTCCAGCTAAAAAATGCCAGTGTGTTCAATTTCTCTCAATACACCATGAAAGTATGTTTAATATTGGATCCTATGGAGTGTTCTTCTGTAAATGTCTCTAACATTTGCAGGTTGATAGCTTGGTTGCTAGGTTTTTTTCTAAGAGGCAGTGATCTTTTTAAAACAGCAACATTCCTTTCCATAGTTAGCATAAAACAAACTCAGAGTAGAAAGAATGAGAGAACAGTATCAAATTGGCCTGAAACTACCTCTGGCCCAGGACCTCACAAAAATGGTAAAAATTTCCATTAACACACTGAGCTGCCATTCTCTGAAGAAATACTATTCTTGCTGGGAAAAAGTTTCCCAGATATTCAAGAGTCTTGTCCAAGATAATCTTACTGATAACCCATCAGCTTCAGGTTTTAGCGGCAAGCCAGGGTAGGAGAGAAGAGGATATTAAATCTATCATACCTTTTTAAGTCTGGAGATTACAAGATGAAGACAAATTTATCCTGGAAACATGTGAAAACTGTGTATCATGACACAGAATTTTTGCAGAGATCAAGCCCTTAATTTATGGAAAGTATTCCAGGGAACCCAGATAGAAAAAGAGCAATGCTTTTAACAATGTGTCCAAAATTACTAAAACCAACAGAGAATTTTTGAAAGGTTTTCTTCAAAGATGATCTGAGCTCTTGAGGCAAGATGTAGCTAAAGAAAAGTAAGTTCTTCCCTTCAGCTGAAGTACCTGTTTTGGAGAAACTTTCCATGTAAGAGAAACCATTGTTACGCTGGTTTTCTCTAGTGACCAGCACAGGAATTTTTTTCATCAGCGTTTAGAAGGCTACTATGGAACCATGAATACAACAGACTAGGTCAAATATTTACACAGGGGCCTGGGCGTCTGAAGAACTGAACTGCCTGCTTCCCACTGCTCCTGGCATTCACATTTAGCTTCAATTCCTGCCAGTATGGCTACCTGGTATCACTGCTTCAAAAGACACTGCTTACAGATTTGTAGCTCAACAGTTCTTTTTCTACATTCATCTACTTCAAATGAGGGAAGTCTTTGGTTTGGATATCCAAGCCTTGTTACCTTCAAGTAAGAGAAAACAGCATACATTTTCATTAATACCATGTATTACTTTAAATTCCCTCTTCTGTAATGCATAGCAGAAAGCTCAGAGAGCAGTGTTCCCTTGCAGTCTCTACCTATATAAAGCTTACATTGCCAGGAAGGTATTCAACCAACCAACCAATCAGAGGTCCTCACAAGAGCAAGTAATCAGCCCGATCCGGCTGGACATGCATGTGTGTGCAGGAAAAATAGAGTGGGGAAACAGGAATTCCACTCCACAAAGAATGTAGCTGGCACATATTATACACAAAGAACGTAGTTCTGGGCAGCTCACACTACAGCAAAACCTATTTTCAACATCAAAGCAGTGGGAACACTGAGGAGCGGCAGCTTTCTTTGCAGGTTATGGACGTTTTGTATAAGTCCATTAAGATAAGCAAAGATTAGGACTTGCCATCAGGCTAACCTCTATAGAGCAGTTAGAAACAAAAGTAAGCTGGTTTTGATTTACTTTTTTTACTGGAATTATCACAATCCACTGACTACAGTCAAAATGCTCAACCCAAGAATAGCTGCTCACATAGATTTCCTGCTTGCCTGCAAATGCATTTACCTCAAAACCTGCTTTTAAAAGGAAAGTATCTCTAAAGCAATGGAATAAATCTGTTTCAGTGCCAAAAAGCTCAGTATTCCTTTCACAATTGCGACAAGAAAAAGGACTAAAATTCTGAGGAAGCTTTCAAATTTTTTTTCCTGGGATAGAGACAAGCTAATCCTGGACCAATTAAAGAGGCATTCATATTCACTTTTCAAGTGTTTGTGCCCAGGACACTATAGTTTTTTATGTGTAAGAAAGTGTGTCTTTAAGAAGTCCAGGACCTGGCTCTAACACATCTCAGGGTACACAGCAATTTCATAGCTGGCGACAGAGAAGATGAGCAAGCCAGACATGTAGATTTTCTTTCTGAACATTTCTTTTGTATCCACGACAGAATGATGGAATTAGAGGTTTTGCTGAACTTCCAACTCCTACATTACAGGAACCTTAAGCTCTGCAACAGCAACATGGACTGCAGTTGGCACACTATATTTTTTTTCTTCTTTTCTATGAATAAATGGCAATAAAAGCAAAACAAAGAGGGTCTCTCACTAGTCTGTATTTGTAACGCAGACACAAGGCACAATGATTTGGCACACAATCTTTAGAGAGCACACCATTTCTCCCCAATAGCTTCCACAGCTAGTACATGATGCAACCATCTGATCCTCTAACAACTGCCTTTTGTATACTTTGCAAGGACTCTGGCAAGAGACAGAAAAAAAAGCTCCTGCAAATCCACCAGATCTGCTGCTGGTAGCACCACCAGTGCTGGAAGGAGACACATTATGCTAAATATTAATACACAAGACTCATACTTTGACAGAGACTTGTGCTATGAGTACTGCCACTGCTCCAAATCTGCTATCAGTTCTGTGATAGGTCACAGTAAATCCAGGAAAACCTAGCTAGAACTTGGGTTGGGCATGATAAAATTTTAAAAGCAAAGATGATGAACTTAACCAACAGTGATAAACTAGATAAACCCTATAGGCTCAAGTGGTTTCTCAGCAGAAACGAAGCAGGTCTGTTCCTACCAAGCTGGAGACCAGAATGTGACCTTTGGAAAAGACATATGAAGGCTTAGACCCCAATATTGTTCCAGCAGCACAATCAGAATTTATGGGATAACGATAGAACAGCTTAATATCGGCAGGTTCAAGTTTCTAGGCAAAGAAAAATGACAAACTAATATATGTTGCAATAAGCACCTTACAACAAACTCTCTCTTCACACAACTTTAGACCTACTTCAAAAACTACCAATGCACACAGATAAGCTCAGCCTGCTATGCACTGTGGTTGACTATTCAACTTCTGCTGAAAAAGGTATCAGCTCTGCAGACACTTTCTGTACACCTCACACAGGCCATAGGATCACTCACTGCAACATCTACATTCTAGAAACTTCGCAGCTCAGTTTACAGCTCTTTACAGTAAAGTTTTAGAATTGAAATGAAGGCTTGACATAACGTATGCTAAGCAATGCACTTATGTGCTTTTCTTGCAACTCCTTTTCATAATTTTTCCTCTCCCATTCTGAATTCTAGCCCCCTCCCCCTCACAGAAGGTCACTACTGCTTTGTCCAGTGTCACTCAGCACTGGAGGAAACTGAAGGCTGGCAAGTGACAGCTCTAATTTTTGTTTGTTGGGTTTTTTTTTTTTTAATTGACTAAACTGTACACATACTTCTTTCTAACATTTAATAAGGATAAATTAAAGGAGATTTCTGAGCTTTCAGATCATCCACTCTTTTTTCCAAGCTTTTTTCTCATTTTCATAATTTCATATATCACCTCTACCATCTTCAAATGCCCTCTTATAAACCTTCTGATATTCCTGATACTGCCTGCACCAAACTAATACCTTTATCTTTTACCTCGAGATGTGCTTTCATTTCTAAAAAATATTCGAAGTAAGCAGTAATATCCTGCTGTTTAACCTGTTTTGTCTCAAATTTTTCAGGCATATTCAATGTTTAGAATAACCATCCTATTTTTACTGGGTTTTAAGATGAAAATAGCTTCCTGATCTAATACAGAAAATCTAATGCCAGCAATCCACTAATAATCCAGAGAGCTAGTACAAGAAACTAAACAGAGCCAGTGTCATTTCAGTCAACAGTAAATGAAGAGCACAAATGAAAACAGTTTAATTTCTAAAGCTGGAAAATTATTTGATCCAGGAATGGCTTTCTTAACTCTTTGGTACATGATATCCTGAGTAAGACTACAAATACATTCACTGATCTCCCAAAGTAGTATGCCCTTTGCATTCACATCAGTTATAGACAAGCACAAATTATTTTCCCTTACCTTTCTTCTGTGTTGGAAAGATAAAGCACTGTCACATGATTTCTTGCTACTGTGATGAGGCTTACTTACCGCTTCAGAATTATCAATGAAAGGATCCGTCTCATCATAGCCATAACCGATATCGATTAGATCCTGCAGGCGATCTTTTCGATGTTTGTGGGGCTTTCCACCCTGAAGACAAAGCAAGTGTTACATCCCTTAGGACACAGAAGCAATGTACTAAAGCCTACAAAGCATAAGGCATTGGAGGAATAGTCATTCAAGGAATTAGCAGTTTTACTTTCTTGAATGCTTCCTTGAAGATGGTCTAGATGACTAATGAAAACTTCCACACATGGATGCATTCTGGCAAACATGCCTCACCAGAATCATCCCTGAAAGGCAGCCACTAGCTACCTTTTTCTGTAGGATCTTCTTCACATTTCCTATTTAGATATGTTTCCCTGTCCTATGGTTTTAAAAATATAGTGATTGGACTGCTAATGATAGAAGGGCTGGGATAATTTAGAAAGTGTTAAGTTTTTCATTATGTTACTGCGTGATTACAAGGGAAAATAATGATAGCCTAGAGTTCATTAAAGTGTTTCCCTACACAAGATGGATTAATTCTCTATAGCACATAAAAAGTTAAAACATAAAATGTTACTTGAGTATTAAAGCCAGAAACTGCGTTGCAAACTACAGATGGGCTCACTTACCTCCAGGAGACAGTAAAATCAATTTTAATCTACAAGTATTCTTTTCATGTGGAAATTTCATTGTTAAGTCAAGTAAAGACTTACAGCCAGCTAAAATATTCAGGAAATCTAAACTTAAAGTTACACAAAAATCTTCTTAGGATCTAAAGCCTAGTTCTCTAGCTCACATATATTGTCAAAATCATCAATAAAAGTCTTAAAAGATAAAATTCTCAAAAAAGCACTGCCCTCATTAAAATGGTAACTTCCATGAATTCAAGACTTGCTCCTGAAACTTCTCTGTCTGCAGTCTACAGCAATGAGCATTCTTAGAGCAAGTCAGTCTTTCTAGCTGCGACATCCAAGTATCATAGGCCACTTGTTACTATGAGAATGAGACTGTTTAAAGGTGGTTTCACCCTTGCTCTTTTTATGAGAGGTGTAAGTATCTCAACACCCCCATTTTAACAACATTTTGAGAAGATGCGAGTTTGTAACAAAGTAAAGCCTGTCCTCTTGCAAGCAAACAGGGATCTCTCACATACACTTAAATAAACAAATGCAATAGCCCTAGGAGAAAAACCTCAAAAGTGAGTTCTGCTTTTAATTCACATTTCCAAGCTACATTCCAAGCTAAGTATTCCTATCAGTCCTATCATTTCCTACAATCGCTCATCTGGAAAAACATCTGAATGACTGCACATTTCCAAAACATGTGGTACTTTAAAAAAAGAAAAGTTTGCGTGAGATGGATGGGAGAAGAAAAAGTAAGTTAGAAAAAGGCAGCACTTAAGAATTTTCATTAAACTCCAGTGCAAAAGCTCATACAATTCATGATTCTGGCTTAGGCACCAGCAGGGACTTCTGGGAAGTTTTACTGCTGCAGCTTTCCTCCAACTTTTTTGTGCCAGAACATAAGTAGTCACACTACCAGAGCAAATTAAGGAGTCTAGTTCCTGAAGCAGCAAATACCACGCACGCAAGTATTCAAAAAAGCCAAAGATGACTTTAAGATACTAACTGTGTCATGTAACTCTGCATTTAAACAACCTTTGACCAACAAGACTAGAAGGTAGGTGGCAAATACAATGCCAATACCTGAAGAATCTTGAAGAGCAGAATCTGTAAACCAGTACACCTGGTCTTTATGGTGGATAAGTTAATAAAAGCTATTAATAACAACCAGCAGGTACAGGAATATATAGAGCAGGAAGAAATGTTGGTAGAAAAAAGTATTTCAAATGCTTTAAAAGTGGTCCAAACATCTTTAAAGACAAGAAACTGTCATGAGATAAGGCAAGTTGACTTAATTTGATGTCTGATCTACAGCTAGGAAAAAAAAGGTAAGAATAGGCATTTCATTTTGGCAAAGAGTGATCAGCAAAATTATTATGGAATATGTATTCATTCACCTTTAGAAGCAATAGAGCAGGTAAAGAGTTGTGGAAGCACAGGGGTCTAAGATGACAATTTACTGAGGAAAGTAAAGGAAAAAGAAAATAACTGAAGAACCACTGAAAGACCTTACAGTTGTTCTGAATTTGGTATGTTAAACAGGCAGTTGAATTCAGCATCAATAAAGCAAGGTAATCCACACAAAGTAAGTACAACCCAAGCAAAAAAAATACAGCATGCTCCAAATTTGTTATGTTGCTCAGGAACCACTGGAGTTGTTACGCACAGTTCAGACATTTGCTTAATCAAGAATGATCAAAAAAATATGAGTTGTGACTTATTTTTACAAAAAGGAACAGAGAACCAAACCAGAAATCATCATTATAACACTGACAAATCAGGGCATCATACCATTAATATCCTTTCATTGGAAAAAAAAAAAAAAAAAAAAAAAGAGAATGGTAAGTCAACAAGGATGTTTAAAGGTAAAAAACACCCTTTCCTTACAACAACATTAAGACACTAAATCTGGAGAACAAAAGGGCTAGATTTAGATGATAACATCAAAATCACATGCAACGTGCAGAAGAACTGGAAGTATCTCTGTTTCTTACAATACAGAAACTACTCTTACAACACAGCACTACATGAACTCATCAGGTTCAAACACAGTGTGTTTTTATATGACAGTCATCACAATACTCCAGTGCTGTGGAACACAGAAATCCAGTAACGATGTGATAGATTTCTGGCAAAAAAGATTAAACATGTAACCTTTGGCTTTGAGAGAAATTAAGACACAACACAGACTGCCAGACAGGCACAGTGCAGTAATATCAATGAACACTTGTTCTATTATACTTTCAAGTATGAGATTCCACCAGTGTCAGAGACTATGCTACCATCCATTAGATGGACCTTCATTTTGATCCAAGAAAAATTCTTACATATGTACAATATTGTCCAAGATTCAGTATCATGTGTTCACAATAGTGTTTGACTTTATCTAGAGAGTAATAGCAATCAAAACAATGAAAATGGGAACCCTTCAGAACAGTTTTTTTATGCTGATGTTTAGTATGCGCAGCAATTGCAGGAGAGTTCTGAATAATCAAGCAAAGAAATGGTACATCATGCATTTTGTTTTACAAAAATGCACTTATTCATAGGCTTTTCTTAGTACCTGCAAAATATATCAAAGAGTGTACTGATTTGGTTATGAGTACAGGAATTTATCTGAAAAGAAATAAAAAATCTTCAAGGCAGACTGTCCTTCATGCATCAAATTTTCCAGAAGTATTGCCACACATTATAATTAAAAACAACGTTTGACTCCATTTTAAACAGATATCTAACACTTAATTAAAGGAGGATATAGTACTTCCTGCAAATCTGAAAAGAAAACCCTTTATTTTTTTCTCATACAACCACTGATTACATTTACAGTAAAGCACTGTTACAGAGTGTTACAATGTAACTCCAGCTAGGAAGAGTATCCCACAGCTGGTCACTCACTTGAGGAGAATGGGTAACTACTACATGGGATCTCTCCTCCAATTGAGGCTATGCAGTGAATGTCTCACCACAAGAGAAAGAAGATGGCTGCATGCTGTCAGAACATGAGCAAACTGTAATGGGTCAGTGTACAGAGATGTGATTCCTCTGAGCATGGATAGCAAATAGAGACTGATGGTTCTTGTATTGGAAGAGAAAGGACAGGGAATTTCTAGCACAAGGAATCTTAATCCCTCATCACCCTTAATGCTTAGTGGATTGAACCTAGTAAGTGGTTCTTTATATAGAAGACATTCCCTTTCATGGGGCTGAAAGGGACAAAAGGCAAGAAGGAATCAGAAGTGCAAGTAGTAATGAAGATGCAAGTGCACCACAAATTTAAACCATTGAAAGTTGTGAATTTTTGTTACCTACTGCTTTCTAATGGTTAAAGGCATCTATTTCCCGCTTTCTGTGACTAATGAACATTGAACTCTGGTTTTCTTAAGTCTAATAATATGTTTTGTCCATAAATGTACATGTTCAGCTTTGATGGATGCATAAACATATATGTAAAACTACACTGCTTCCACTACCACTCCCTCCTACATATATTTGTTTTACATACTTACATTGACTTTCATCAACTGTAGTTAAGCAACTTGTTTCAGACATTATAAAATCCTTAACTTTAATAGTTTGGAAATGAGTTTTCTAAAAAAGTATGATTGAAACATTTTTCTCTCACATTCAAAAAATTATTGATCATTCAAATTAAAAGCAAACAGTATTTTGGAACAGCCTTCTCAATTCATATTGGATTCTCTCAATCTCTCCAAAAGATGAGAATGATTCTTCTCACATTTAAAAGTTGATTTTGTTATGCATCACAGCTAACATACCTTGAAATAATAATTACTTCTACAGAATGTACAGACTGGGCACTTAAGAAAAATATGCCTTTGCCAGGAAAAAAAAATCCAAATAAGTCAGACAAAAAAGGCTTTAATATGTACATTAATAGTAAAAGATACAAATGATTGCTCTTGTTTCCCTTCTTTATTATTGAGGTGTTCTATTAGTAATCCAGAATATCAACATGCCTCAGCACGATGATGAGCTCTGACTGCCAGCTCAGACCTAATCACCCAACCCTACCCATATGAATTTTTAAAGACCTGTTTGGGTGTGGTTTTTGTCAATATTTTCTGATTTCTACCTTCACTTACTAGTGAAAGGCTCTTTATGTTGCTAGCTAGTGTTGTTCAAGTCACTCACACTACACTTTCAGAAGCCAGTAGAGTATCTTTAGGCAGCTGGCAGCTACAAGACATTAATCAAGCAATGATTTACTATTTAACAACTTCCTATGGAAACATTCCAAACTAGTCAGGAATTCATCAAGATTCATCAGTATTTAGCCTGAAGAGAAGAGCTGTTCAATAGTGCACAACAGCATTACATAAAAATTCTTTCCTCCAGCACAGTGTAGAGTTGTGAATATATGTAATATTCATATACTGACCTGCATTTATTACCAAGTTGTATTTATATAGGAAGCTTCTCCAAGAATAACTTCACAAGCTATAACATTAACAGACAAATCTATTTAGCAGACTTGTCTGATAAGCTTGTGGCAGCTTCAAGTTACTTAAAAGAAATACAGTGAGACAGTCATCCCTGAAATGTTCAGAAGTCATTTGACCCAACATTAGCAACCTTACTCAGGAAAAAACACCCCAACATTATCTATTATCACTATTAAATATTTGTATTTTTTAACAAAGTGCAGTAACTCACGTATTTTGCCTCAAACTTCTTGGCAAGCATTTCTACTTCATGTCGCTCACGTTGTTCATCATTAAATGGATCCTGTAAATGAACTGATTTCTTCTGAAAAATGCAAAAGTTACACATTCATTTCATTAGAAACACCAAGTGCATCTCAAAACCTATTAAATGTCAAAAAACAATACTCTGATGACTAAGTAGTCATAATTTATACCTAATCTCTAAAAATTATTTTGATCATTGAACTATCATATAGCTACTTTTTTTCTGATGACAACAAAACCAGAAGAATTAAGAGAAATACTCAGATTTGTATTTTCCCAAGCATTCTACTACAACCTCAATTAAAAGTGTAAGCATAAGAGAGAATTATGACCATTTGAGGTTAGAAAAAACTCTCTAACCACAACTCCTTTCCACCTCTGCTTCCAGTGGTTCCTCTAACAGGTGTTATGATCCTTCTAGATACAACAGACAGGATGTATGCGGTGCGCTAATGAGGAGGCAAGCAGCCAGAAGACTAAAAACCTCAGTAAATTATAACCATAATGAACATAAGTCTCTTATCTAAAGAAAAAAATTACAGTGCAAGAGTTCATTTCAGTAATCATAAATATGTTAGCCACAAAAGAGATTTAATATTTCAGCTATACATACAAGGAGGAAGTACTTTTTTGGTGTTTTTTAGAAAAGCGGTTTTCACTGAGACAAAGTCAATGAACAGGATATACAGAGGGCTTTTGTTTTTTTAATAAGTGATGGCAGAAAAACAGGGCTGCCCTCCTTCAAACTGGAATTCACATAAATGCAGTAATTGCCAGAAGGGGGAAGGTACTAAGATGCTAAAACATGGTGGAATGGAATTCCATTTTGCAGAACTTTATGCATATCAACTAATTTTACTTCACATGGACTACTCACCAATGAATAAATGAAGATTTATGAAGAACAAAAAAACTAAGTTCAGAAAAGCAAGATCCTCCTCCATAGTATGAAAAACCAGTATATTGACTAAATGGTGACCAAGCCAGCTCATTGGCATGATGACTAATGTAATGAGAAAGGTAAGCTAAGCAAAACTCCAAACACCACATAATTATAAAACATTTTCCAGACTGAGTATTTAGAGAAAAAATTAATACAGGCTATAGTTACTCCTAAAACATAAATTAAAGCCATTTACTTATTTCCTGCAGACATACTTAAATATAAAATACTGCTCAATGCTCATGAAACACCATTTTCTCTACTTTTAGCTAGGAAAAGGTATTCCTCATCTTCCGCTAGGCATATGCGGCTTTTTTCTAACTGTTAAAGGAGACAAGGTTGAGCCTAAAGATCAAGTAAAATTTAGTACTTAAGTGTTAGCTAGTCTCTCTCCCTCAAACACTCAAAGCTGCAGCTGACTATGAATTTGATTAGTTAAGCACTACTGAAAACTCAAATTCAAGCAAATTTTAGTTTTCACTGTTTTGATGAATGGCTCTCAAACTAAGACATTACTACTTCAGCACCTTCAGAGCCTGTTCGACAGAAGCCAACTGGAGCTTCTGGCTCATCCACTTTGACTTGGATTTCATGCACTAAGCCTCAGTTACCCCAAAAGAAATGGGAGTGCACTTTCACTTCCACCAGAATTTAAGAAGCAAACAAACCCTTCAACCACACAAATTTATTACTCAATTCAAAACTTTACATAATTCCTCCCAAAAGATGAACTCTACAAACAACCCTATCAAAGCATGTTCTCTTTATCAAGGCAAAAAAGGACAAGGACAGCACAAGTTTTTTTAAAAAATATTTCCATTAGCTTCTGATTCAGCATAGGAACCTAAATTTGAAATAAAAAAAGAGACAGAAACTGTGCTGCCAAATCAGTTTCGGGATTCTCTATCACTGCATTATTATATAACTATTATTACCATGGCCTATTACAGCCATATTTAAAACTATGCCTGCGCATCAATTCTTGCCCTCCTTTGGAGAACTTTTCTTGGTTGCTACAGTTCCAAGAATACTACAAGATAAAAAAGACAAGTTCCTGACTTTGTAATGTTAAATTTTAATGGGAAAGGTTATAAAAAAGTTGAGCAACTTCTTATAAGGGAGGAGTCAACAATAGCTTCCAGAAGACCAAATCAATCTTCACCCTACGAAAAATTTGCATAGGAAGAATAAAGTATCTGAACTGTTAATTTAAAATTGAAACACTACTAAAACAACAAATTTTGAAATCTAAAACTCCACTTAAAACCACAACATTAACTGCCAATTAGTTACTACCTACTTTGAAAAAGCAAATCTCAAGATTTTAAAACTTCCCTAATATTAGAGTAGCTTTTCTACTTTCTACCACATAACAACCAAGAAGTTAAACCGAGGCCAAGTATAAATCAGGTTTTAAACATGAGTAAAAGTCCAAAAACACTTTAAGAGGATCCTAATTTATGACACTGTTTTACATAGTAAATCAGCTGATTGTTCCACAACCCACTAACAGAAGGGCCATTATAGTCCATTCATTTTACCTTGGACTCTACAGAACCGAAAAATAAACAAAGTTTCTTATAAAGCATTACTATCACTGTCTCTACCTTTAAAACAGTTTCTGATCACAGTTGTACTAAAATTCCCTAAATCAATGCTCTCCCACCCTCAGAAGACAAGGAATTTGCATCAGAACTACACCAGAAAGAGCCCTTTTACCTTGAATATGCAATTAAGATACTGGCAACCTTCAGAATAAAAGGCAGTTATGGAACTGGGAACTGCCAAAGGCAAAAGTCATCCTTCAAGTACTGAAACACTTCTAAACACTAACACAATTTTCACCTTCACGGAACAGCTCAGAAAGATTGCACTTCAGAGAGCAGCATGATTATGCTACACTAATTCTGAGGAGTCATAACTGGCACTGTTTGCCTACAACAGCTGTAGAACAGGATGAACAGAAGGAACCTTTTAACTTGCACGACAAGATTGGAGGGACTAAAATCAGCCACTGATTTTTCTGTCTTCCACATTTGAACACAATCCAGTGTGCATATCCCTCCTACAGCAGAAGAAGTGAGCAGCCCGCTAAGTATAGTTACAGTGCCATCATTGCCTAGAACACCTTGGTTTATAAGAAAAGTTTCAACCATATTCAAGTTTGCACTGGGTGTAAAAATCCCATGGCAGTATCAGTACTGGTATTTGATACTTGCTTTTATCACCAGATCTACCATAACCTTCTTCATAATAGTTACTTACTTGCCCTCTGCCTTTTCCAATAAGAGATAAGCTTTCTCTAAAACTGTGTACTGCATTAAAGAGAAGCAAAAACTACTCAGATCAAGTACAACTCCACTGGTATCCACAACCAAGAATCAGCAGCCCAAGTGTAACCAGTTTAAGGACATGCGTTCCTACTTGCAACAGTGGGCCCTGTTGATTGGCTAATTCTGCTTGCTTCCTAAAATTGTCTACAGAAGCTTGTCCTTAAAAAACAAAGTAGTTCAAGTATCAAACACTTTCTGCTTGCAAGGAACACGCAAAGGAAGAACACTGGGGTTTTTTTTTCTTGAATTAAGTTCTCAACACTTACAGATGTGGTTACCAGCTCAACATTAACTCTCATTTATCCCTGTCCCCTACAAAACCTGCTAACGATCACTTCATTGCTTCTCGAGACTTAGAGCAGAGCCGGGCTTTATTTACCTGCACACAGCCTTGGGACAACCCGGAATACAGACCGGCGTGGTCAGAGTTTCGTCCAGCTGCCGGTAGAGAGCTCCCAGGAAGGGAGTACGCAACACCTCTCCGGGCAGGGAACGGGAGCGGCAGGGAGGTGAGCCGGGGTAAATGGGACACAAGACAGTAGTGCTCCTCCCCCTCAGCCCGTAGCAAAGGCCAGCCCAGGAACCAGTGGGAAGCCTCCCCTTCCCTCCACGGGCACAGGCGTAGCCTCAGCACCAGGAGGAGCCCGCAGCGATGGCGAGGCTGCCAGACTTCCCTCCAGGACACCGCCCCTCCCGCTGTACCGGGATCAACCCTGAGCAGCACGGGGTAACCGATAACACTACTGGCAAGGCCGAGGCACACGGCAGCCAAGAGGAGGAGGAGGAAGCGCAGCGGAGCCCGTGCCGGCGGGAGGGAAGACGGGGAGGTCCCTTCCCCGCGAGTCCCCGGACAGCAGCAGCTCCGGGTAGCTGAACTCCACGCAGCCCTCCTCGGTGGGGTCCTTCAGCACCACCTCCAGGCGGACCGTCTGGCGGAGCGGGAGCGCCTCCCGCGGCGGCGGCGGCTCCTGCCGCCCGCTCTGGCGCGGCGGTGGCGGCANNGCGGCCGCCGTCGCCCACACGTAGCGGGCGCCGGGTCCGCCCCCGGTTGCCGGGGAGATGCGCACGCCGGGCCCGCCGCCGTCTGCAGCCGCGGGGGCTGCGCAGCGCTCGTCCTCCCGGTGCAGCGCGGGGAGGCTGCGGGGACCGCGGGCCTGCTGAGGGGAAGATCCGCTGAGGTCCCTCGAAGTCGGCGGCTGCGGGTCAGTCACCAGAGAAAAGCCACCCTTGCGGGGACAGCGGCCGTTCCCAGCCAGAACGGCGCGGACGCACGGTGTGTCGGTGGGATCAGCCCACGATGAGTGGAACAGAAGGACATCGGGGTTGACAGAATCGTGCCGTATGGCGGAGTTGATCACAGCTTGTTCCTACAGAAGAGCAGTCGCTGCCCGCGGTGCCGGTCTGCCCGCGGCGGCAGGGAGATTGTTCAGCGGCCATGCCTGGTCTGTAGGGCACCAGCTCTGGCTGCAGGGAGCAGTTGTGGCTTTTTGGGAAAGAGCTGTTCGAGAGAGAGAGAGGGGACAACGCAAGGAGGGCAGGGTTTGAGCAACAGCGAGACTTCCCTCATGAGCAGGAGCTGCCTGCAAATACTGCGTTTCAGTCTGTCACCACCTACTTTGACAGACTGATGGCTGGTATTTCCAGATGGAGGTATGCCACCAAGGCAGTGTGAAGTTTCAGGAAGCTTAGGAACATCATGAGTATTGTATCCTCTAGCTTCATTGGAGCAGAGTAAAAGACATTACCATTTTTGGCGCATTTTTTTAGTCTCAGAAATACTAGGTAGGAGTGGATCTTTTAAAAAAATGGACTCATAGCAAGCAATTTATATCTGTCTATTATTTTGCATAATAATAATAGACTATTCTGTGCATTCCATTATTCCACTTTTCAAACTATATCTGTCACTGTGCTTGATGTTTTCCTGTCTTTTGACTTGACTTTTTAATTTCATCTTGACTCCAGAGAAGATGTGTGACACTAGAAAAATGTTACTGAAAGTTAAAACATCACTAACAGGGAATGGAGGGCATTCCAGAATACTGCTCGCAGCAGCAAGTCACTGGAATGACTAACCCAATCTGAGAAATGTAAACTTTCCTTTTGAAGCTTGAAACTTTGTTGAGCTTTAAGGGACTTGTTCTGCCTTAAAGCCTTGCATGTTGTGGTGCGGCTAGCAAGCTTAGTAAAGGTGGATGTATTCCTCAAATATGTTTCAACTTTCAGCATCATAATAAAATAATTTGGTATTTGCACTTGTTCTCTGTTGAGAATTTCATACAGCTGTCAGCTGATGCACAAAACAGGAAATGTATTTCTGGATTCAAACTGAGTGACAATCCCTAAGATCCAGACCTGTGGACCCTGCCAGGACAATTCTGATTTTCATCAAAGTTTTTGTGTCATCTATGAATTAAATCCTATGATGGTAAAAAGGGGCCTTTCCTCAGAAAAAGGGCAGTTTATTGCACATCAAACAGAAAATCTTATGTGGAAGTCACAGGCTCTTCTGCAGCTCTTCTGATCCTGGTTTTCAATTACCAGATGGAAGACTAGACCTTGAAATAAGTACAAGAAGTATACAACAGGTAGTTTGTTCACAGATAATACTTGGATATATCCATGGAAAGTGATGAAGATAAACTGTGTATTTTAAGTATCTAATGTAAAACTCCATTCTGTCTTTCAGTCTCTTAACTAAGATGTAGGGGACTATATTCAGAAGTAATCAATGTAGGGCATGTACTCCACAAGAAAATTAGTTTTACAAGTATCTGAATCCAGTGTTTCATATTGTCTTGTATAGATACACCTGGAATCACATTTTGGTCAGATTTTTAACATACTTTTTAAGTTGGAAAAAAAAAATAAGCTGGAGATGAACAATCATCCAACCCATGATAGGGTTACAGAGAAAACCAGAAGTAGTTCTAGGGAATAGTTTCAGGTGGCCATTTGTTCTGAGATTGTAGACCTTTATTTTAGAAGCAGCCTTTCACATCTAAGGTTACTATGAAATAGTAATTCATATGCCCCCTCTTCCTTTCTCCTAGGACTTTAATTAGGCAAATAAACCCTCGTATTTCTATATTATCTAACCTCTAAGCATCTTGGTGTGCACATCATATTTTTGTAAGTCTTAATACTTGTTTATGCAACTAGTCAACAATAGTTCTGGATCTTTGCATTTAAAGTGAAGTCACCAAAGACAGTTTGCTCTGGATCTGAGTATCTGAACTAAATCAGAAAGAAACTTGGTAGCAGATCCAAGCATAGTAGTTACTGGAATATGTTAATGTTACATTTGGTTTAAGATACTAGAACCATTTGGAAAAGAAAGCAACCAAATTCACTAGATTGTAAGCTCTCAAAGAATTTGGTTTTGAATACACCAGAAGAGTTCCAGGCTTGTGCCATTTTAAACACTTCAACAGGAATTAGATTTGTAATTTATCCATACTTTTTATTCTGTTTTGCTATCTGTTTTGTTCTTTGTCTTTACACTCCATCTCAGATATTGTCTGTTCACAGTATAATGTACTGCCCTTGTCAGTGTAACACAAAATTTAAAAAGTAATTAGAGATATTCTGCCAGTTACTTTGCTTTCTCTCAGGATATGGCCATGCTAAAATAGTCCAACATCGAATACAGATTCCTTACCTTTGTATGTTATCTGAAGGACACAGAGAGGCACATTAAGAGTTGAAAAAAAATTAACAACTGCACAAAGAGAGTAATTTTGAGGTGATACTGAAACTGCTTTTTATTTCACTAGTGAAAGCCAGTTTGAGTAGATCAGACAAAGTGGATGCTTGGAACTACAGATGCTACAGCCACATCAGTGAGCCGCAGTTTGTTGACCTGACTTAGTTTCAAATACAGAAAACAACAGAAACAAACTGCAGGGGCCTCTACTTTGGTGCAGGTGGGATCCTCCTGCTCTGCTTTGTACTGGCTTCTCTGTCTGTAGCACTCTCATGCTTTTGGGCTGTTCGTGTTCATTGGGGTGGAGTCAGAGCTGTACCCTGTTTTATTACAGACCAGTGGTCACTGCTCTCCTGGACCTCATGGAAGCCACTGTGTGGCTTCCTATGGGCTGGACACCCCACAGCAGCAGGCCCAGGGTCCACCAGAAAGCAGAGCTGGCCTTCTCATCAGTTGTATCTGTCTCCAGGGAGCTTGTTTCAGTTTCAAAGAATATTACTTTACTTCCATGACCTATGGGCCTCTTGTCCTTGGATGGGAATGCAGGAGAAAACGTGTTCTGCTTAATAACATATATTATTATTATATATAGTATAATAATATTACATAATAAATTTAGGTGGCATGGAATGGCAATTTGTTCTCTCCTTACGGTGATCACTGGGATCTATTTTAGAGGTAGCAGCTGTAGTGGCAGCCAGCTCATACCAGTGGCAGTCACATCTCCACTGCTCAAAAAGTCTCCAAGAAGCTTCTATCAGGTTTAGGCTTCGTTGGTTTTTGTTTTGTTGTGGGTTTTGTGTGTGGATTGTTTTTTTTGGGTTTTTTTGTTTGTTTGTTTGTCGCTTTTTTTTTTTTGTGGGAATATCCTCATTTACCATCAGCTGCTTCCTCAGTATATCCTTGGTTTCTTATGGTCCAGCCATGCATCTTGTTGATCCTTGTGGTCCTTTCACTGGAGCTGCTGCCACAGCAGGTGTAGCTTCCATTTCTGTGTCAGGAGATGATACAGCTGCAGGTAGGTTGGTGTTTATGTAGCTTTTACTAGAACTGCTGCTGCATCACAAGAATTCACTGCACCAACAACATGCTAGTTTTCTGTTTATTGAGGATTTCTGAATTCGAGTGTGCTTTTTTTTTTAACTTCTCCTTCTTCTTACAGCTTTACTAGCTTGCCCCCTGCCAGATCCAGAATCAAGAAATAAACCACCCACTTTCTTTCCAAAATGAACCACCAATTCTTTTCATACCATTTAGAAAACTGATTTACCTGCAGCACCCCTCCCCCTCATATTTTTACTATTGTTGTTCTTTTAAATAAAAATACTGTTTCCTGAAGAATATACCTCTAGCTTTCTTTCCTCAGGCACATGTATTTAAGAGCTGTTATCAGCAGCTCTGCCACAGCCTTCAGAAGTCTGAAGTACACTTTTCAGTGAAGTAAACTGTTTGGAAGGACTGTAGCCAGGTAGAGAAATGCCAGATTCATTCTAGGAAGGCTGTGTGCATTAGCTTCAGGTAATTAGGATCTCCTTTGACAGGGCAGTAATACCCATTTGTCACAATTTCAAGGCAGAGGAACTGTGATAATGAACTTTATCCCATATGTTTGTATTTGCTCCCTGTGAATTGCTCAAGCCTCACTTGATGGAGAATTTGAGCTCAAGAGACACTTAACTCCTCTCCAGAGCTTTAAGAAGTGCTTTGAACAAATCTGACCAAAAGTGCAAGGTTTCAATGGCAATAGAAGTCTTAAAAACGGCAACAATTTTTATGCAAAAAGTAGTTACTGTGCCTGTAACTGGAAGCACTTTTTACCCCTAGAAGTGGATTTAGGTGCATCTTTTGCATACTTGCTGAGATGAGGAATAGTCTTCCAACACTATGTTTTGTGCCAGAACAACATAAATGGCATGACTGTGTATCTTGGAGATAGCTGATGAAAACAAAATGTTGGCTTTTATCTCATGTAAGCTAGAAATCAGGGCAAGTCTTCATGTGAAAGGAGTAAAGGGATTTACAGGAAGGGATGTGTCATGGTAGTGTGAGTTCCTTAACCAAAGGTGGGGATGTTAGGTATCTATCGTTCGTGCTGTTCAGAAGAATTTTCGCAATGAGAAAGCTTACACAATGACTGACTGGTGATTTTTATGCCCTTCAGAACATTGTAAGACTCTTTAAGCTAATACATAGGATAAGACTGTTGACTTAGAGGAACCTCAGAGAAAATTCAAAGCCTCAAGAGCTCTGTTTAAATGGAGTTGCAAGTTAGGAAGGAAAAGCAGAGAGAGAAAAAAGAAAGAAGAACTGCATTCTTGCCAAGGAAGAGCAGGGTGCTTGGAGAAGCTGCTGTGGGAACATCTTTTGAGCCTGGAGAGAAGATGAAATATTAAGATATTAAATATCATCTCTAAAGTAGGTGCATTTACCAAGCAGAACACGGGTCATTTGTTCCATTGGATGAGTAGCAAAATCAATTGTAACTAACAAGATAAAACCACATTTCTAGTTACATCTTATTTTTTACTTAATTTTTAATAATTGTTTCTGCTTCTGGTGTCAAGATTTCTTGCTGAAGTAAGCATGCAACTGTTGTCTTTAAGCTTTCCTAGTGTTAAGGGTGAAAACCTCAGTAGGGTTTGACAAATAAGCAGTAAACTTCTATAGTAGTAATGATTCCAGGTGAGGCGTGGACTCTGTCTTAAATGACATAAATTTTGGAATGTCAGCCCCTGAGATGTTTTCTCTGCCAAGCAGTGAATCCCTAGGAAATTCCTCTTTGCAGGTTAACCCTTTACTTTTCTGAGAAGGAAGAAAAAACAGGAAAAAAATTAGTTACCTTCTAAGTGATCACAAGAAAATGAAAGCCATTGAATGACCAAAATAACAAGCAATAGGACAAGATAAAGTTGACCTTAAATTGCATCAAAATGGGTTTCAATTAGATATGAAGAAAAATTTCTTCATCAAAAGCGTTGTCAAGCAATGGAACAGGCCACCCAGGGAAGTGGTTGACTCACACTCCCTTGGGGATATTTAAGGGCTGTGTAGATGTGGCATTTAGGGACATGGCTTAGTGGTGGCTAGGATACTGCTGAGTAAATGGTTGGATTCAATGAACTTAAAGTTGTCTTTTTCAACCTGAACAATTCAATGGTTCTTTAAAATAACCTTTATATATATATATATAT